>OY757946.1:4659277-4666777 GCA_963585895.1 Sepioteuthis lessoniana | reverse complement strand
AATATGTCTGGTGTGTAAAATGAGATCAGGGAGAGAGAAACGGTCGATTGGGAAGATCAAACTTGCATCCTCCCGATCGTGAAACGTGTTTGATGTCAGCACACATGTAAATTACCACACTGTGCGATTGACCCAGATGTGGCATTTTGGCATGAATACTTAAGTCCTACCTGAATACACCAGGGTGAGTAGCGTTTGAGTCTTGGCGACGCATGACAAGAGACGAGCTTGGGTGCAGGACTGCTGGAGAAGATTGTTGAGGAAGGAAAAGGAATATTTACCAGGAGATACGTACTGCAGCTGAAGCACATCGGCAGACACAAATGTATATGAAAGATTACATCAAGCCTGGAATGAAAATCATTGATATTTGCGAGACCTTAAGAAGAAATTGATTCCACATGTTGTTTTTGTTGCTGAGGAGGCATACCGCCCACCACCCCCTCTTTCATTTTAATTCATTGTTTGAAAGAGAATTTGTTAGGTCTGTTACATGGGATGTTGTTGAAGGTGTTATGTAGGATATTATTAGATATGCACATGTTATCCTTTTTGTTAAAATCTACGTGGTGAGTATTATGTCGGTATTGTTTTTTTTTGGGGGGGGTAACCATGTATATTTTTAAGACTTTTTTTTTTTTTTTTTTTTTTTTTTTTTTTGTTGTTGTTGTTGTAGTTAACACAGTCGTGGTAGCATTGGTCGGTTGATAGCTTACAAAGTAATATTAAGTAGAGATCTGGGAGTTATAGATAGTGTACGTAGTATTTTCTTGTATTCATCAATATGTCGATGTAGAGTGAAGTGTAAATGTTGTAGTGATTTCTTGATACAGAATTTGTGTCGGTAGTTAAGTAAATGTGGAATGTTTGGCAGCTTAGCTTGATAATTGAGATTTTTTTTTTTTTTCTCAAGTAAAGGAGGAATTCAAATGGCTCTGATTACGTGTCCCTCAGTTGTTGGAGGCGTTCTACCTTTTTTATCCACTGACCGTTCCACTTGACTGGTTATGTCATCAGACACATGGTTGATCCACTTATTCGCCCACATTGTGCTTTTGATCCTAACAGCAGATTAATCACTGATCAGTTGTCAACGAACGAATGGATGGATGGATGAGGTTGCACAATTAAGAAAGTGAAAAAAAAATTTTTTTTTTTTTTTAAATAGTTGAACGCCAACAAGATACGGATTTGTAACAAATGATAATATTTAGTTTAGTATAAAAAGTTTTTAAAGTGGTACATAAATTCGAACATCCTGGTGGTAAGTCAGTCATGTGACCTGGGGGCCTAGCTGATGATTTAAGAGTCAGTCAATTTCTTGGCATTCAGAGTCAGGTGCATGACCTCAAATTATTATATTAAGTTTAGCCGTTTTTCTGCTTATTGCTTTTGATAGTCTGGTATAAGGCAATCTCAAGTAGCGTGTTATGTTAGTTTTTTTTGTGTTAGGGAGTCTGGTACAAGGTCAGGGCTCAGAACGATATGGAAACTCTTAGCCAGTTTGCACTGCTCTCGTCAATGAGCAAATATCTCAATTTATATGCATCTTCTCTTTATCCTGGGTTAGTGGTTTGGGGTGCTATTGATAATATCAATTCTCTCCTAATTTGGATTCCACTAATTAATTTGTCTTCACCTTCATTGTTCAGTTTCCTTTTACCTTCTACTTTCTCAATATTTCACCTAAACACCATTTCTTATATTAAGCAGTTAGTTCTGTCGTGTGATGAGGACATCTGCAACCATGTAACTCAGAATGGCTTCGAATTCAAAAGAAAAAAAATCATATTAGAAATTAGTCATTTCCCAGCTCACCTGCCTGTCATCCTTGACCCCTGGGCGAATCTGCTTCTCGACTTCACCAGTTGGGGACAATCAAGTCATAATTCACCTTGTCAATTCTCTTGATTTAATCAAAATAATTTTCAAACATGCATCAAGGTAGGTCCTCAGTGATGCACTGTCTTCATCGCCGACTTCGGGTTTTTTTGCATCATATCGGCTCCGACAGAAACCCCGGCATGATTCTGGATGAGCCAAGCCACTTCCTTGATCGCGGCGTGCTACGCTCGTGCCTCTACCTCTGCCTTTTGGACTATTTTTTATTTGTGTCAATTGAAAATAGGTTTGATGATAATCATCTTCCAGGATGACAATGTGTTCCCTCACACAGTGAAGACGGTCAACAGTTTTTTTTTGGGGGGGGGTTCAACATAAGGAGATTGCCAGCAAACACTTGATTATCCCAAATGACAATTTATGGTTGAAATTCGAATTTAAAAAAAAAAACAAAAAAACCTACTTCATAGTAAGACTCCAACCTTTAAGGTTAATTCTTGTTTGCATTGTTTCGGAAAGCTGGCAGCAACTTTTTTTTTTTTTTTTTTCTTCTCCAGTCAAGTCCATGCCTCAAAAAAATTAAGGCTGTTAGAAAATCCGGTAGGGGGGGTAGTATACAAAAATACTGTTAAGATTCTTTTCTTTTTCTTTTTCAAGCAGAGTGGGTGATTCTGTAATTGCTTTCTTCAATATTTAGTGATTCCCTTATTTGTTTTTCTACTTAATGCTGAAAAATCTTGATTAATTAAAATAAGTTATTTTTATTAATCAGAGGTATGTTTCTTGAAGCCAGAAAGTTTGATTGTTAAATAAAATAAATTTTGCATCAATTTGTCTCATTTATGTTTTATGGATTAAAAATAGTGAAAGAAATGTTTTTGAAGAGTGGTAAGGAAATATTTTTTTGCCAGTGTATGTGTGGGAATTCCATTTGTGGCTGATAGATCTTTGGCTGCATAATTTCACCCATGTTGTGCTGTCTTTTTCTGCAGCTTCAGATCAAGTTCCTTAGTCTGAGATGAGTCCACTATGGAAGAAAAAGACAAAAACAAAAAGTTTGACTAAATGTTGTTTCACAGAGAAGTGTGTGTGTGACACGTATAAAATGATGGTGTGTGGAGTCCTCCTTTTCATTATGTAAGCGGCTTGCAAAATTCCCTTAACTCAAAAAACTGACTGCTTGGTTTTCAGGCTTAATCTTGCTTACCCCACACATGTGTCTATCTCTGTGTATCTGTTCAGCAGACTGACTTCACTTGTATAAATGCAGTTGTGATCATTTGCTACCTCTTGATTTTTCTGCAACCTATAGACTGGACATAAAAATATTGCCTGACTCCATGTCTCAAGAGGAACCCTAAAAGGTGTGATGATGAAATAAAAACTCTTTTAAGCTGTGGTTAGTGGTTCCCACACAAAATAGTCACACACACACACTTGACACACTATGCAAATAAGTTTCAGTCCCTATAAGGACATTGTCATGAATTTGGAGCCTGCGGATAGTCAAATTCATATTTTACACCCTCTTTCTTTCCTCTCGCAAACCAGCAATAGACGAGAATTGTTAAAATATAAACATTTTTATTTTTGTCGCTAAGACAATTTTACTTTGCATACATACCTTTTATTTTTTGGGTTGATAATAAAATAATTTATATTCTAAATAGCACATTTCGTGTTGTCTTCATTTTTCGGCTTGCATGAAAATCTCTGTGTCATAGTTTTCCCTGTTTGCTTATGGTTGAATGACCTCCCAAAATAAAATATTGTCCGACCTAATACCACCAATACGCTTGGCGATAGGCATAGGTAAAAGGCTTAAGACTAAAAGCTCGTCACCTTCACCGACAGTAAACCAGTTGGAGAAGTTTCATGACAACATACACGTATGCTATATGGTCAACTCATAACCATACACATGTATACACCCTCACATACACACACATCTACCCCCACCTACTCATGTGTCTACACGTGTATTACATAGTTAAGTCAATATAATATCACACCAGTCAGTGTGTCATGTATACTTATATATATATATATATATATTTTATGCATTCTATAAACCTGTATGTATTTCAGATGGCAACAGAAAATTAATTGGGAAGGGACACTTGATGTTATTTTTGAATTCCTACAAAAATGAAAAAGGAAATGTTATTCTCTCTTTCTAAATAAAGATTTAAACAAGGACAGTCTTGTTTGTTCAATTTATGTTTATCTGATTTGTACATGTGTCTAAGTTTATTGCTCTTGTTTGGAATGATAAGTGAAGGAGTTAAAATCAAGTCGTGTTGACAGCATGGATTTCCCTGATTCTCCCTCGTCATCCATCTCAACTGGCAGGTCTTCCAAACTACATCCTGTGTTTGCAAATAAGTTCTTACTGGTCGGCCAACATTGGCATGTTCATGTGTAGAGGTTTGTTAAAGAATGCCACTTATGAGTTCATCGTGACTTCTCCAGCAGTGTCCTCCCCCAAGTCTTGTTTGTCTTTTGAGATGGGAAGTAAGTGGCCATATAGTTGTTTCGTGTGGTGTTAGTCATCAGTTGAATTCCAATTTATGGAAGTGCCCGTGGTGTAATGGTTATCGTCACAGGAAATGGACATGACGACACGAGTTCAAATCCTGGACAAGACTGATTGCATTTCACATTGCACTAATACCCTTGGGAAAGGTATGAATCCAATTATTCTCCCTCCAGCTATGGGTAAATAGTAGGACAAACTAGGTTCTTCAGCCTTGGTGAGGCAACTAGTCTAGGAGAAGGAAAACTCTAAATTCAAACCTGTTAAACTCTGCTTATAAAAACTGACCTTGTGTCATATCCTACCTGAGTGGAGGGGTTGGGTAAATATGATCAGTTGAATTCCAGCAAGTGAATTATAAATAGTAAAAAAGTCTCATGATGCTGTAAGTTTTGTCTCTTGGTGCACATTCTGAGGTGCAACAATGCATATGAGCTGCAAACATATACATATGCATATAGACATAGTTGGTTTGGTTTCTTTGTTTAATGGCATATCAACTCTTTTTAGGTTATTTAATGCCAAAGCCATTCTCCTAGAAGAACAGTAGTGGTACTATTTAACCAATAGCTGGGAGGATAAGGGGGTTCATACCTTTCCCAAGGGTATTTGCCAGAAAGTGAACGTAATAGCGCGACTGGAGTTCAAACTCGCTGACGACGATTTTGCAGTCCATCACTTTAACCATTACACCATGAGGGGAACACCCCCCTTATAGACATAGTGTATATATGTTTATCTATATGAATGTGTACGTGTGTGTGTGTGTGTATAAGAGTATTAAACGATTAACTAAATTTGTGTGTGGCAGATTGTAAAAGACAAGATAGAAAAAGAAACATTTCTTGGTTTAAATGAAAGGATTTTTTTTTTTTTTAAATGCCCATAATAAACTGATGTCTTTATTGCTAATGAGATCAGTAGTCGTGCGGTTGGAAGATTGGTACGATACAATCTTCCAACACAGCTACCCTTTGCTATGGATGAAGCTAAGTGCTAAACAAACCATGAAAACCAAAAGAAATCTATTTACCCAACCCGTTCACCTTTAGGAGGATATGACACAAGATCAGTTTTCCTTCTCCAAGACTAGTTGCCATACCAAGGTCAAAGAACACAGACTGCCCAACTATGGCTGGAGGTGGGGGTGATAGCAGGATTCGTACCTTTCCCCAAGGGTATTAGCACTATATGGCCCGTGGTGTAATGGTTATCGTCGCAGGAAATGGACATGACGACACGAGTTCAAATCCTGGACAAGACTGATTGCATTTCACATAGCCCTAATACCCTTGGGAAAGGTATGAATCCAATTATTCTCCCGCCAGCTATGGGTAAATAGTAGGACAGACTGGGTTCTTCAGCCTTGGTGAGGCAACTAGTCTAGGAGAAGGAAAACTCTGAATTCAAACCTGTTAAACTCCGCTTAAAAATTTGACCTTGTGTCATATCCTGCCCAAGCGGAGGGGTTGGTAAATAGGATTAGCACTATATGAAATGTAGTCTGGTTCAGGATTTAAATTCTGATGGCCATGTCCCTTTCCTTTCATGATAACCTTCACACTATTAGTGTCTCCAAAATAAATGTATCGTTAAATGTTAATTTTGATTGTTTTTTTTTCTTCCTCAGGTCACATTGGGTGATCTTGTTAATAAGCCACAAAATAACACAAAATCCACGAATATTCCCAACATCTATAAATCGTGGTTGGATGTTCTTTATTAAGGTAACAAAATCTCTTTCATTTTTTTTATATATATTGTTCATCTTTTAACAATACATCGTTGAAGTGGACGCACAAACGGAATGAAAATATTTACAAACACACTCGTTAGGTCGAACATGAAAAACTATGTACAGAAGTTATTTAGCCTCATTGATGGAATGTACTTTTTGTTTTGTATTGTTTTAACATTTCTGTTCGGGCTTTTTAGCAAGCCCTCCCCCCAAAAAAATAAAAATTAAAAAAATAAACAGTAAAACTTGGACAATAAAATTGCAATTAAATTGGGGGAAAAATAAATAAAATAATAAAAAAAACAAACTTAAAATAAAAATTTCCATGCTTGATATTTTATAGGACCCTCACTTTTGTGGCCTTGAACCAGGCAGAGTTTACTAATGATAAAAGAAAAATTGCAACATCCTAAAGGGAAATGCTGATTTTGACCCGGATACAGAATGTGCATGCTGAGCGATAGGGGATAGCAGATAATCTGATAAAATTTTCAATTTTGCAAGCTCTAAAAATATTGATTTAAAATGAAAAAAAAAAAAACAAAATACATTTAGGACATAAAATTGTAATTAAATTGTGAAAAGAAAATTTGATTAAAAATAATAAAAAAAAAAAAAAATCTTTCATGCTTGAAATTTTATAGGCAGTCGTATCATCTTTCTTTTCACCAACAGAAAAAAAAAAAATTGCAACACCCTAAATGAAGATGTCAATTTTGATTTAGATACAGTATATTCATACGAGGGGTGAGTTTAGCAGATATTTAGAAAGAAATTTTCAGTCTTCAACCATCTTGGGATTTAATAATATCTAATATTGCACAGTCTGCAACACACTATAAGGCTACAGACCAGTATCAATCCCCTAAGGAGGATATACAATTGTTATCACAATTACTATCACTACAGTTACAATAACTCCCGGCTTAACAGGCATGAGTAGACCCAATAGTTTAGCCAGTCTATCATTCAGGGCTTAGACTATGCTGAGGGGGACAAGATCCCCTCCCTCCCCTAAAGGGTTCACCTGTTGGCTATGAGTGTCAATGAGTGATGCCTGAGGATGGGATCTTGTTTGGTAGGAGGTCCATGACCTGTGTGCTAAGTGGTCATGTGTACTGTAAGACTCCAATTCCGCCCTTATTTGAGCTAGATGGGTAGTCAGAGAGGCCCGTTCCAATGAACACCAACCCCTAAGCCTGGTATTAGAAAATAAAATGAAATACTCTAAAAGGGAAGATGTTGATTTTCACCTGGGGGGGGTGCAGTAAGTAGATATTCTGGTAAAGGTCTTTCCAAAGTCTTTGGCCATCATGTGATGAAATAGTACAGGCCAGTGTTAATCCCTAAGGAGGATATACAGTGTATAAATATAAATATATAT
>OY757946.1:4609277-4654277 GCA_963585895.1 Sepioteuthis lessoniana | reverse complement strand
CAGGTGCCACGTAACCCAGTCTTAACTGCCACATAGTCCAATAGTTGGCAACTAAACTACATATCCCACCAAGCTTAGGAAAAGGTGGAAAGACACCTGGCAAGAGAAATAATAAGACTTATCAAAAGGTAGATGAACTCTCTTTGTAGGGGTCAACAGCCATCTAGAGCAGTGGTTCTCAACTGGGGTCCATATAAGATTTTTTTTTGGTCCATGTAAGCAAAATAGTAAATTAGGGATCCATGGTAGTATTCTTGTGGTCAATGAAAAACAAAAAAAGGTCTTAAACGTATTTATTGTAAAAAATAAGTAAATTTCTTTTTCTAACGTTCAACACAGTTTTTATAAATAAGTGAATATTTACAGTCAAGGGAGATAACCTATTCTAAGTTAATATTTTATTTAGTTTCGGTTTCTTTGTTTAATGGCATATCAACCTTTGTAGGTTATTTAATGCCAAAGCCATTCTCCCAGAAGAACTAGTGGAACTATTTAACCCATAGCTGGAAGGATAAAGGGGTTCATACCTTTCCCAAGGGTATTTGCCAGAAGTGAACATAATAGCGCGACTGGAGTACAAACTTGCTTAGTACGATTCTGCAGTCCGATATTTTATTCAATCTAGTTTCAACCATGTCCCTAAAAAAAGCTCGACTCGACATTGTACAAAGAGGTGAACTTCAGTTATCATTGATAATGTTGGAGCTGAATATTGCAAAACTAGTAAAAAAGCATCAACCGTGAGGTTTGCACTGAATAAAGTAGCAGTATAGTATTTTTTTTTTTTTTTTTTTTTTTTTTTTTTTTAATAAATATGTCCTTGTATATTTATGATTTATTTCAGTTTACGAGAATTTAGTTGTTAAAGTTTATGAACAATAAATTTTTTATACAATTCCTCAAAATATTTAATCATAAAAATACAATAGGATTTTTTTTAAACATCAAATCGTTATTGTAGATTACTTGAGTAAAACAGTAATTAAAGGGAGTCATAGGTAAAAAAGGTTGAGAACCACTGATCTAGAGAGAGAAGGGCATCTTACACACTGAAACTTGGTTTAACTTTTCACTGCAATTGATCCTAGACACTACTTTGTTACAGGATCTTGGAGTAGAGATCAAGAAGGTGGGTCTGGATCTGGGCAATTAATTATTCCCTTAAATTCACTCGTGCACACACTTCATTATTTACTATATGTTGTATAGTGGCTTGTACCACGTTACTTCTCGTATTGCGGAAGTATAAAAGACGCTGTATCTCTTAAGTTAGAGAGACAGAAGGAAGCCGAAAAAGAAGCAGAGAGATCGCTCTGAAGGGATGTCGGTGAGGAGTAAGACCAACTTGGGACGTAATACCTACAGCAAGAGACTATTAATACTAGTCAAACTGTACCACTTGAGTCGATAAATAATTAATTCTGTTTCACTGTGTATCGTTTCCTTACCATGATACAATACTATACCTAAAGGGTCCATAGCAAATATTTGTGTTATATTCTTCAAATAACCTTTATTTTTCCTACACCATGTACCCAAGTTGTATTTACAAAACCTACACAGAGTTTATTAATATACATGGAATATATTTTTTGGGCTCCCACCAAGCTAAAATAGATACAAGATCATTTTTTAATGAGGAGTGCCATACAGGAAGAAAGCCTCTCGTAACAGTGGGTTTGAAAATTGCTTTAATTCAATTGGTGTTTCTCTTGAGTAGTACCTTGGGTACCAGGCAATAAATCAAGCCCCTTATCCTATTTAAGCGGGGGCGGGGCAGGTGTTGATTTGTGGGGGAAATCCAGCTTGTAGCTTTTTTACCCAACCAGCACAATAATGTATAGTATACATTTTGCGATATATAATTGCATTGTATTGTGTAATAGATGTGATACAAATTACATCACATATTTTCAGTAATTTTTCTTTTTTAATGTGTGGATGTTATGTAGAGATATATATATATAATTATAAATCTGTATTTGTGTGTTGAAGGCATGATCCTAAAAAAAAAAGAACAAAGAAAAGATAGGTAATCAATATCTGATAGTGTGGATATAAAGTGGGGGTTTGATTCTGCATTTCAATCAACTTATAAACTGATGCCCCATTTTTTGGTTATACAATCTATACACTTCTTTAATCCAGAGAGAAAGTAATTCTGAAAAATATGTTTGTGTAGATTATTAATATTTGATAAATAAATGAGAACGTGTGGTGTGTATATAAAGTGGGGGATCAATTTGGTATTTATAAACTGACCCCCCCATCCTCATTTTGAGGCTATAGATTTTATAGACTGTTTATAGCCCATAGAATAGAACATACTTATAGGTCAGTCAATAAAATAAATAGAGGGATCAGTTTTGGTGATAACTAAACTGTAAACTGAACCCCTATTTTATAACCATAGATATCATATATTCTTATAATTAAGAGAAGAAATGTACAAATAACATGGTAAAAAATATATATAATCAAGTGAGAACTGATTATCTACAAAGATGTTTTTCAGAATCACTTTTATCTGATAAGCAAGGAGTGGGGTGCGCGTTATTGTCATTGTTCAGGTGTATTGAGATAAAATAACACAACAGGTAAACAATAAAAAAAAAAATCTGACTTGTATTTCTAATTTATCAATTCTTGGTGATCAGGGGTAGATATAGGGAAGGAAAAAAAAAAACACACTTTGTAAAAGTTACATTGTATAAAAAATATATTGTGTAAAAAAATTAGCTAAATTTTATAAAGCAAAATACAAAGTTGAAAATGTTTGGATAACACATTTTTTAAAAATTTAAAAAAAAAAAAAAAGCATCAAAACAGAACTTTTTTTTTTTAAATTGAAAATATGTTAGAAAAAATTGAATTATAAAAACAAATAAAAAGTTTCAATGATAAAATAAAAAACAACACAAGAAAACAAAACAATTAATGAAAATTGACAATGTGTTAAAAAATTAACTAAACATTCAAGGAATTATTTGAACGCTTGATCTCTTTGTTGTTTAAATGTTTTCAGCCAGTACATTCTCCAACCCTCCTCAGGTGAAATACGCAATTTTTATTAAAAGAGATTTTGTTTAGATTTCATGGGAACACAAAGTAAAAAATGGTATTACACAAAGAAAAAAAAATTTTAATAGTTACTCTTGTGAAAGATTTTTTTTGTGATTCTATAAGCTGTTTTGTTTCTGGGTATACATATGAAGGTGAATATATGCAAGTAGGTGCAAGTATGTCAATTTGACTATGTGTGTAATGAGTATAGATTATATGCATGTAGATTTCTATGGGTTTGTGTATGGACATAGATTATATTTGGTTTGGTTTCTTTGTTTAATGGCATATCAACCTTTGTAAGGTAATTTAATGCCAAAGCCATTCTCCTAGAAGAACAGTAGTTGTACTCTTTAACCCATAGCTGGGAGGATAAGGGGGTTCATACTTTTCCCAAGGGTATTTGCTCGAAAGTGAATGTAATAGTGCGATTGGAGTATGAACTCGCTTACTACGATTCTGCAGTCCATCGCTTTAACCATTACACCACGAGGACACCCCCCCCATGGATTATGTACATAGATGTGTGTGTGTGTATGAAGTAAAGTTGGCAACCTTAGTCAAGGGTAACCCAAAGGCTCCCTTTTCAATAGCTACTACACCGAGGTGTAGGGGAGGGTGCTACTCCTTTCCCTGGATTGTCCCACTTTACTCTTGATCCGTACCTTATAATGCTGTGTGTTAAGCAAGGCAGCATCAAGTACCATTTTTTGAGTCTTTGGTATGACTCGACCTGGGATTGAACCCTGGGCTCTCGGACCATTGGTGAACACTCTACTCATTAGGCCAATGGTCCGGTAAAGTAAAGTTGGCGACAATAGTCGAGTGTGACCTGAAGGCTCCCTTTTCGATAGCTACTACACCGAGGTGTAGGGGAGGACGCTACTCCTTTTCCTGGATTGCTCTACTTTATCCTTGATCCGTACCTTATAGTGCAAGGCAAAATCAAGTACCATTTTTTGAGTCTTTGGTATGACTCGACCTGGGATTGAACCCAGGTCTCCCAGGCCATTGGTGAACACTCTAACCATCAGGCCATAGGGAGATTGGCAGATTTTAATAGATAAAAAAATAGAAAGAGAAGGTTTCTATATGAGTATGTATACTTATATAGGTATAACTTATATGTATATACATGTGTGAGCATAGGCAGTGAATATGTATGTATATATATATATATATATATATATATGCATGTGTGTATAGCAGTATGAAAAGCATAGCTAAAGAAGAACACTCCTTTTGGGACAGGGGAGGGAGGTCTTACCCCTTCTGTAGGGGATACAGTTGGCTGACAGGGCTCTCTAGAATATTTCACATGAGGAAAGATGGTGAATATGTCAGCTAAAACATTGTGTGAACCACCAACAACAATTGCTTGTCCTCTTTTATAACATACATTTCCCAATATGCCAGGGTTTGTCTTCAGCAATGTTAATATTCTGGAGTCATAGGGTGTTTGTGGTTTTCCCACATCAGATCCCCCCCTCTTCCAAATGAAATTAACATTTGTACATAACATAAATTAATTTACATAAGACCTAAAAAAAATAAAAAGAAAAATAACATATATCAACATTATTAATTTCGATTAGTATTTTCTTTTGCCTTTTTAATTTTAAATTGCTTTCTTTTTTATCATTAAAACTCAAATTCTTCTTATTTCTATGAGTGTGAGGAACATGTGATCTACTGAAAATGAAACTGTGCATATGACTAAAATTTGGTCCTCCCAAATAGGCACAAACCAGAATCTGTCCAGAAAAGTAAGACATACAAGATCCTCTGGGATTTCAAGATAAAAACGGATCCTTCTGAATCTTTCCCCACACCTGACATGTGTTCTATTCCAAACTTATTAAAATTCACTATTATAATAGTAAATCTCTACCAAGATACAAGATATACAGAAAGTCATCCTCGATACTACTCACCTATTCAGGAGGATTCTATCAAATAAATCCATCATACCTTCATTGTTGCTCCAAGTCCAAGACTCAGCTTCATAAGCGAACAAAGCAGAATATTAAGGAAAAACTGAATAATGATAATAATATAAAAGCTAGAATCGATAGGACCCTTTAGAGCAGCAAGTGTAGATTATGTGCAGAGTGAGAGAAAGGGAGAGAAAACAGTGGACTATTTAGTTTTAGTTTTATGGCATATCAACCCTTGTAGGTTATTTAATGCCAAAATCATTTTTATACCAATAAACAGTTCTATTTCAAACAATTTAGTTTAGCATAAGTACACAGTTTAAATGTTGAAAACAGTTCTATTCAGTTTAGTCAACAAAGTTAAATGGTTCAAAGTATTGCTATGTATCACTATCAATTTAATTAAACATCAATCATTTGTTTATACACAGTTAAATGATCAAACAGTTCTATTTCAAATAATTCAATTTAGCATATGGACACAGTATAAATGTCAAAGTTCTATTTGACCAATAGATAGGACCTTTTCAGTTGCTAATACTCTGGGCCTGAGTGGACCTTGGAGCAATGGCAATAAAGGGATACTTCGCATTCCTCAAAGTTCCAGCATTATTAGAGCTTTAGCATCAGATTATTTCGTATCATATCCAGGACACTCATTGGGTTGGGGTGGGGTGGGGAGTCTGCAAAGATGCAGTCGGTGTATTGTACAGCCCTCCCTCGACCAACTGAGCCAAGTAAACTACCTACCAAGCAAATGCAGCAAAATGGCTGAGAAAGAGTGCATGATTAGGTGTAGAAGGTGATCCACTCGGCAAGAAGAAATGAATGTATCAACTCGTAGATTTTACCTTAACAACAGCGTATAGAGTTAAAGTAAAGAACTGGATCTTGCCAGAGGGTTGAAAAAGTTACAGAACATGAACGGGATAATGATACCAAGTGTAGTTGGAGACCTTGGAACAATCTCCAAGAACCTGGTAATTCAAAGAATAATTGAGATTGTCTTGACCACAGAACTGTCGAGATTAGAATACTGAGGAAAGTCCTAGAGAACTGAGAAAATTTGTAATTGTTCTCAAAATTCTTATTTTAGAAATTCCTTAGAGGGAGTTAAAAAAATATGAAAGAAAATACTAGTGAAAATTAATAACAGTTGATAACGCTTCATCTAAAAAAACAAAAAATCAAAGGAAATAATGCCATAATTATTTGTGTGCAAGATGCATTATTTTTTCAAATTTTTCAGCCCAAAAATTAGGGATGTGTATTATACACAAAGTTAGAACAAATTTAAGGATGCATGTATTATACGCAAAGTTAAGGATGCGTGTATTATACACAAATAATTATGATAATTAAAATTAAAAATAACAATAGACAAATATTTATCTAAAAAATTAAAAACAAAAAATTATGGCAATTTCTATATTTTCAAGCGAACAATATCAATGAGGTCACATAATATCTTCTCTTAAGAATAACAAACATGTCGCTTTTTTTCAGCATCATTGTGTCTTAAGTACGACAGATGTTTGCTTGCTTTGTGGTATTTTCTTTCAGGAAAATACAGAACACAGGGTTTGATTTTTTTTGTTCATATTTGATTTTAGTTTTGTTTTTTGTTTAAGATTTGGTTCTAAGAAATTAAAAGTAAGTACACCAGCCAAAAAAAAAAAAAAAAACAACAAACAAAACAAAACATGATGAAAACAACAAAGATGAAGATGTTAGTCTGAGAAAAAAAAAAAAAATAAATAAAATAAAAATAAAATAAACGATCTTTCCTCCTAAGTTTGTTTGAAAGGCGTATATTTGAACATAGAATATATAAACAAAAACAAAATAATCAATGAGAGGATGTAAAGACACCCACAGCCGGATTAATCAAGATTATCTTAGAGCCAACTTTTTCCCATCTCAACTATGCTGACTAAATAACTTAAATCTATCACATTTTTCGTGTGTGTGGGGGGTCAGGTGAGTAAGTGGGGATCTGAATGAATTATCAATAACTTCTGGTGCTAAAAAGCCTCGGATGGTTTGATACAATTTATATCACTGGCTACTTTATCACCTTGTTTGTTTATGAATCAAATCGTAAAATAATAATTAATTAATAACAATGCTTCATATTAAAAAAACAGAAAACCTCAATCCTTTTTGGGGATTGATAACTGTACACAGTTAAACTAGAGTACTTGAACAGGATCACCCTGACTCATGTCCCATACCAATAAATTAAAAAAAAAATCATGTCATAATAGCTAGCAGTAGAACAGGGAGATTTGGGTTCATGCCTTTTCTCTGGGCATTAGTTAACAAAGTTATGATTGGATTCTTTTGTCTTCCAACTGATTTATATTAGAAACATTGAAGGGAAGAGATTCTGCAAACTTCAATTACTTGGAAAACAAAAATCTGCATACGGCAAAAGCTTGCTACATTATATAGCAACAGCTGGCTGAGGATGTATGTGACTTAGCCTCCACTGATTCCAGGATGAAACTTTTCCATTGCAACCCAAAACATCAAGGGGTCAACCTTTATGTATGAGCTGTCCAAAGAGATGTACAGAGAGAGGGAGGGGAAAAAATAAAGCTAAGAATTTTTATTCCTATGCGCCTATATATATATATATATATATATGTGGGTCCACACAATAAACTCAATCTTGTGTTACATTCTGATATTGTGGGGAGGTAGGTAGATTCTTCTCAAAACACCAAAATCAGTTGATCTTTTAAAGCCTTCAGCTTTGTTTTTTATTATATGAAAATTTTTTTCTGAGGAATAATTTCAGATTCATGTAGTGTAACTTTGGATCTTAATAAAATTCACACACACACATATATATACACACACACACACACACACACACATATATATATATATATATATATATATATACACACACACATATATGTGTATATATATATATATATATATATATATATATGTATATACACACACACACACACACACACACATATATTCACACACACACACACATATATATATACATACACACACACACATATATACACACACGTATATATATATATATATATATATATATATACACACACACATATATATATGTATATATATATATATATATATATGTATATTCACACACACATATATATACATACACACACACACATATATATATACACACACACACACGTATATATATATATATATATATATACATAAACACACACGTTTTTACAAATACATGAAACTTATAGTCATAAGACTGACGTGTGGTGTTGGGAAAACATTTCATTCTATTTTTTATCCTCCTCTACTGCCCAGTATTTGAGCACTATTCTGATTTTAGAAAAAATGTTTTAGTAACAATATCTTCATTTCACTATATATATATATATATATTACACACATATACTGCTGGAAAACAACAGTGGTGTGACCAACAAAGTCTTCAAGAAGCTTAAATCTTACTAAAATTCCAATTATATCATAGGATTGAAGCTCTATACAAAGATTAACAAATCTTCCTTAAACAAGATCAACTTCGAATATAGCAGCCATATTCTAAAATACTTATAATACATGACCTGCTAATTCTCCCAACCAAGTCCTCATACCTCTAGTAAAAATTCTTATCTTCAGTAAATTCCCCTCCCATTTGTTCTTCCTCCTACTCATACATATATAAATAGATATATGACTTGTGTATTCGATTTTTCGTTCCCTTGAAGATAACTTCAGTTGGGGCCAAAAGTACAAGGGTAAACATATGGCACCTTCCTAAATTCATTCCATCCCAAAATCAAATGGCTCATACGAAGACTTGAATGGAATAAACACAGAATTGGCAAACGTGAACTATCTGTTCTATTTAAATGAACACACACATACATATTTATTTTTCTCCAACAACTATATATATATATATATACATATATATATATATGTACACAATGCTGTTGTAAAAAAACAACAGCTGTGCAGCCAACAAAGCCTTCATCAAATGATGATTCTGGAGTCTGGCATGGTTTCAGGGCCAAAGAATGTAAGCCAGAGTAACCCAGCAGTATTTTATGGGATTGTATATAACAAAATGTAATTAAAATCACCTTCTTACTATCATTTCATTTCCTTCTATGAAATAGAAAACATGATCATCAGATGAAATTTTATTACTTGATAAAGTTTCATCCACTGATTGTGTTTTCTCTTACATAGTTGATAATAAAACGATTGGAATAAGATAGGATCTTAATTAATTCTACTTTTTATACTGCTCTGTTGGCGAGCTTTTGAGCACTTTTTGATTTATCAAACAATTTTTTTAAATGATTGTTCATTCTCATCATTTAACTATATAAAACAATATATCAGAATGAGATTTTAATTCGAACAATACACTTGAAATTTTCTAACTTAGAAAATAAAACAATCAGCGACTGATTGATAATGTGGTGGTGGGGGTCTGGATTCACACTGAATGTCATTCTTTTTTATTCATCCAAATTATAAGAAGATAACTATAAAATGCTAATTAGTTGTTCATTTCTTCCTAAACAGAAGCACCAGTATCATCATGGACCACATTTACAACAGTAACCCAATAAGTTCATGGGTAGTCTAGTTTAATCTAGAAATCCTGCAAAAAGTTTCAGCCAAAAAACAAGGTGTTATAAAGTAATAGAAAAGATGGGTCTAATTTTTTTCTTTTTTTTTCTTTCGAATATCTGGGAATAATGAAAACTTAAATAGTTGAATGACTTTAAAAAATGCCTTTTTCAGAATATAAAAGAAGGTAAAAAAAAATCTTTTTTTTTTATAATCAAAAAACAGCTAAGTAAAAAAAAACAACAAAAAACAAAAAAAAAACTATTGTTAATCAAAGTAACACAACTAACAATGTAAATATAACAACTAAATAGTATAAAACTGTACTACGTCTGGACACTGTATTTCCTCCGTCACTGAGGTGTCGTCTATACACGCTGTTCTGCTGACTACCCAGGTATTCAGTCCACACCTGCTGTCCCTGGGGTGCAAAGTGGGTGGACTTTAATGTTTTGGCAGGTCCTCCATTTTTGGTGGTGCTGCTGGGTGAGTGGGGGGGCATTTGAGAGAAAATATGCAGAGGCACGCTAAGGTTAGAGTCTATAGCAGAAACAATATTTATTTTTTGAAGAGTTGTATTTTTGATCATACTTTGGTTATAAAGTATGGCTGCCATGTTGGTCAAACTGATATAATCAGGTTGGCCATCACCATCCAAATCTCCAATGGCTCCTGTAAGGGGAAAAAAAAAAAATTGTTATAAAAAGGGAAGATTCTTATACAATAACAGGTTAATCTAAAAAGAAAAAAACTGCTCATTTATTCACAATGCCTAGTTGAATAAATCTATATATTTACCTTCCAGAGGAAAGACAATACATTGAGTTTATGTAGCGATGTCAACTTACAGCCATTTGTAAGGGAGATACTTGCATACGCAGTTTCAAGTCCTTCCGTTAGTACTGAATATGAATAAGCAAGTAAAGTTGGCGACTGTAGTTGAGGGTGACCCGAAGGCTCCCTTTTTAATAGCTACTACACTGAGGTGAAGGGGAGGGCACGGCACCATTCCATGGGTTGCTCCAATTTACCTTTGATCCGTACCTTATAATACTGAATGTTAAGCAAGGCGGCATCAAGTATCATTTTTTTGAGTCTTTGGTATGACTTGACCTGTGATTGAACCCTGGTCTCCCAGACCATTGGTGAATCTGTTACATCCTGCCAAGGGTGTAGGGGTTGATTTGGTTAGTGTTTTTTGGTTTAATGACAGATCAACACTTGATGGTTAGTTAATGCCAAATCCTGTTTATACTTATATATAATTTTTAAATGAATAGTTCGTAGGTAACTTTATTTTCAAACCAGTTAGAGCTTATTGGCTTCGACACAGTAAAATGGTAAATGATTAAATAGTTCCATTTGACCCCTAAATAAGACCCTAACAGGTACGAGCACTGTGGGTCAGAATAGACCTGGGAGTAAAGGCAATGAAGGAGTAATCTACATTCCCCAAAACTCTAGACATGGAGCCATCAGATGGTTTAGTGACATATCCAGGACACTTGTTGGGAAGAAGGGAATCTTAACCCTTTACAGAGATGCATATTCTACCACCCCAGCCAACTGGGCTGACGAGTTTGGTAAATACATATTATCATATATATGAATATGTATGAGTCGATATGTGGAAATAAGGACTCATCATATACAACAAACGGTTTGGATTTATATAGTTTAGAAAAAAACAAAATGTATCTGACATTTGGTTGGAGCATCATGGACGGAATTGCTAGTGAGAAGGCAAATGAGTTCGACCTGGGTTTGTCGATGACAGAGAAGGAAAACGATTTCTGCCTGGTTTGGTACTTGTCATACGTTCCACCAACTGGACGACTGTAGCACAAGGCCTTTTTTTTAGGTGGGTCTGGGCGCAGGGCTGTAACGCAGATACACCTAGCAGCTCCAAAAATGCCTCGAGTCCTGCCGGCATTCTCCTAAAAAGGGTCACCTCAAGCACCAGGCAATAAACTTAGCCCCTCCAAGGAGGGTTAGAACCTGCAGGGACAGCCTTCTGAGACTTGAGGATGCCGGTCTTTGCATACCTGACATGAATGCCAGTTTCCTGGAATCCATGTCAAACGGCCTCAATTGTCTGCCACTGGAACCAAGACACACCTGACCAGATCCGTGTACTAACAAACACAGCCAACCAAAGTGTGTCCCAATGAACAGTGTTACAACATGTGTGTTGCATCCGCCTGGTTCTGTTGGTAATAGAGAAGGAAAATGAGTACAGCCTGGCTTTGTCAATGACAAAGAGGGAAAACAATTTCTGATTGGTTTTATTGGCAATAGAGAAGGAAAACAATTTCTGCCTGGGTTTATTGATGAATAAGAAGGAAAACAATTTCTGCCTGGGTTTATTGATGAATAAGAAGGAAAACAATTTCTGCCTGGGTTTATTGATGAATAAGAAGGAAAACAATTTCTGCCTGGGTTTATTGATGAATAAGAAGGAAAACAATTTCTGCCTGGGTTTATTGATGAATAAGAAGGAAAACAATTTCTGCCTGGTTTTATTGGCAACAGAGAAGGAAAACAATTTCTGCCTGGGTTTATTGATGAATAAGAAGGAAAACAAGCTGAAGGATACTTTCTGTTGGAAAGTGATCACAATCGCAAGTGAGTCACCTGTGCTAGAGGAAGATCTGGTATTGAAATGCCTGAAACCCCGGAAAATCATTGATGATGCATGACAGTATATCTATATGATATATCTTAGGGAACAACAAGAAATAAAACTAATAATAATAAGAAGTATACCTGTTCCTTTACCAACTGGTCTTAGAATTGCACACAAAGGACTTTTGCTTTTGTGATCCTGAGGTCTACTGGTTACAATGGTTGGGTCTGCTGATACTGATGCTGCTGCTGATGTAGTCAATAAAGGAGCTACAAAAAAACAAACAAAAAATAAAAATGATTGATTTTAATGGCATGTCAATCCGTCTAGGGTTATTTAATGCTTAGAGGTTAGGGAATTGCATTTACTGCACATTTATATTTACATTTTTTGTGTAGTTATTTTGTATGAGTTTTTGCACATGTTTATGTGATAACCAGCTCATTGGCTTAGTGGGTAGAGTGCCAATAGTCTGGGAGACCTGGGTTCAATCCCAGGTCGCGTCATACCAAAGATTTTAAAATTGTACTTGATACCTCCTTGCTTAACACTCAGCGATATAAGGTATGTATCAAGAGTAAAGTGGAGCAATCCAGGGAAAGGAGTAGTGCCCTCCCCTACACCTTGGTGTAGTAGCTATTGAAAAGGGAGCCCTCGGGTCGCCTCGACTATGGTCGCCAACTTACTTTACGTAATAGGAACTGTTTCTAGCAAATAATAATTTGTACACAGTTGTATGGTTTCAAGTATTCCCATCTAATATCTATAATGATATGGTTTCAACTCATTATTTCTATTTAATAATCATCATTTGTTTACAATATTCCTATCTTGTGCCAATAATTTTTGAAAACATTTATAAGGTTTCAAGTTTGGTTTTGTTTTGTTTTGCTTTATGGCACATCAACCATTGTAGGTCATTAATGCCAAATCCATTTTTATACATATAAACAGTTCTATTTCAAACAGTTCAGTTTAGCATAAGTACACAGTTTCAATGTCAAAAAACAGTTCCATTTCAAACAATTCAGTTTAGTATATGAAAAGAGTTGTACTTCAAACAATTCAGTTTAGCATATGTACACAGTTTAGTTCTATTTGACTTATAGATAGAACCCTATCAGGTGCTACCACTCTGGGCCAGAGTGGACCTGGGAGCAATGGCAATAAAGAGGTACACCACATTCCTCCAAGCCCCAGCATTACTGGAACCTCACCATCAGATTGTTTAGTATCATAATCAGGACACTCGTTGGGGAGTCTTACCCCTCTGCAAAGATGCAATTAGTGTATTCTACAGCCCCAGCTGACTGGGCAACGGTTCCAAGTAACTAATAATTATAATCCTAGGTAAACAATTTTAGCTTCAAGTAACTATTCTTAATATAAATAATTTATATACATTCATATGGTCTCAAGTATTCCAATCTAACTCAAATAATTCTCAAAACAGATCTTTTCTATATATATATTTACCAATCCCTCCCCTCGGGCAGGATGTGACACAAGGTCAATTTTTAAGCAGAGTTTAAAAGGATTGAATTCAGAGTTTTTCCTTTTCCTAGACTAGTTGCCTAACCAGGGCTGAAGAACCCAGTCTGCCCTACTATTTACCCATAGCTGGAGGGAGAATAATTGGATTCATACCTTTCCCAAGGGTATTAGTGCCATGTGAAATGCAATCAGTCTCGTCCACGATTTGAACTCGTGTTGCCATGTCCATTTCCTACGACGACAACCATTACACCACGGGCACCTCCAAAAGATCTTTTCTATAGATAAGACCCTCAAAGGTATTACGACTTTGGATCTGAGTACACCTGGCAACAAAAGTGGGTAACTCCACATTCTCCATAGCTTGAGAACTGGAGCCTCACCACTAGATGCAGTTTAGTGTCATCCTATTTACCAACCCCTCCGCTCAGGCAGGATATGACATAAGGTCAATTTGTAAGTGGGGTTTAACAGGTTTGAATTCAGAGTTTTCCTTCTCCTAGGCTAGTTGCCTCACCAAGGCTGAAGAACTCCATCTGTCCTGCTATTTACCCATAGCTGGAGGGAGAATCATTGGATTCATACCTTTCCCAAGGGTATTAGTGCTATGTGAAATGCAATCATTCTCGTCCAGGATTTGAACTCGAGTAGCCGTGTTCATTTCCTACGACGATAACCATTTCACCATGGGCACCTCCAGTTTAGTGTCATACCCAGGATATGTTTTCACTTTCAGGCAAAATACCCTTGGGAAAGGTATGAACCCCCTTATCCTCCCAGCTATGGGTTAAATAGTACCATGACTGTTCTTCTAGGAGAATGGCTTTGGCATTAAATAACCTACAAAGGTTGATATGCCATTAAACAAAGAAACTAAAGAGGGTGTCCTCATGGTGTAATGGTTAAAGCGATGGACTTTGGAATCATAGTGAGTTCAAACTCCAGTCGCACTATTACGTACACTTTTGGGCAAATACCCTTGGGAAAGGTATGAACCCCATTATCCTCCCAGCTATGGGTTAAATAGTACCATGACTGTTCTTCTAGAAGAATGGATTTGGCATTAAATAACCTACAAAGGTTGATATGCCATTAAACAAAGAAACCAAACCAGGATATGTTGAAGAATGAGCAGTGACAAAACTACAAACCATAGAAGAATTTCTTGGCTATTTGTTCTGCTAACAGGATTGGTTTGGCCATGTTGCTTCGGTCCATGAGGAATATTTCTTCAGTAAGAACAGGAATGTGACTACTGTTGCATTGCAGATCAGCATTTTCGAGTAGATCTACTAAAAGATAAGAAAAGAAAAAAATTAACAAAACAAAAAAAATAAATAAATTGATAAATAAAATCTAAAAGAAAATTTAATTTTTTAAAAATTGATAAAAATTAATAAATTTGAAAAAAAAAAAATTGAATTAAAAAAAGATTCAATAAAAAAATCTAATTAAAGAAAAAAATGAATTAAAAAATAAAATTAACCAAAAAAAAAAATTTAAAACAAAAAATTCAATCAAATAAAGATAAGATAAAAATAAATTCAATCAAAAATATCACATCACAAAAATTTGATAAAGATAAAGAAAATTTGATTAAAACATTTTTAAAAACAATTTAAAATTATTTTTTTTTATATAGGTCAAATTTTGAAGAGGGAATTTTTCTACAAAAAACTGACCTTTACTGGAGTAAGAATTTGGTAAAATTCAAACATTAATGTCTAAGTTTAAAATAGGGAAACCCTTGACTTCAAAAATGAATTCCATAAATTACTTACCATGGTCTCTTTTTCGAGGATTTTTGACATTTGGATCAACATTCTGCAAAAATCAAAATTCAGTAGATTTAAAAGAGTGAAAAGATTTTGATGAAATCTACTGGTAATTAATATATGCACATTAATATACAAGGTTTGGGTGAAAAGTTCTTAGACTAACCAAAATACTCTCATGGGATGAGGAGATAGCCCCTGTGGTGTAATGGTTAAAGTGATGAACTACGGCCTTGAAATAAGCGAGATCAAGCTCCAATCACACTGTAGTATTCACTTTTGGACTAGAACGTTTTTTGAAAAGGTATGAGCCCCATTATTCCCCCCAGTTAGGTGTTAAATAATATCACACCTGTTCGTCTATAAGGATGGCTTTGATATAAAATAATTCACAAAGGTTGATATGCCATTAAATAAAGAAACTAAACCTAATGGAACGAGACCAAATGAGGTTTATTTTACAACATAATCCTCCATGTGATTCCCACAGTTCTTCCAACAGTGTTGCATTGCTTAGATCCCATTGGTCAAAAAGTACATCAACAATAGATATGATGACATCACACAAACTTTCCTGTCCACCCTCGTTTAAACAGTATAAATTAAACATAAATTTTAAGATGGGGTCCAAGAGTTTACATCTTCCTTTCCCAGACAAAGAACATTTAAACAATGCTGTACATACTGGAGGCACTTGTTGGGTAATGGTTATGCTGGAGGTGCTTGTTGTGTAATGGTTATGCTGGAGGTGCTTGTTGCGTAATGGTTATGCTGGAGGTGCTTGTTGCGTAATGGTTATGCTTGAGGTGCTTGTTGTGTAATGGTTATGCTGGAGGTGCTTGTTGTGTAATGGTTATGCTGGAGGTGCTTGTTGCATAATGGTTATGCTGGAAGTGTTGTTGTGTAATGGTTATGCTGGAGGTGCTTGTTGCGTAATGGTTATGCTGAAGGTGCTTGCTGCGTAAAGGTTATGCTGGGAGTGCTTGATGCGTAATGGTTATGCTGGAGGTGCTTGTTGCGTAATGGTTATGCTGAAGGTGCTTGTTGCGTAAAGGTTATGCTGGAGGTGCTTGTTGTGTAAAGGTTATGCTGGGAGTGCTTGTTGTGTAATGGTTATGCTGGAGGTGCTTGTTGCGTAATGGTTATGCTGGAGGTGCTTGTTGTGTAATGGTTATGCTGGAGGTGCTTGTTGTGTAATGGTTATGCTGGAGGTGCTTGTTGTGTAATGGTTATGCTGGAGGTGCTTGTTGCGTAATGGTTATGCTGGAGGTGCTTGTTGTGTAATGGTTATGCTGGAGGTGCTTTTTGCGTAATGGTTATGCTGAAGGTGCTTGTTGCGTAAAGGTTATGCTGGGAGTGCTTGATACGTAATGGTTATGCTGGAGGTGCTTTTTGCGTAATGGTTATGCTGAAGGTGCTTGTTGCGTAAAGGTTATGCTGGGAGTGCTTGATGCGTAATGGTTATGCTGGAGGTGCTTGATGTGTAATGGTTATGCTGGAGGTGCTTGATGTGTAATGGTTATGCTGGAGGTGCTTGTTGTGTAATGGTTACGCTGGGGGTGCTTGTTGGGTAATGGTTATGCTGTGGGTGCTTGTTGTGTAAAGGTTATGCTGGAGGTGCTTGTTGTGTAATGGATATGCTGGGGGTGCTTTTTGCGTAATGGTTATGCTGAAGGTGCTTGTTGCGTAAAGGTTATGCTGGGAGTGCTTGTGGCGTAATGGTTATGTAGGTTGTGCTTGTTGCGTAATGGTTATCATGGTAAAAATGGAATCAGCTACCCAAGTTCAAAAATGTTAATACCTTTGAGAAAGGTATGAATCTAACTTTTCTCCCTCCAGCTATGGGTAAATAGTAGGATAGACTGTGCCCTTTAACCTTGGTCTTGTAACCAGTCGAGGAGAAGGAAAACTTTGAATTCAAATTGGTTGTAGACCTAGAGAGAGAAAGACTCGGCCAAGCTATTCCTGTCTAACACAGAGTAGTGCCCCTTGACCAAACTAGGTTACACAACAAGAATAGATTTTATACAAAATCTTTTTAAATTAAGTGGAGTACAGGGGAATCACATGAAAAACTAGAAAATGATCTATAAATGAAGTTTATAGATAAAATTTGTAAATAAGCTATAGCTCATTTGTTTGCACACAGTTAAATGGTTTCAACTATTGCTATTTAACACTAATAGTTTTATTTGTACACAGTTAAATCATTCGAAGACTTGCTATGTAATTATAATAATTCAATTTAACATTACTAATTTGTTTGCACATAGTTAAATGGTTTCAAGTTTAAAAAATGATTACATATTTCTATTTTACCCATAGATGGGATCCTAACAGATTTTACCACTCAGGGTCAGTGGACCTGGAAGTAATGGCAATGAAGTAGTAAATATGTAGTCAGCATATTCTACAACACCAGCTGACTAAGCTGTAGTACAGATTATTAGATTTAACTATTTTAAAACAGTATAAAGAAAACCTTTTTTAAATTCTGCTTCAAAAGAGGTTTAGTTTGAATGTCTTCCAGCCCAGCCTATGTCACAAGTGATTCAGTTGGTTGAGTGGTTTTACACTATGACAAGCCTTGTTAGGTTATCTTATACTAAATTCTGTTGATTTTTTTAAAATTCCCACTGTAGATTTTCTGTTGGATTTAGATCTGGACTGTTTGCTGGGCACAACATTAAAGAAAAGTTTTAATCCTCCATGCACTGTGACAACATGCATTATCATCCTGAAAAATGATTGCCCAACCAGCTGGAGCTGTAGAATATACCGACTGCACCTCTGCAGAGGAGTACCCCCCCCCTCATAAGTGGATATGACACTAAACAATCTGATGGTGAGGTTCCAGTAATGCTGGAGATTTGGGGAATGCAAAGTGCTCCTTCATTGCTATCACTCCCAGGTCCACTCTGGCCCACAGTGTTAGCACCTGATAGAGTCCTATCTATGGGTCAAATAGAACTAAACTGTGAACTTATGCTAAACTCAACTGCTTGAAATAGAACTGTTTTGACATTTGACTGTGAGTGGACAAAAACCATACTTATCCTAAACTGAATTAATTGAATTAGAATTGTTTGAATAAACTGAATAACTTGAAATAGAAGTGTTTTTGACAAACTGTGTACTCATGCTAAACTGAATTGTTTAAAATGGAACTTATTATTTGTATAATAATGGATTTGGCATTAAATAACCTACAAAGGTTGATATGCCATAAAACCAACCAACCAACCTGAAAAATGACTTCTTGTCAATCTCAATCTCTTCAATTCAAGCATGCATAAATTATCCTAAATTACAAATGGACTCTTTCCACTTCAGAAATACATATCCTGATTAACAAATGTAGAAATTTAAGAAAATTAGTTTGAAACAATGAAAGTTTAAAAAATTGGATTTCTAACAAAATAAAAGACTGAAAATGAAAGCTTACATCCGTCTGTTTGTTGAGAGGATGAATAACTCCTCTGTTATTCACTGTAACGGAACCTTTACGGCCAAGGATCTTGAAAACAAATGCATCTCGATGGACATCAACAGTTTGCAAGCTAAGGTCAGAGGTCATTGAAGATAGAGATGAGGCAGTTTTCCATAGGATTTTACCATCCTTGCCACTTACAATGACAACCTGGAAATTTAAAAAAAAAAATTGTAGTCAATGATTAAATCTAAAAGTTATTGTCAAAAGGTATGGTCAGTGGTCAAGAATTAATACCAGCATCACTCATAGAATCAGGTTATTATATGTAGAATGTAAATGAATTGTTAATGATTTTACTAAATAAATGCATTGGAAATCAGGAAAAGGTATGGTCAGTGGTCAGGAATTAATGCAAGCATTATTGAGAGACTAGGGCTAATTATAAGTGTGTGTGTTTCGATTAGGTTGAATCATAAATAATTTTCATTTTTGTAATAATTTAACAATGACTTAATTTCAAGAGAATATTTGTCATTATTTGGAATCACCTCTTGCCATTTTTATCATGTAGCTTATTGATTCCCCTAATAAAATTCAACTGCTTTTGAGATCAAATTTTCCACTAACATTTTTACCTGATGTTGAGAAAATTTTTTGTCATTCCGAGTATTTTGTAGAAAAGGGAAACATATTATTTGCTGCAAAGTCTGATGAATATAGTGGATGGGGTAAAACAGACCAGCCTAAATCCAATATTTTTCCTACATGATTCTTGCTGAATTTGGCCTTCCGTTATGAAGAAGTACAGTGTTTCTCCTATTGATGAGTGTGCTATGTTTTTTTCAAAGATTTTCATGCACATATTGCAACCGTTGAAAGTATAAGTCTACACGGAGTGTCTGATTACGGTTTAAAAGCTCAAAATCTATAATACAGTGGTGATCCCACTATACACAGTATAACTTTTCTTCCAGAAAGCTCTGCCTTTGGGGTAGGCTACGAAGATTCATTTTTGTCAATCCTCTGCCTTTTGTGTGGAGCATTGTTGTAAAAGACCCATTTTTTATCATCTATAATAATATTCTTGGGAAACGGGTCATTTCTCTGCTTTGAAAGAAAACTTGTTGCTATGGATCAGCAATCTTCATTATTCTTCTCACTAAGAGTATGAGGATCTCAAACACCTAGATTGCTCACTTTTTCTATCTTTTCAAGTGGCAGCAGTTTGTGGATTAGAATGCGTTGAAGTCAAGTGCTAATTCTCAAGTACTTTTGTGTGGATTGCATTGCACCGATTCTCTTAAAACATCTTGATCAACGTCTTATAAGTGTCCTGGTCTGGGTTCATAATCACATATCGCCAGACTTAATGGTCAATAATGACACTTTGGTCTTAAATACTAGAAATTTTCTTAGCTGTTTCTGTAACGTTCTTAAACTCTCACATTTTATGTTGACTATGCCCTTTCAGTTCTTCAATTTTTTTTTGGGGGGGGGGGAGATCATAGATTAAATTATGATGTAAACTCTTTCACTATGGAAATAAGAATGACCAATAAAGGCACTCTTTCATCAGATAATTTTTGGTTTGGTTTCTTTGTTTAATGGCATATCAACTCTTTGTAGGTTATTTAATGCCAAAGCCATTCTCCTAGAAGAACAGTCATGGTACTATTTAACCCATAGCTGGGAGGATAAGGGGGTTCATACCTTTCCTAAGGGTATTTGCCCGAAAGTGAATGTAATAGCGCAACTGGAGTATGAACTTGCTTACTACGATTCCGCAGTCCATCGCTTTAACCATTACACCACGAGGACACCCCAAGATAATTTTTGATTGCGTTTAAAACATTGCCACTTTGAAAGGTATGGTCACAATTTGCCTTTAAGAAATGAAAATTATTAATGACTCAACCATAAATATATATATGTATCATCATCATGTTGTGCCGCTAGCATGGATATCCCTGACCCTCTGTCGCCACTTCTCCTTATCGTTCATCGCCTCTGGCAGGTCTTCAGGGCTACATCCCGTATCCTCACATAGCTGCTGTATGTATGTTCGAGCTGGTCGTCCTGCTTTTGCTCAGCCATATGTGGGGGTCCATAGGAGTACATCACTTATGAGCTTGTCCCTGCTTCTCCAGCAGTGTCCTGCATGTCTGGTTTACTTGTATTAAAGAAAAAGGCATTACTTTTGACTCACCGTTGTAAATATATATATATATTTTATAGTATTTTTATCAAAAAAAATCTCTGACGATGAAGTTTTACTTTGAAATTAATTAGACTCAAGTAATTATCATTTCGCATTGCGGTAGTCCTCGAAATTAATTCAATACTATAAAATAAAAAAATTTGTGCAATGCTTCAAGCAAATTACAAAATACTTTATATATATATATATATATATATATAAAATGTGAATTTATAGCTAAAGATTTTATTATAGAAATGCATTGAAAATCAAGAGCGGTTTGTTTTGGCTATATTTTATGGCATATCAAGCCTTGTAGGTTATTTAATGCCAAATCCGACACACCTATATACATGATTTGTAAGTGAATATTTAGTAGGTTACATTTTTAAACGAACCAGAGCAGTGAAATAGTTACAAGTATAGTAAATTACTAAATATTTCTATTTGACCCATAGATGGGACCCTAATAGGTACTAGCACTCTAGGTTAGAGTGGACCAGGGAGTAATGGCAATGAAGGTGTATTACACATTCCTCAAAGCTCCAGGACCGAGGAATTACTATCAAATGGTTTAGTGTTGTATCCAGGACACTTGTTGCAGGGAGGGTCTCATTCCTCTGCAGAGAAGCAGTCCTAGCCCACTAGGCAAAAGACTGGTCATAAATTGAGGTTAGCATTACTAAATGAATAACATTATCATAAATGCATTACTAATGATTTTATTATAGAAGTGCACAGAAAATCAAGAGAGGAATTGTCAATGGTCATAAATTAAAGAAAGCATTACTTATAGAAAAGGGCTATTATATGTACAATATAGATGCATGGCTAATGATTTGATTATAGAAATGCATGGAAAATCAAAAAGAAGGATTGTCAGTGGTCAAGAATTAAAGCAAGCATTACTGACAGAAGACTATTAGATGTATGATATATTATAGTTTAGATGTATTAGCATTACTAATCATTTTATTATAGAAATTTACTGAAAATCAAGAAGAGAATGATTGTCAGTAATTAAACATAACTGATAAAATATGACTATTATATGTACAATTTAAATGCATTCCAAAAATTTAGATTATACATATATCTCTTTCTTCTTGCTTTTCAATGCATTTCTTTAATAAAGATGATTTTCCAATGTATTTCTATAATAAAAATGATTTCCAACACATTTCTATAATAAAGACGACTTCAAATACATTTCTATGATAAAGATGATTTCCAATGTATCTATATAATAAAAACAATTTCCAATGCATTTCTACAATAAAAACAATTTCCAAAGCATTTCTATAACTATTTCTACAATAAAAACAATTTCCAATGCATTTCTACAATAAAAACAATTTCCAATGCATTTCTACAACTATTTCTACAATAAAAACAATTTCCAATGCATTTCTACAATAAAAACAATTTCCAAAGCATTTCTATAACTATTTCTACAATAAAAACAATTTCCAATGCATTTCTACAATAAAAACAATTTCCAATGCATTTCTACAATAAAAACAATTTCCAAAGCATTTCTATAACTATTTCTACAATAAAAACAATTTCCAATGCATTTCTACAATAAAAACAACTTCCAATGCATTTCTACAATAAAAATAATTTCCACTGAAATTTTGATCAAAAGTGTTTCTTGGCAACATACCTTAGAGAATGTTACTATTATATATAAGATATAATATCTTAGAAGTTGAGAAGAAAATCAAAAGAAAGGACTGTCTTACCATTGAATGTTCATATTGTGGCCATGTTCCATAATACCAATGCATCATGAAATCTAAATGTTGGTCATCATCAAAATAACCAGGAGCAGGAATACTGATCAAATAAAGAAAAATAAAAACTATTATTTCATTATTCTGTGACGAGTATTTTAAACTTCTTTTTTTTATCTAATTGGCTTATTGTTTGCATACAAAAATTTGACCAAAAAACAAAACAAACAAAAAAAAACAATCAATATCCATTACTGATTGCAACATTTTCAGACTACTATAATTATTGGCCTAGTGAGTAGAGTGTTCACCAATGGCTCAAGAGACCTGGGTTCAATCCCAGGTCGAGTCATACCAAAGACTCAAAAAATGGTACTTGATACCTCCTTGCTTAATGCTCAGTATTATAAGGTACGGATCAAAGGTAAAGTGGAGCAATCCGGGAAAAGGAGTAGCTCCCTTCCTTGCACCTTGGTGTAGTAGCTATTGAAAAGGGAGCCTTTGGATAGCCTTCAACTATGGAAAAAAAATATTCATATATGACATGCACCTCTAAATTAGGACTATGAAATTGTAGGAAAAAAATTCTTGTTTATAATAGACACTGATTTAGTAGAATTTGTAGCACCAAAATTTAGCATTTGTTCCATTTTTTTAATGGTTCATACGGATTTAAAAAAAAAGAATTTACATTATGTCATAAAAAGTAAAATCTATACAGTATTTTGAGCAAACACATACATATGTTCACCCAAAATGCAACAAGCTTGTGGCAAAAATAAAAAATTATAAACAAACACACTGAGAAGCAGAAGTGCTAAGTGAACCCCTGAATATGGCACAACACAGTTAAGAAGAAGACATGGGTCAATATAGCAGTGTACAAGTGTCCAAGTTCTTCAGTCGTCTCCTTGTCACTTTCTCACACTTATGCCAGTTTCAGCCCATATGAGAAATAAAGCCAAGAGAGTTATATTTTTGTAACCAAGAGTTGTGGCCTCCTCATTCATTTTTCCTCTTTGTGATGACATATAACATGCAATATCCATTTTATGAAAATATTTCTATTTAATTGAACAATTTGTATTATTTACCTGAATGATTCATATTTTGCAAAGTCAGCTGCCCATTTCCTTTGCAAGGTGACAATAACACATCACTCAATAAGTCCTAGGTCTGACATATAGATGGCGCCACTAATAAAAAATCCATATGATTTTTATAAAGTACTAACCTTCAAATGGCACATGACAAAATTTGAGCCCAATCAGATTATTAGTTTACAAATTACAGTTATTTAAGTGAAGGTACTGTTGAAAATTTTCAAAACAATGGAAAAATCTGAATTTTGTGTGTTGATAAAGATTTGCTTTTTGATGGGGAAAAAATACTGTTCAAGCAAAGCAATGGCTTGATAAGTTTTATTCAGACTCTGCTCTGTCAGAAACAATGGCTAAGAGGTTGGTATGCTGATTTTAAACGCAGTCATATAGGCACAAATGATGCTGAACAATCAGGTCGCCCAAATTCGGCAGTTGTTCCAGAAAACACCAAAAAACTCCACAAACTTGTTTTGCCTAATCTAAATTGAAGTTGTGTCAGATAGCAGAGGAGTTGAAGATATCAGAAGGCAGTGTATTCACCATTTTGCATAAACATTTGTCAATGAGAAAGCTGTGTTCAAAGTGGGTGTCGCATTTGCTCACAGTTGATCAAAAACAACGATGCGTCTACAACTCAGAACATTGTTTGCAACTGTTTCAATACAACAAAAAGGAGTTTTTGCATAAATGTGTGACAATGGATGAAACATGGATCCACCACTTCGCTCCAGAGTCAAAGCGGCAGTCAGCTGTGTGGACAGCAGCAGGTGAAAGCTGTCCAAAGCAACCAAAGATGCAAACATCAGCAGGCAAGGTTTGGCCTCCATATTTTGGGATGCGTAAGGTATTTTGTCCATTGATTACCTTAAGAAAGGAAGAACCATCAATAGCGAATATTATATGGCATTATTGGTGCGTTTGAAGGAAGAAATCATCAAAAAATGGTCGCAAATAAAAAAGGAAAAACGTGCTCTTTCCCGAAGACAATGCACCATGTCACATATTGATTGCAACGATGGTAAAACAACATGAATTGCACTTTAAATTGCTTCCGCACCCTCCCTATTCTCCAGATCTGGCCCCCAGTGACTACTGGCTGTTTGCAAACCTCAAAAGAATGCTCCAAGGAAAGAGATTTGGCTATAAAAAAGAAGTGATATCGGAAACTGAGACGTATTTTGAGGCCAAAGACAAATCGTTCTACAAAAAAAGGCATCGAATTGTTAGAGAAGCACTGGAATCAGTGTATCGCCCTAGAAAGAGACTATGTCGATGAATAATGTAGAAATTTTGGTAAGGAACTGGTGATCCTGTTTCACCGAACAGCAGCAGCCCCTTGGGGTCACGTGGCATCCATCATAAAAAGGAACTCCACTGGAGACTCTCTCTCTTTTGGTTCCACTACCAACAACTGTTAGCATCAGGTCCATTGTAGCAGCCCTTGACGGCATACATATTTTGGTACCTTCCACCAGCCGGGACCCAAGGGCGACGAACGCACGTGCTGAGTTAAAAGGGACAGGACACACACAGTTAAGTTCCAGCAGGCATTTTATCTACAAACCCACTTTATCTACCTTTACCTTCACGAACCTTATCAAACCCACTTTACCTTCAATCTTTACCAAACCCACTTTACCTTAAACCTTACAACCTTCAACAAACCTAACCTTACTTTATCTTGCACCTCAAACTCTCACTTGAACTCTCTTTTGTGAACTCTTCCAATTCGTTGTTTATTCCATTTGGTGTAAAACCCTGTTTATTGTTGTTGTTGTATATAAATTTTGTTGCACATATAAGTCGTTCGTCTTCCTTTCTTCAAAGCTCTCACCCAAATCTCTACTGCTGGTTGAGTACGGTTTATTCTTTTACAAAATGTAGGATTAAACCGGGCTTTTCGGGTTTCATAAAAATCCCCACAATAAAGTCGAATTTTACCTAAAAGTTGTTGTTATATTAGTTAGGCCTGGGACTTATTGAGTAATGTATTATATAACATGCAGTATCCATTTTATGAAAATATTTCTATTTAATTGAACAATTTGTATTATTTACCTGAATGATTCATATTTTGCAAAGTCAGCTGCCCATTTCCTTTGCAAGGTGAGGCCATCATAAAGAATGACCTTTCCATCAAAAGCACTCATAAGAATGTCCATTATTTTGTCATTGTTTACATCAACAATCACAGGTGGAACTAGAAGTCCTTTTGTTAAACTCCTGCAACAAACAAAATCCACATTTTAAACCAATTCTGCTTCGTTGGTTTTGGGGTTATTTAGAACCAAAGTAAGTCTTGATTTTTTTTCCCTTGCAATAAAATTGTTTCAAGTATTTAATGATGATAATCATTTGTTTACAGTTATAGCTTCAAGTAATTATTCTTAGTACTAATATATGGTTTCAAGTATTCCTATCTAATACTAATAATTTATACACTATTATATGGTTTCAAGAAACTATTTCTGTTTAATAATAATGATAATAATTTGTTTTCACAATTAAATGGTTTCAAGTATTCTTATCTGATACTAATAATTTATACACCAATATGGTTTCAAGTAACTATTCTTATTTAATCATTTGTTCACACAGTTTTATGGCTTCAAGTATTCTTATCAAATACTAATAATTTCAATTTGATAAATAGAGGGGACTGTAACAGGTACTACAACTTTGGTTCAGAGTGGGCTTGGGAGTACTGACAATAAAGGGTACTCCACAGAGCTCCAGAACTGGGTAATGATGGCCATTTTCTATACTTTTACAACATAAGTAATTAAAAAATAACACACACAATCCAGAAACAAAATTTGTAAACATAATATTTAACAGTTTTACAAGACAAAAATCTTTTTTATTTGTGAAACTGACAAATTTCTATCCACATGTATATACAAAAAACTCTTATGTAAAGCTAATTCTTAAATTGTGATTTTTTAAAACAAAAAAATAAATAAATAAAATTGACCAATATGGTTATCATAATCATCATGTAGCACTGCTAGCACAGATCTCCCTGACCCTCTCCCGCCACCCATCTCTATCATCCACCACTCCTGGCAGGTCTTCCAGGCTACATCCTGTATCGGCACAGAGCTGTTGTATATAGGTTCTAGCTGGTCATCCTACCTTTGCTCGTCCGTGTGAAGGGGTCCACAGGAGTATATCGCTTATGAGTTTGCCCTTACTTCTCCAGCATTGTCCTGCATGTCTGGTTTGTCTAACTTGGATAGTTTTCGTGATGGGTGGTAGAAGGCCGTACAGCTGCTGTTTTGTGGGGTGCTGCTTCTATGACTTGTTCAATACAGCTTGCAGCATTCTTGTGTAATTACCGTCAAGCTTTTTCTCCATACATTTAGTTAGTATCCACATAGTGCATCCATATAGCAGTATTGACACGACCACTGTTTGGAAAAAACTGCGTTTTATTTTATCGGTCAGGTCCGACTTCCATATGATCGATAGCCTATTGATAGCTGTCAGTGTGAATCTGCTCTACATAAATAATTAAACTTCTCTCCTTTGTAGTATAAAATATTTTTTTGGTAATAAATTCATTTCTATTCTGATGACACTAGACCACTAGTGAAAGATTTTACAGTCTCTTTTATCACTTTTTTCTGTCTGAATCTTTGAGAAGAGATATCATCATTCATTGATGTACTTGGTCTGGTATTTTCATCTTAATAGTGCTCATAATCAAAACATCAACATCATAATCTCTGGCCTTCTTTAAGTGTCTGTCATAGCAAAATTAAAAAGGCAATTTTGTTATACAGTTTTCTTATCAATAACAATTCTAGAACATTATTTACATTTTTTAGACTATTGTCCTCATCTTTGTTGCCATGTTTATCACAACGTTTCGGCCGTTGTACGCTCTGGCCTTCTTCAGATGGTTGGAATGTCGAACTTCACCCTTTATTTCGCTTACCAGGGTAGACTTTTCTAGTTCCATGAGCCATGTTTAATGGATGTCAGTTATCAGTTATCTCCTGTTAATTTCCCCTCTGAAAGTTCTCCACTGCCTTCACCGGGTATTGAACTTACACTCTTTTGGGTATGTCACTGGATTTAACCAATGCCCTTATCCACAGTGCCATGTGTCCTTGAGGGCTAAGTTCGACATTCCAACCACTTGAAGAAGGCCGGAACGTACAACAGCCAAAATGTTGCGATAAACATGGCAACAAAGATGAGGACAATAGTCCAAAAAATGTAAATAATGTACATAATACCTCATCTCAGAAATATCCTATTTACCAACCCCTCCGTTCGGGCAGGATATGACACAAGGTCAACTTTTAATAGAGTTTAACAGGTTTGAATTCAGAGTTTTCCTTCTCCTAGACTAGTTGCCTCACCAAGGCTGAAGAACCTAGTCTGCCCTACTATTTACCCATAGCTGGAGGGAGAATAATTGGATTCATACCTTTCCCAAGGGTATTAGTGCTATGTGTATTGCAATCTGTCTCGTCCAGGATTTGAACTCGTGTCACCGTGTCCATTTCCTGTGACGATAACCATTACACCACGAGAACATCATCCCAGAAATATAGACAACAATTCTAAAAGCTGATTTTTTTTTCCATTCCCAAAATAACATGTGACCTTCTTAAAAGATATACCAATTATATACGTGTGAATATAGAGAAAAATTGATAAACAAGGTAATCCACAAGGAAGAATTTCTTTCTCTCTCTTTTTGATTTGAAATCTTTCTTGATGAACAAATAAGTTCAACAGAATATTCTTAACCACCATATGACATAATTATAAACACGAATGCTGATTTATTCATTAAATGGTTACCCCTTTCCCTGTATATATAGTATTTCCTCTTTGTTTTTATATTTTAATAAACATTCATCGGTGATTTAACATCACATCCTTCCTCGTCCTGATGATGGTTCATTAAAACCAAAACGTTATAACGTCAACTTTCTTTCTTATTAAATTCTTCTTTTTCTTAGATTACCTTGTTTATCAATTTTTCTCTATATTGTCGGATTTATTTCTATTATTTACTTCCATAATTGAGACTATTTTCAAAGCAAAATTTTAAATGCTTGACTGACCTGTAGATTTGTTTGTTATGTTTTTTGTCAAGAGCTGGTAAAGATTTTTTCAATGGAAATTTCACTTCCTGATTCATTAACTGAGCATGGAGAACTTCCCAGGGAATCAACCACAAGCTTCCTAAAATTGAATACAAGAAAATAAAAAGAGAATTAGTTGGTTGTTGGTTGGCTGGGTTTTATGGCACATCAACCTTTGTAGGTTATTTAACACCAAATTCATTTTTATGAAAATACTTCTATTTCAAACAATTCAATTTAGCATAGATATGCAGTTTAAATGTAAGTACAGTTAAATTGTGAAAAACATTTCTATTTCAAGCTATTCAGTTTAGTCAAGCAGTTCTAATTCAGCTGATTCAGTTTAGTATAAGTACAGATTTTATTTACACAGGTAAATGTCAAAACATTTCTATATTAAACAATTCAGTTTAGTGTAAGTACAGTTTCAATGTCAAAAACAGTTCCATTTCAAATAATTAAGTTTAGCATAAGTATGCAGTTTAAATGTAAGTATGGTTTAACTGTCAAAAACATGAATGTAATTGCGCGACTGGAATACGAACTCGCTTACTACGATTCCGCAGTCCATCAATTTAACCATTACACCAAGAGGACACCCCCAAGATGTGATAAGGAATCTCTTTGAGTGTTCTGCATTCTGTGAGAATTAATTTACAATATATCCCCCTATTGCACACCAGATGCTTTGTAGAAAGCAAGATACTAAATCATCATCATCATCTTGTTGCGCCAACAGCACGGATATCCCTGACCCTCTCTTGCCACCCCTCCCTTTCATTCATTGCTTCCGGCAGGTCCTCAGTTACACCCCATATCCTCACAGAGCTGCTATATGTATGTGCGAGCTGGTCGCCCTGCCTTTGCTCGGCCATGTAAAGGGGTCCATAGGAGAACATCACTTATGAGCTCGTCCCTACTTCTCCAGCAGTGTCCTGTATGTCTGGTTCGTTTTTGATAGTTTTCGTGATGAGTGGTAGGTGGCTGCTGCTTTGTGGGGTGTTGCCTCAAAAAATAACAAAGAAAATGTGTGTGTGTGTGTATATATATATATATATATATAAAGCAACCAAAACTTATTTCCATAGCAACACAAATTTTAAAATCATCATTCTAATGCTTTAATAAAAATTAGGTTTCTTTTTCTTTAATCCAAATTTATTTTTTGTAATAAATTCATTTGTATTCTGATGATGCTAAACCTCTAATGAAACACATCAGATTTTACAGTCTGTCCTTTTCTTTATTTCTACATATATATATATACACATCTATATATGTATGGGTGCCTTGAGTGATGTAATGGTTAGTAAGCTAGACTCACAAACCTTCACAAGTGAGTTCAAGTCACATTGGGTGACCCATTCATACGGTCTTGTGCCATATCTATGCAAAAAAAGCTTACACACACCTATATATAACAAACACACATAACAAAGATACACACACATATATATATATACACACACATACATATACCCCCCCCATATATATTTATATATATATACGTGTGGATGACTACAGAGATATATACTCCCCTACCCCCGTGGAGTTGAGTTCTCCGGCGAATGAAGTAATCGTGTTGCCATTAGCGCTTATTGCAAGTCTCTTCATACATATGAATTGAGGTCTCGGCAGCCGTTGAACGGATGTATGTAAACAATAGTAATTGTGATTCATAACCGTTTAAAATTTACTTCACAGCTAATAGCTCCTTGTGGCTGAAGGGTTAGAGGCTTGGCTTGGCGTTTGAGTCACCCAGGTTTCAATCCTGGCTATGGGAAGCTAATATGTCTAGCCACACTGATGAGTTCTGATAGAACGAAACAGATCTGTCTGTGGATGACTATATATATATATATATATATATACACACTTATATATATATATGCTATGGTATTTGCAAAATTTTAGAATCCCTTCAAATAGAGCATACAATATGAGTTCTAAAAAAGGACCCTTTTTTTTGGTTTGTTTTCGGTTTCTTTGTTTAATAGCATATCCACCTTTGTAGGTTATTTAATGCCAAAGCCATTCTCCTAGAAGAACAGTAGTGGTACTATTTAACCCATAGCTGGGAGGATAAGGGGGTTCATACCTTTCCCAAGGGTATTTGCCCGAAAGTGAACGTTGTAGCGCGACTGGAGTACGAACTCATGTACTACGATTTCGCAGTCCATCGCTTTAACCATTACACCACGAGGACCCCCTTTTTTGGTTATTTCATGTCCAAGAATCTCTGTGACATGCAAACAATGAAGAGAAATAAATCAAGGTAGTAGAATATAAAGGAAAAAAAAAAAAGAAAAAAAGCCTAAAGAGGAGGAAAAAAACTGTTTACATGGAGGGATTAGAATTTTTTTTTTTCTTGGATTAAGGATTGGTTGCAATATAATCAGTAGGGTTAAACAAAAGAAGATTGGAGAATTCCTTTCATTTGCAGAGAGTAAGTTGCTATTTAGCACTTAGAATTCTAATTCGGGCACCTCGGGAGGTGTAATGGTTAGCAAGGTAGACTAGCAAACCTGCATGAGTGAGTTCGATTCTCATTGGGTGCCCCATTCATACGGCCTTGTGCTATATCTAAGCAAAAAGCTTAGTAAATTACCACTTAGAATTCTAATTCACTATGAGAGTCTTCAAGAATAATAAACATGTTAGGGTCAGAGGCATTGATACAAAGCGCATTAACAAAAAGGTGTTGAGTATTAGAAGATATTGTCTTCATCTTTATTGTTATTTCCACAATGTTTTGGCCGATATGTCCTCCGGCCTTCTTCAGGTGTTTGTCGAACTCGGGAACCTTCATGGAACTTCGAACTACGTCCTTTATTGAAACCAACACATGGCGTAACGGTTATAGGCATTGGTTCCCTGAGCTTCTAAGGAGACAATCATCTGAAGGTTGCAGGTTCAATCCTCACTACAGGCGAGTAACAATACAGGAATACTTGACACTTGTACCCGGTTATGGCTAATGAAATCAGAACAGACGACCCCCTTGGGTTTTAATAAAGGACGTAGTTTGAAGTTCCGTGAAGGTTCCCGAGTTCGACAAACACCTGAAGAAGGCCGGAGGACATATCAGCCGAAATGTTGTGGAAATAACAATAAAGATGAAGACAATAGTCTGAAAAACCTTAATGATAAAAATCAACAAGCTTCATCTCAGAAATTTAGACAACTAATGATGATATATAATCAGGCCAGTGGCCTAATGAGTAGAGTGTTCACCAATGGTCTGTGAGACCAGGGTTCAATCTCAGGTTGAGTCATACCAAAGACTTAAAAAATGGTACATGAGGCCATCTTGCTTAACACTCAGCATTATAAAGTATGGATCAAGGGAGCAATCCAGGGAATGGAGTAGCACCACCCTCCCCTACACCTTGATGTAGTAGCTATTGAAAAGGGAGCCTTCGGGTCACCCTCGACTAAGGTTGCCAATTTTACTTTTTTATGTAATTAGTTTAGATGATTTTGCGGCTTAAAATATATAGAAAATCTTTTTGAAAGTGCATCATACACTTGTGAAGCAGAGTTGATTTAAAATCCAAAACATTAAAAGACCCGCAATTTTAACTGATGTCCGATGAGGGTGTAATCCAATGTGCAGGAAACTTAGTTTTATGGACAGTATTAAACATTGTAAACCATTTAACATTTTATACAGAATAAGACATTAACAACTTCAGTTTCATTTTCAATAAAAAAACAAATAAAATGTCTTTTAAATGCAAATAAGTAAGTAAAGTTAGCAACCATAGTCGAGGGTAACCCGAAGGCTCCCTTTTCGATAGCTACTACACCAATGTGTAGGGGAGGGCGCTACTCCTTTGCTGGATTGCTCTACTTTACCCTTGATCCGTACCTTATAATGCTGAGTGCTAAGCAAGGAGGCATTAAGTACCATTTTTTGAGTCTTTGGTATGACTCGACCTGGGATTGAACCCAGGTCTCCCAGCCCATTGGCGAACACTCTAACCCCTAAGCCAATGTCCGGTATCCTAAACTTTAATAAAAAGGACTCTAAATCTTTTATTTTTAATAATGACCATCTTACAACCCATAACATAAGTACTGTTAGTAATTCCTCATCTCAAAAATTCAGACAAAACGATTTTGTCATGTAATCGGAGGATCTTCCAGTTGATGTTAGAGAATGCTACTTAAATATTTCAATCAATACTATGGAGATTTGGATGATCAGATAATTTCTTAATTATTTATTTAAACATTTGTTCTTACCTGGAGTAGCCAACTGTCCACTACCCAGCAAGATATTGAGAGAATAATTGTGCGAAGGTTTATAAATAACGGGGCTCATATAGGCTCCTTTTTCTGTTGAGGTGAGATTCACTGTTGATGTGAGATTAACGGATTTACCCAGAGAATTCCCTGTGGCTCCGGAAAATAGCAAAAAACGACCATTTTCCATTTCTGTAACCTGAAAAACAAAGATGCAAAAAAGAATTAGTCCAAAGTTTGGTTTGGTATTGTTTTATGGCATATCAACCCTTGTGGGTCATTTAATGCCAAATCCTGTAATCAATTTTTTTTTTTCATCATACAACGTGTGAAAGCACGTGCGATACCATGTCCACATCAGCCGCCATCCAGGGGTGATAACACAGTTTCGGTAGCTCAAGGCGGTACTGCCACCCCTGGCAGTATATATATATATACATATGAAGGGAAGTCGAAAAGTAATGCCTTTTTCTTTAGTACAGAAATAATTATTGACACAGGAACATGCATCATACATCAAAATGAAACTGGTCCCTTGTGGATCACATCCCTACTTCTCAACATAGTCACTGTTTCTCTCAGTAGCAATGTTTCCCCTTTGAATGAAAGCCACTTCATCTTTGCAGTTTTCCCTTCCTCATCACTGGCATAATGTTTGCCTCTTAAACCCTCTTTCAAAGGATCGAAGAGATAATAAATTTTATTCCTATTCAATAAAAACAACATCCACATAGACAGATGGCTTTAAATCATTAATAAAAATAATAATAATAATAATAATTCCTCGCAAAAAATTGAACAGTTCTATTTGAGCCATAGTTGGGGGCCTAATAGGTACTACCATTCTGGGTCAGAGTGGACCTGAGAATAATGGTAATGAAACTCAAGAGTGAAGCCTCACCATCAGATGCAGTTTAATGTCAGTCCCAGGAACTAAATGGTTTCAAGTATTGCTTATCTAACACTAATAATTTTATTTAACATTGTTCCTTTGCTTGTACAGTTAAATGGTTTCAAGTATTGCTATCTGACACTAATAATTCTATTAAATATCAATTGTTTGCACACAATCAAATGGTTTCAAGTATAGTAAATAATAGAATAGTTCTATTCAACCCATAGAGAGGAGCCTAACAAGTACGACCACTCCAGATCCGAGTGGACCTGGGAGTAATGGCAATTACAATGTATTCCAAGATTGGAGCCTAAACATCGGATGCAGTTTATTGTCAGACACTGGACACTCATTGGATGGGTGGAGGTCTTATTTTTTGGCAGAGTATTCTACAGTCCAAGCTAACAGGGCAATGTCAAAAGTTTGAATGATACACTAGTACAAAAGAAGTAATAAAAATCTGGAAAGGTACATCAATAAAGATTCAATATTACAAGTCAGAGTAGTAATGATAAAAATCATTTGTTTGCACAGTTATATAGTATCAAGTATATCCAACCCCTTCTGGCATGGGTGGGATGTGACACAAGGTCAGTTTTTAGGTGGAGTGAGACAGGTCCGAATTCAGAGTTTTCCTTCTCCTAGACTGGTTGCCTAATCAAGGCTGATTAGCTCAGTTTGCTCTAATATTTATCTATAGTTGGGCAGAGAAGAGATGGATTCATATCTTTTTTCAGTTTTACTACAAAACATTTAGTTACGCAACCTCTCCACCATAGGAACGATGCGACACCAGGTCAATTCTTTAGCAAAATACAGTTGGTTTGAATTCCAAATTTTTTCTCCTAGATTGGTAGCTTAACTTACACTAATGAAGTCAATCTACCCTACTACTTACCTGTAACTGGGAAAGAGAGCAGATGGATAATTGCCTGTTTTTTTGTTTAATGGCATATCAACCTCCTTGTGTTATTTAATGCCAAATCCATCCTTCTAGAAGAACAGTAGTGGTACTATTTAACCCATAGCTGAGAGGATAAGGGGGTTCATACCTTTCCCAAGGGTATTTGTCCGAAAGTAAATGTAATAGTGCAACTGGAGTTCGAACTCGCTTATTACGATCACGTAGTCCAGTTCTTTAATCATCACACTATGAGGGCACCCCCGCCCAAATTCTTGCCTACTCAAGAGCATTAAGATGAAATGAAATACAAAGAATCTTGTCCAGGATTTGAACTCAGACTACCAATTCTATTTCTATTCTACTAAGCAGACTTCCATCGAAAGTAAAACCATTCAATTGGGTCACATTGAGACACTTGCATTACTCTGCTTGCTGGTTGAATATTCACACCTCTACTAGAAATAATATCAATATCAGGGGAAGCTCAGCCAGTCCAAACTTGTCCAACAGCTAAACATGCCACACCCAATTGATAAGACATATCAGCTACAGGGTGGATGTGCAGTGATATAATAGTTATTGTCATAGGAAATAAACACAGTGACTAGACTTGAAATCAGTATTTAAATAATAAATGGATATATAATTAATAATAACAATAATAAATGGATATATAATAGTTATTGTCATTGGGAAAGGAAGACAGGGACCAGAGTTGAAATCATAGACAAAGCTATTTGTATTTCACATTGTATCAATACGCTTGGGAAATGAATGAAATAGTAGGGTAGAAAAAGCTTCTTTAGCCTTGGTTAGGCAACCAATCTTAGAGAAGGAAAACTCTAAATTCAAATGGGTTAAAAGTAAGTAAAGTTGGCGACTGTAGTTGAGGGCGACCAGAAGGCTCCCCTTTCAATAGCTACTACATCAAGGTGTAGGGGAGGCACTACTCCTTTTCCTGGATTGCTCCACTTTACCCTTGATATGTACCTTATAATGCTGAATGTTAAGCAAGGTGGCATCAAGTATCATTTTTTGAGTCTTCGGTATGACTCGACCTGGGATTGAACCATAATCTCCCGGACCATTGGTGAACACTCTAACCATTATGTCAATGGCCAATTGACCTTGTGTCATATCCTGCCTGTGTGGAGGAGTTGGTAAGTACATTCACATTGATTAAGAAAATAAGTGTTCCTTAAAATATGAATCTTAACATTGGTTAATTTTACTCCACATCAATACTTGTTGGGTTATTTACTGCTAAAGTCAGTCTTGAAACTATATAATTGTTTAAAAAATTTTTTTTTCAAGCAATTATATGGTCTCAAGTAACTAATTATAATCTTTTATAAACAATTATGATTTCAAATTTGGTTTGGTTTCTTTAATGGCATATCAACCTTCATGGGTTATTGTTGTGGGAGCCTTACCCATCTCACCATAATGGACTCTTCTCACCTTTATTAGTACCGAGAGATTTCACTGCCAGCCAAACAATACTGGAGTTATCCAAAACAGTACGAGACTTATTACCTTTTCTATGTAACTCTATCTTTCTTGTACAATATAATCTGTTTACTTGATATCCGTGTCTGTGTTTTCATTAGTGACCCTTTCCGGGGCCACAACAGTTATATAATGCCAAAGCTATCCTTGTAGAAGAACAGTAGTGATTCTATATAACCCATAGTGGGGGGAGATAAAGCGGGTTCATGCCTTTCCCAAGGGTATTAGTCTAAAAGTGAATGTAATAGCACAACTGGAGTTTGAACTCGCTTACTATGATGTTACAATCCAGCACATTAGCCACTACACTACAGTGAGTCCTCCAATCATAGCTTTAAGTAACTATTATTAATACAAATAATTTACATTTAAATGATTTAGAATATTCTTATCTAATACGAATAATTTTAAAACAGATCAATTTGATTGGTTGGCTTTACTGAACATTAGGTTATTCAATGTCAAGGTCAGTTAAGAGTTATGGTCTCCAATTATATAAAGTTCAAAAAAACATCTTTTCAGTCATTCTAAAGAAGTCCAAACAACAACTTAGTTGTAATATCAATATTGGATTGATAAAGATTGATAAAGTTCACAATCATTTTAAACACCTAAACACTTCATACTTAGTTGTAATATCAATATTGGATTGATAAAGATTGATAAAGTTCACAATCATTTTAAACACCTAAACACTTCATACTTAGTTGTAATATCAATATTGGATTGATAAAGATTGATAAAGTTCACAATCATTTTAAACACCTAAACACTTCATACTTAGTTGTAATATCAATATTGGATTGATAAAGATTGATAAAGTTCACAATCATTTTAAACACCTAAACACTTCATACTTAGTTGTAATATCAATATTGGATTGATAAAGATTGATAAAGTTCACAATCATTTTAAACACCTAAACACTTCATACTTAGTTGTAATATCAATATTGGATTGATAAAGATTGATAAAGTTCACAATCATTTTAAACACCTAAACACTTCATACTTAGTTGCAATATCAATGTTTTAAGAGCCAATCAATTAATAAAGTTCACAATCATTTTAAACAGCTAAACACTTCATACTTAGTTGTAATATCAATGTTTTAAGAGCCAATGTATTAATAAAGTTCCCCATCATTTTAAACACCTAAACACTTCATACTTAGTTGCAATATCAATATTTTAAGAGCCAATGTATTAATAAAGTTCTCAATCATTTTAAACAGCTAAACACTTCAGACTTAGTTTCAATATTTAATGTTTTAAGAGCTGATGTATTAATAAAGTTCACAATTATTTTAAACAGTTACAATATCAATAATACCGGACATTGGCCTAGCAGTTAGAGTGTTCGCCAATCGCCCGGGAGACCTGGATTCAATCCCAGGTCGAGTCATACCAAAGACTCAAAAAATGGTACTTGATGCCTCCTTGCTTAACACTCAGCATTATAAGGTACGGATCAAGGGTAAAGTGGAGCAATCCAGGGAAAGGAGTAGCGCCCTTCCCTACACCTTGGTGTAGTAAGCTATCGAAAAGGGAGCCTTCGGGTCACCCTCGACTATGGTCGCTTACTTAACTTACTTTTTTACAATATCAATATCTTAAGAGCCAATGTATTAAGTTCACAATCATTTTAAACATTATCTCAAACATATTTATTTGAAACATAGATGGAGCCCTAACATATACTACCATTCCAGGTCAGAGTGGACCTGGGAGTAATAACAAGGAAAGTGATGACTCTACATTCTCGACAGCTACAGGATAGGAGTCTCACCATTGAATGCTGTTTAGTGTCATGCATAGAACATGTTTGTTGTTATTGTTGATTGGATATTTTATGAATTTTTAAATTTAATTCATCAACTGATTGATCAAATTAACTAGGATTAATTTTTTAAGCACAACACGTACATTTTGAAACTCAACAAATAAAATGAATAAAAATAAAAATACTAAATTAATTTACCTGAACTTGTTCGTAATGTGGATATCCAGCGTGAAGTACAAGTACATCGTCCACATTGTCAGAATCAACATCAGGAACGACTAAAGCTTGGTGAATATTCCACTGATGAAACAAATATTTGGCCTCGGCTGTCCACAACAACTCACCTGTGAAAAGAGGAAGCAGAAAAAAAATCTTTAAATATTTCTATTTTATTTTCCATTGTGTCTAATATCGCAGGAAGGTTCAGATTTTTCTTCTAAATTTCTTTGTGGAGATGTACCAATTCTTTTGTGCCAAGTATGTAGAAATTTTGGTAAGGAACTGGTGATCCTGTTTCATCGAACAGCAGCAGCCCCTTGGGGTCACGTGGCGTCCATTATAAAAAGGAGTTCCACTGGAGACTCTCTATCTTTTGGTTCCACTACCAACACTGTTAGCACAGGTCCTTTTCGTAGCAGCCCTTGACGGCACACATATTTGGTACCTTCCACCACCAGCCGGGACCCAAGAGCGATGAACGCACATGCTGAGTTAAAGGAACAGGACACACACAGTTAAGTTCCAGCAGGCATTTTATCTTCAAACACCTTCACAAACCTTCACCCACCTTCATCTACCGACCTTACCTTCAAACACCTTACCTTATCACCATATCGAACCCTTACAACTTCAAACAACTCACCTTATCAAACCTACTTTATCTTCAACCTTACAACCTTCACAACAAACCGAACCATATTTTACATCTTGAACTCTTCCTTGAACTCTCTTTTTTGAACTGTTACTTACACATTCGTTGTTTATTCCATTTGGTGTAAAACCCTGTTTATTGTTGTTGTTGTATATAAATTTTGTTGCATGTATAAGTCGTTTGTCCCTTTCTTCAAAAGCTGTCACCATCTCTCTACTGCTGTTTAAGTACGGTTTATTCTTTTACAAAACGTAGGACTAAGTCGGGCTTTTCGGGGCTCATAAAAATCCCCATAAGTAGTAACAGTCTTAAGTTGTATGAATTCTTGGAAGAATTATATAGTTTATTTCAAGCAATTGTATGGCTTCAAGTTAATAAGATTAATAATCCTCAATAAAATCCTTCAACTAAATATTCTTAGAATAAATAATTTGTACACAATTTTATGGTATCTGTGTTTCTTATGACCACTCTCCCACTCTAGCCATGTTGTGATTCTAATCACAGGTGAGAAGGTTGCTGAATGAAATCACTGAAGTGCTGGATAGAAAAATGGCTCATGGTCACATCAAGAATAATTCTTCAACAAAAGAAAGTCCATTTAGGTCATAAATGTATCAACTTTATTATTCATATTGTTTGGTATATATACAGTAGTTTTAATTTTTCCTATTCTTGTCTTAGTTACATGACATTACAGTATTCAGAGCCTGGCACCAAGACACAATTTCAGAAGGTCTTTTCAAGTGATGTGCATTCCAGTGGCAGCTAGAATAGAACTCTTGATCATTAAAAACATGCTACTTAAATGCAATCTAGTTTCCAGTTGGGGTGGGTATGAGTTGGCATAGAACTTAATTATTCTAGTTAATAATAAAATAATTTTTTTGAAATTAGGGACTGGAGATTTGTTCCACCCCTTTGTAAAAACTCCAACTTATTCTATATTTCACCAAACTATAATCCTCTTTAAGGGTGGTCACTTTTATCATGTGATATTCTAATTATAAAAAATTACCGACATTAAAAAAAAATATCATTTCCCAGGTTTTTTTTTAATAAACATCATATTACCTGTCTGCCAAGTTTTCTTATCAACCCTTTTGACCTCTCTGCTGAAATATAACTATTATGATTTCAACTTTTGTCAAAACAGTTCCAGAACAATTACTTTTGACACTTTTCATATTTTTAAATGATTAGGGACTCTTCATCGATTCTGGCCAGTATACAAGACTTTTAAAAGAAAATACGTTTTGACCCTTTTTGCTTTATTTTTTTCCTCTTAATTAATTCTTTTAATGAATCCCCTAAGGACCCCAGGGTCACACTATGAGAAAATACTTAACAGTTTAGGGTATTTAACGCATTACATACTGGTTAATCATCTTGTTTGAGTATAAAGGAGGGCATAAGTCTTGTGGGACAATTGAAAGATAGAAACTTCTTTTCTGGACTTTACGAAAGCTGGTTTCCATTCTCCTACCATGGGTTTATCAGGAAGAACTTATTGTATATGTTGTAATTCCAACATTGTTGCCATCTTGTGTGGAGGAATTTATTGATTTGGGGTTTCAAACAAGTGTATGGAATGTAAACCTGGTTGGATGGTGAACATATTTAAAGCAGATTTAGCTGCTAAGTCAACTTATTTCTTTCCTTTTATTTCAATGTGGCTTGAAATCTAGTAAACAAATCCTTTTTCAAGTTGAACATCCATATTTTGGAGTATACAGGAAATTTATATAATCATCTCTAACCTGATACTCAAAGTTATCCATATAGATCCTAGAAGGTGAATAAATTTTGGCAGGATGAATAAAAGCACAGGGGTCCACAAGGGATAATTTGGTTTGGTTTATTGGGTTTTATGGCATATCAACCTTTGTAGGTTATTTAACGCCAAATCCATTTTTATGTAAAATAATCAGTTCTATATAAAACAATTCAGTTTAGCATGAGTACACAGTTTAATTATCAAAAAAATTTCTATTTCAAACTATTCAAGCAGTTATACATAACAATTCAGTTTAGTGTAAGTAGGGTTTCAATGTGAAAAACAGTTCAATTTCAAACAATTCAGTTTAGCATAAGTACAAAATTTAAATGTAAGTACAGTTTTATTGTGAAAAATATTTCTATTTCTAGCTATTCAGTTTAGTCAAGCAGTTCTAATTCAGTTTAGTATAAGTACAGATTTTGTTTACACAGTTAATTGTCAAAACAGTACTATGTTAAACAATTCAGTTTAGTGTAAATACAGTTTCAATGTCAAAAAACAGTTCTATTTCAAATAATTCAGTTTAGCATAAGTACGCAGTTTAAATGTAAGTGCGGTTTAATTGTTAAAAATATTTCTATTTCAAGCTATTCAGTTTAGTCAAACAATTCAGTTTAGCATAAGTATACCGTAAGTTCTATCTAACCCATAGATAGGGCCCTATCAGGTGCTACCACGCCAGGCCAGAGTGCACCTGGGAGCAATGGCAATGAAGGGGTGTTCCATATTCCCCAAAGCCCCAGCATTACTAGGACCTCACCATCAGATTGTTTAGTTTCATATCCAGGACACTCGTTGGGAGGTTCTTACACCTCTGCAGAGGTGCAGTCAATGTATTCTACAGCCCCAGCCGACTGGGCAACTACAAGGGATAAATTAATTGGTTTGTATTTATAAATCCCTATATAATAGAATAAAACTCACTCGATAATGTAGATTAGTTACCAGATATTGTACATTTAGCAGAATGCTTAATTGGGTTTGATGGACACAAATGATGTAGTGTTCACATAATTGGAAAATTTATTTAATCCAACTTAAAATATTTATGTTGATTATTAACCAACGTAATACTTACTTTTTTTGTGTGAAGTTTTATGAGAAAAGTGAACACATAGCTAAGTCAAATTCATATTGCACAAATTCAAGCACTTATACACATATATAGACCCAAATAAAAGCACAACTAAATTAATACTTAGCTTAGGTTCTTTGTTTGCTTTTCTTTCAATGGATAGTTCTCTTTGAAGATTCATTACTTTTCAGGTGTGTAACGTTGGTTATTTGAAGCGACGTCATTCCACGTCGAAAAGATTTTGTTGACTGTGACGTTATTTGTCATACGTGTCTTTTTAAACAATGTCTGCTTATTTATAGTTATAAAATTAATATTTACACAAAGACAGCTTTTTATTCTCAACCAATAAAAAAACGTCCTTTTAATTATTCTCAAAATTAATACTTGTGAGAAGTTATATCTATTTATTTAAATTTTGTAATTTTGTTTTATAATGCAAAATTATATTGAAAGAATATTTATTTCTAACAACATATGATCTATTCATTAAATGAATGAATGATAAAGAAGGGGGAAAATGCAAATTTAGACAACTTTCTTTAAGAAGAATTGATATTTATAAATCTATTCTTAAGTGATCTCACTCTATTGACAGGATTTCAGCAAAACTTTTGCTAATAGATTTTACAAGTCAAATAAACAACTCTCTTAGTACTGACCTTTGCGAGGATCAACGGCATGTAATGTGGCATGATAGCCACTGACCAGACAGTCAAACTGACCATCTTGGTTGACGTCAAGCTGATCACAGTGGATATACAAAATGCTGGACTTGGTGTACAGTCGCCATAACTGTTTGCCATCATAACCTCGGATAGCAACCAGTTCTCCTCCACATGGGTAGGAGACTCCTGGAGGAAAAAAAAAAGAAATTTTATGATCAAGTTACTGACACACAAGAAACTGAAATTTCCATACAGCAAAATATTTTAATTGATTTTATTAAGAAAGAAAAAAAATCCTATTATTTCCAGATTTAGATATTAGCTTGTCCATTAAATGAAACAACATTTATGAATTATTCCATTTTCACTTGTATTTCTTTCATCTTATTTCTCTTGCTTTTACACCTAGTAGTAATAGTGTTAAATTGTGTGAATTTCTTCCATCAAGCATTGTCAATTATTATTGATTTTTCTCTTGTATTTCTTTCATCTTATTTCTCTTGCTTCTACTCCTAGTAGTAATAGTGTTAAATTGTGTGAATTTCTTCCATCAAGCATTGTCAATTATTATTGATTTTTCACTTGTATTTCTTTCATCTTATTTCTCTTGCTTTTACACCTAGTAGTAATAGTGTTAAATTGTGTGAATTTCTTCCATCAAGCATTGTCAATTATTATTGATTTTTCCCCTAGTATTTCTTTCATCTTATTTCTCTTGCTTTTACACCTAGTAGTAATAGTGTTAAATTGTGTGAATTTCTTCCATCAAGCATTGTCAATTATTATTGATTTTTCCCTTGTATTTCTTTCATCTTATTTCTCTTGCTTTTACACCTAGTAGTAATAGTGTTAAATTGTGTGAATTTCTTCCATCAAGCATTGTCAATCATTATTGATTTTTAAGAATATCTTGGTTTTTTATCGAATATTTTCAGATCATTATTCTATGACCACAAAATAAACTGAAATCAGAGTTGTGTTTTGTAAGTTACAACAAAAAGCCCCAAAAATTAGATAAAAGGAACTCTAGCCAAAAATAAGAGAACAAAAACAAACAAAAAAATTAATGTGGCTCTGAACTGAAATGAAAAGTGCTAAAATTTACCTTTCTGTTTGCAGAATTTCTTGAATGGTTCATCTGAATTTGCAGAATGTTTATTAGGGAAAACAGGAAAGGATTCTGGCTGGGGGGTGAGTCCCAAGAGGATATCCAGCGGCCATCTCCATCCATATCCAACAAACGAACACAGGAATCACTTCCTACCAGTACAAAAGAGAATATTAATATGATCATAAATAACATTGAGCCACTAGGCATACAATACACATGAAGAAGGTCAAAAAGGATATGGCTGAAACCGTGTATTTATTTACAGGTAATTATATCAAACAGCCTATTCACTATGTTATTCCACAAGGCAGGTAATACAATATAGCTGAAGAAGGCTAAAGAGGATATGGCTGAAACCGTGTATTTATTTACAGGTAATTATATCAAACAGCCTATTCACTATGTTATTCCACAAGGCAGGTAATACAATATACCTGAAGAAAGCTAAAGAGGATATGGCTGAAACAATATTAACAAGCTATACCTACTGCCTATAAATACACACTAAATTTTTTATTGAAAAGTTAACTTTCTTTACAAGCAAAGATATCAAAATTTTATCATTTCTAGTGGAATATTATACAATCAAAACTGATATTTGAGAATTAATTTTTATTTATTGTGGACTTTTTGTCCTCATCTTGGTAGTTTTTGTGGCGTTGAGTCTCTACGGATAGTGGCGTTGAGTCTCTACGGTTCCAGGTGAGCATTGTCAGAAGATAGCGGTTTCAAATCCTACCCAAGCTGACCAGAGGTTTACTTGGTCAAAAACGTGGTGCGATAGACAACAACTATGGAAGGCAGTAATTACTGGGGATACGGTTACAAGACTCAGTATTCCTATCCGAGGTCGCGGTAAATCACCTGAAGAAGGCCAGAGGTGAAATTTGGCCGAAACGTAGTGAAAGAAGAAACAACACAAAAAACTACCAAGATGAGGACAAAAAAGTCCGCAATAAATAAAAATTAATTCTCAGATTAAGAAGCCTCATCTCAAAATGATTCCTATTAAAGACAAGTACAAAACTGATATTATTAGACATTATTTATTACCCAATTCATTGAAACTCAGAAAACAAAAATA
>OY757946.1:4584769-4609077 GCA_963585895.1 Sepioteuthis lessoniana | reverse complement strand
GCATTATTGAACCTCACCATCAGATTGTTTAATGTCATATCCAGGACACTCGTGTGTTGGGGTGGTGGATATTACCCCTCTGCAGATGTGCAGTTGGTGTAATTCTACAGCCCTAGCCAACTGGAGCAAACATATGTTTTTTCATATATATATATATATAATATATATACTATATATATATACCATTGAAGATTAACTCCCTATTTTACTTTCCTATCATTCCTTTCTTGTAAAAATTTTTAGTTAAGAAATTAAATTATAAGAACTTTGAAATAGGTTGCTACTTTTCCATTACTGTCTGTGTGTGTGTGTGTATATATATATATATATATATACTATATATATATATATATAACTTTTTTTTCTTGTCATGTATGTATCTAGCATTCAAACTGCAATAAAAAAAAAAAAATAAATAAAATTTCTCTTTGTTGGCAATAAATAAATAGATATATATAAGCACAAGTGAGTTCAAGTCTCATTGAATACCTCATTAACAAAGCCTTGTGTCATACATGTTCCTCTGACAAAAGCATCAAGCTGGAAACATACATGTATGTAAGATGAAAATTAATAAATAATTTCTTAAAAATTCAAAACTCCTTGTGGACCGACTCATTTTGAAATATTTTTATTCTCTCTTTGGACCTACAACAAAAAATTTATATATATATATATATATATATATATATATAATAATGATGATAATAGATAAATTTTATATATATATTTAATCCCAAAAACTTGATGAAACCTAAGGTTGCAGAATATTTTCCATGGATTAAATATATATATCTAATATATATTTATTTATTATTATTATATGATAGCTCTATCCTAGATATTGAGCACTCTCCATATTATATTATTGCACTTGGTTCAACACATAACCACAAAGTGATTTAGTGACGACCAACACTGTTATTATATATATATATATATATATATATATGATCACGACTTGGTTTTTCTCATCAATGTGTATCTAGTATTCAAACTCGTATAAAAAAAAAAAAAATCTCAGTGAGTTGGCAATATATGTGTGCGCATTTCTATGTCTATATGATATAAACAATCTCCAAAAGGCTTCTATAAATAATTGAGGGATATCTTTCTATGTTGTTTAATACATCTCATTAAAAAAAGCCTAAAAACAAAATCTTTTTTAACTGTGACAGTTTTTCATAAATATTTATGCAGATGACTTGATTTACTTGTTGCTACAAAGATGTTATTAATTCTTGACTAAGAAGGCCATAGAAAAAACTGCACAAAATGTCTCTTTATTTTTGCTCTCATTATTATACCAGCTCTTCAAAGACGGACATGTTACAAGAAATATTCAAGAAAATAACGGTACAATATGGCTTCCTCAGAAAAAAGAAAAAGGTTTACAGAAAACTAGAAATTCCATGGAATACATAAATAATATTTACATGAATCTTAAGTATAAATAACATGTAAATAAATTGTTTTAGATTTCTATTTTTATATTTAGGTGGTTGTTTTTACAGCCTATAAACCCTTGAATGGTTATTTGATTTAAAACTTCTTTTTTGTATCTATCTATATACATAGATATATACATAACATGCCTAGTGTTCCAAATATATGGCCTTATACCAGGCCAAACTAAGTATTTCATATAACTTTTCTATGTCCAAACATGTAGATGGTGAAGCCTTCTCTATCATTATTATTATTATTTATGTTTCGTTGGAGATCTATTTTTTATTGGTTTCAAGTAATTATTTCCAATTAATAATTGTCATTTGTTTGCACACAGTTATATGGTTTCAAGTATTCTTATCTAATACTAATAATAATCCTTTGTAAACAATTATCACTTCAAGTAACTATTCTTAATACAAATTATTTATTGTTATATGGTATCAAGTATTCCTATCTAATACAAATTATTTACTATTATATGGTATCAAGTATTCTGATTTAATACAAATTATTTACCGTTATATGGTATCAAGTATTCCTATTTAATACAAATAATTTACTGTTATATAATTGTAAACGTTCTTATCTAATACTAAGAATTGTATGATTTCAAGTGATTATGTTGATACAATAATAGTTATATTTGCAAACAATATTCCTATCTCGTAAAAATAACTTTTAAACAGATCTACAGGACACATCAATGGGACCCTACAAGTATGAGACCAATCATCTCTGAGGCTGTAGAATACACCAACTGCATCTCTGCAGTGAGGTAACCCCCGACCCCAATGAATGCCCTGTTATGACACTAAACCATCTGATGGTGTCGTTTCAGCTCTGGAGCTTTGGAAGAATGCAGAGCACCCCTTCATTGCCATTTTTCTCGGGTCTACTCTGGCCTGGAGTGGTAGCACGTTATAGGTTCCTATCTATGGGTCAAATAGAACCGTTTGATATTTAAACTGTGTGTAAACAAATGACTGATGTTTAATTGAATTGTTAGTGATTCATACAAATACTTAAAACCATCTTAGGAAATGCAAAACAAATGATAAATAGAACTATTTCTTGGTTCCTTAGGCTTTATGGCATATCAACCTTTGTAGGTTATTTAATGCCAAATCCTTTTGATACCTATATATTAAATATATGGGATTTGGTTTGGTTGGGTTTGTGGTGTATCAACCATAATAGGTCATTTAATGCCAAATCCTCTTTTATACATATAAACAGTTGGTTGATTGGGTTTTATGGCATATCAACCTTTGTAGGTTATTTAATGCCAAATCCACTTTTACACAAATAATCAGTTCTATTTCAAGCAATTCAGTTTAGCATGAGTACACAGTTTAATTACCAAAATCACTTCTATTTCAAACTATTCAGTTTAGTCAAGCAGTTCTAATTCAGCTAATTCAGTTTAGTATAAGTATAGATTTTGTTTACACACAGTTAAATGTCAAAAAGGTTCTATTCCAAGCAGTTCAGTTTAGCATTAGTATGCAGTTTAGTTCTATTTGACTCATTGAGAGGACCCTATCAGGCACTACCACTCCAAACCCCAGTGGACCTGAGAGTGATGGCAGTGAAGGGGTACTCTGCATTCTACCTAAGCTCCAGCATAACTGGAGTCTCATCATCAGATTGTTTAGTGTCATTTTGGGGACACTCGTTGGGAGGTTGCACCCCTCTGCAGAAGTGCTGTTGGTGTATTCTACAGCCTTTGGCCGACTCGGCAAAGAACTATTTGTGTTAGAACCATTTAACTTGTGAGCAAACCAATTAGCTCTGACTCATTTAAAAATATGATTACCAACAAACTATTGACTCACAAATCATATGTATAACCTTTAACTGTGTGCAAGCAAATGAGCTCTGGCTCATTTAAAAAATATGATCTACAAACAGTGTTTACAAAGTATATATATATATATATATATATATATATATATATATAAAGAGGATTTGGCATTAAATAACCTACTGTGGTTGATATGCCATAAAAGCCAACCAAATCTAATCCTATATATTTAATATATGTGTATAAAGAGGATTTAGCATTAAATAACCTACAATGGTTTATATGCCATAAAACCCAACCAGACCAAATCATATATATTTAATATATATGTATAAAGAGGATTTGGTATTAAATAACCTACAAGGGTTGATATGCCAAGAGATTCTACCACTGCTGGTAAGAATGGACATGGCATAAATGGCAATGATGGTGTACTCTTCACTCTCTAGCACTGAGCCTCACCATCAAATTGGGGGGGGTGTCCTTGTGGTGTAATGGTTAAAGCGATGGACTGCGGAATCGTAGTACGTGAGTTCGTACTTCAGTCGCGCTATTATGTTCACTTTTGGGCAAATACCCTTGGGAAAGGTATGAACCCCCTTATCCTCCCAGCTAAGGGTCAAATAGTACCACTACTGTTCTTCTAGGAGAATGGCTTTGACATTAAATAACCTAAAAAGAGTTGATATGCCATTAAAAAAAACAAAATGCAATATCATAACATGAATGCCCCTTCTTACTTCTCTACAAGGGATACAGTCAGTGTATTTTGAGCCCAGCAATGAATTAAGTTTGAAGAATACTTGCAAATATCCTTTATTTATTTATTTTTTATTTTTTAAGATCATTTATATATTTTACAGGGGATGAATGATCAGTTGATTTGGAATAGTACTGTTCCTAATTAGGCCAACTGCACACACATACACCTTTTTTTGTTTTGCAAGCAGTTATATAGTTACAAATAACTGTAGCATTTAGTAAACAGGTTTGTTTTTATGGCATATCAAACCTTATAGGCTATTTAATGCCAGATCCTCTGAACTGAATTGTTTGAAAAGGAACTGTTTTTGACATTGAAACTCTACACTAAACTGAATTGTTTAATATAGAACTGTTTTGACATTTAACTGTGTGTAAACAAAATCTGTACTTATACTAAACTGAAATGGACTTGGTATTAAATAACCTATAAAGGTTGTTATGCCATAAAATCCAAACAAACAACCAACCAACCAGTTCTATTTCAAACAAGTTAGTTCATCATAAGTCATTTGTTTTCACAGTTTAAATGTCAAATTTGAGCAGTAGATAGGACCCATTCAGGTGCTGCTACTCTAGTTCAGAGTAGACCTGGGGGTAATGGCAATGAAAGCCCCAGCATTTGCTAGAGCCTTGCCATCTCATTGTTTAGTGTCACTCAAGGACACTTGTTGGAGGGGTCTTGTCCTTCTACAGAGGTGCAGTTGGTGTATTCTACAGCCCCTCCCCAGTCAACTGGGCTATAGTAAACGGAGGAGTCCCTGTCTAGTAATGGCTAAAGGAAGAAAGGGATTGTTAAGGGTCAGGAATTAATGTAATTATTACTGATTGAATAAGGCTACTGTATATAATGTAAATGCATTCTGAATGATTTTGATAGAGATATACATTGAAAATGAGGAAGAAAGGGATTGTTAGGGGTCAGGAAATAATGCAAGCATTAAAATTGTGGACCGGCTCATTGGCCGAGTAGGTAGAGTGTTCGCCAATGGTCCGGCAGACCTGAGTTCGATCCTAGATCGCATCATACCAAAGACTTAAAAAATGGTACTTGATACCGCCTTGCTTAGCACTCAGCAATATAAGGTTCGTATCAAGGGTAATGTGGAGCAATCCAGAGAAAGGAGTAACGCCCTCCCCTACACCTCGGTATAGTAGCCATCGAAAAGGGAGCCTTCGGGTCGCCCTTGACTCCAGTTACCAACTATATATAAAATTAATTTTTATGGTTTTTTAAAATATTTTTTTTTTCTTCCAGGAGCAGCTGAAAGCGGTAAAAGTACTTTAGTCAAACAGATGAAGATTATCCACAATGATGGATTTTCCAAAGATGAACTTCTTGCTTTTCGGGTAAGTATCATTTTGGAGAAACCTTTTCTCTACCGACTCTCTCTCTCTCTCTCTCGCTTGCCCAGTCAGCTGGGGTTGTAGAATACACTGACTGCACCTCTGCAGAGGGGTATCTGGTTCGTCCAACTTGGATAGTTTTCGTGATGGGTGCTAAGTGGCAGTTCAGCTGCTGCTTTGTGGAGTGCTGCCTCCAGGACTTGTTTAATATTGCTCACAGCATTCTTGTGTAGTTGCTGTCAAGCTTTTTCTCCATACGTTTAGTTAGCATCCATGTAGTGCCTCCATACAGCAGTGTCGACACGACCACTGCTTGGAAAAAAGTCTGTTTCATTTTATCGGTCAGTTCTGACTTACATATGAGATGGGTCATATACATCTGTTTAAAAATTATCTATTTGATGCTTTGTATTAAGAATAGTTACTTGAAAATGGTGTCACTCTAGTTATGCTGAGTTTGGGGGAATGTGGAGTGCCCCCTTCATTGCCATCACCCCCAGGTCCACTCTGACCCGGAGTGGTAGCATTTGATAAGGGTCCTATCAGTGGGTTAAATGGAACTGTTTGACATTTAGACTGTGTACTTATATTCAACTGAATTGTTGGAAATAGAACTGTTTTTACATTTAATTATCTGTAAACAGGTGACTGATGTTTAATTGAATTATTAGTGATAGATAGCAATACTTGAAACCATTTAACTTTGTTGACTTAGGCTAAATTGAATTGTTTGAAATAGAACTATTTGATCATTTAATTGTATGTAAACAGATGATTGATTTTGACTTGAATTGTTTGTGATTAATAGTAAATAGAATTATTCATATTAGATAGAAATAGGGGACTGTGTGAAAAAATGAGCCCAAGCTCAGTTAAAAATGCTATCTACAAAATGTGTACAGAAATTATATATATTTAATATATATGTATAAAGAGGATTTGGCATTAAATAACCTACAAAGGTTGATATGCCATAAAACCAAACCAAACCAAATCCTACATATTTAATATATATGTATAAAGAGGATTTGGCATTAAATAACCTACAATGGTTGATATGCCATAAAACCCAACCAAACCAAATCCTATATATTTAATATATATGTATAAAGAGGATTTGGCATTAAATAACCTACAATGGTTGATATGCCATCAAACCCAACCAAACCAAATCCTATATATTTAATATATATGTATAAAGAGGATTTAACATTAAATAACCAGCAAAGGTTGATATGTAATAAAACCCAACTAAACCCAATCATATATATAATATATATGTATAAAGAGGATTTGGCATTAAATAACCTGCAATGGTTGATATGCCATAAAACACAACCAAAATGAATCATATATATAATATATATGTATAAAGAGGATTTGGCATTAAATAACCTACAATGGTTGATATGCCATAAAACCCAACCCAACTAAAGGCAACCTCTTGGCAGTGAATGGCGACTTGAGGACAGGATCCGAGTAGTGGCTGAGCACTCTGTAACCTGGCAACTAGAGTTATCACATGACCTATAACATTCCACCTTGGTCCTTACTAGGCTACATGGGAAGTCAGTGTCTAAATCTGATTAACTGGCTGGTCATGTCAAGCCCTTGCACCCATATAAATACTCTTATAGCAAACAAAAACCCAACTCTCTTTTTTATCTTAAATGTGCTAGAAGACAGTGGTCGAGGATTAATTGTGGTGTGATAGCAATACTTTAACTGTCTGCTATCAAACAAGCTCCAACTTGTTTGAAAATAAAGTTACTTACAAATTATTCACATACAATTACCCAGTCAGCTGGGGCTATTCAAAACACCTACTGCTTCTCTAAGTATCCTCCTCAACGAGTGTCCTGGATATGATGGTGAGGTTCCAGTAATGCTGGAGCTTTGGGGAATGCAGAGCACTCCTTTATTGCCATTGCTCCCAGGTCGACTCTGACCCGGAGTGGTAGCACCTGATAGGGTCCTATCTATGGATCAAATAGAACTAAACTGTGTAATTATGCTAAACTTAAATGCTTGAAATAGAACTTAGTTTTTGGTTTTATGGCATATCAACCTTTGTAGGTTATTTAATACCAAATGAATTTTTATACAAATAATCAGTTCTATTTCAAACAAATCAGTTTAGCATGAGTACACAGTTCAATTGTCAAAAACATTTCTATTTCAGGCTATTCAGTTTAGTATAAGTACAGATTTTGTTTACACACAATTAAATGTCAAAACAGTTATATATTAAACAATTTAATTTTGTATAAGTACAGTTTCAATTTCAAAAACAGTTCCATTTCAAACAATTCAGTTTAGCATAACCACACAGTTAAAATGTAAGTATGGTTTAATTGTCAAGAACATTTCTATTTCAAGCTATTCAGTTTAGTCAAACAGTTCTAATTCAAACAATTCAGTTTAGCATAAGTATACAGTTTAGTTCTATTCAACCCATTGATAGGACCCTATCAGGTGCTACCATTCCAGGCCTGTGTGGACCTAGGAGCAATGGTAATGAAGAGGTAGTCCGCATTCTCCAAAGCTCCAGCATCACTGGAACCTTACCATCAGATTGTTTAGTGTCATATATCAGGACATTCGTTGGGGAGGGGTCTTACCCTTCTGCAGAGTTGCAGTCTGTGTATTCTACAGTCCCATCCGACTGGGCAATATACAAAGTAAATGTCAAAACAGTTTTATTTCAGATAATTCAGTTTAGTATAAGTACACAGTGTAGATGTCAAAACAGTTCTATTTTGAGCAATTCAGTTTAGCATAAGTACACAGTTTAAATGTCAAAACACTTCTTTTTTTAAACAATTCTGTCTCGCATAAATAAGCAGTTTAAATGCAGAAAACAGTAAACTCAAGAAACCATGGTTTAGTTCTATTTAACCCATAGATAGGACCCTTATCAGGTGCTACCACCCCAGACCAGAGTAGAACTGGGACTGATGGCAGTAAAGGGGTACTCCGCATTCTCCAAAGCTCCAGCATCACTGGAACCTCACCATCAGATTGTTTAGTGTCATATCCAGGACACTCGTTGTGGGTGTCTTACCCCTCTGCAGAGAAGCAGTCGGTGTATTCTACAGCCCCAGCCGACTGGGCAATGAAATAGAACTGTTTTGTCATTTAACTGTGTGTAAACAAAAAAACAATGCTTATACTAAACTAAATTGTTTGAAATTTAATTCAGCATTAAATGACCCAAAAAATGTTGATACGCCATAAAACCAACCAACATTCACTTACAAATATCATCATCACTGCCGCCAGTACAGATATCCCTGACCCTCTCTCACCATTTTTCCCTATCGTTCATCGCCTCTGGCAGGTCTTTATGTAATTTACAAAGCGCTTTGCTTTGATGTGGCACAAGGCCAAATGAATGGGGCGCCCAATGAGACTCGAACTCACTCATGTAGGTCTGCTAGTCTAGCTTGCTAACTGTTACACCACCAGAGGTGCCCCTCTGGCAGGTCTTTATGGCTACATCCCATATCCTCACATAGCTGCTGTACGTATGTTCAAGCTGGTCATCCTGATTTTGCTCGGCCATATGTGGGGGTCCATAGGAGTACATCACTTATGAGCTCGTCCCTGCTTCTCCAGCAGTGTCCTGCTTGTCTGGTTCATCTAACTTGGATAGTTTTCGTGATGGTAGGTAGGTGGCCGTATAGTTGGTGCCTTTTGGGGTGTTGCCGCCAGGATTTGTTCAATATTGCTCGCAACATTCTTGTGTAATTACCGTCTAGCTTCTTCTACAGCTGTTTTGTTAGCATCCAAGTAGTGCATCCATACAGCAGTATCGATATGACCGCTGCTTAGAAGAAACTGCCTTTCATTTTATCAGTCAGGTCTGATTTCTATATGATCAATAGCTTATCGATAGCTGTCCATGCCTTCGTTAGCCGCATGTCGATGTTTTTTCGGTTGATGAGACACTGCGTCCTAGGTAGGTGAATTTGTCTACTAGATTCAGAGAGGTTCCGTCTAGTGTAGAAATGTTGCCTGTTTGATTAAAACACATATATTCAGTTTTGTGTGCATTGACATGGAGGCCAATGCCTGCAGCGACTCGTTCCAAACTATGCAGTATGCTTGGTTGGCTGTATTTGCCAGTATCGCTATGTCATTGGCATAGTCGGCATCAGTAATTGTTTTTTTTGCGGGGTACCTTCTGCTTCTTTTCTTTGTCAGCTCGAAAAACTAAATTGTTTGAAATTTGATTCAGCATTAAATGACTCAAAAGTGTTGACACGCTATAAAACCAACCAACATTCACTTACAGATATATATATATATATATATATATATATATAAAATTATATACAAAAACTGCTGCCAAAGAAGCAGTTTTGCTTCCAGTAAAGTCTTCCTCAGATGATGACCCTGGGTTCAGGTATGGTTTCGGGGCCGAAGCATCATTACCACTAACTCAGGGCGCCCCAACAGTATCTCACAATACTACCAGACTTTATTGGATGGTGTTTAATCTGTACGAATGCCATATCCATTCAGATGCAGTTACAGCCTTGTTTTGGATCTTTTTTTTTTGCTGAGGGTTCATGCCTTTCCCAAGGGGCATTCGTCCAAAAGGGACCATGACAGGAATTCAAACTTGATATCACTTTCCACCCACTATGCTACGGGGAGTCCTGCCACTGTGCATTGAGGACTCCCCTCCCCCCGAAGCAAATTGCTCCATATTTTATGCTGCATTGCATTTACTGGCTAGAGGAGTCCCCCCCTCCCCCGGTGATTTAATAACTGATGTGCTGGACTGCGACTTCAAAGTCAGTGTATATTACGTTCACTTTTTGACTGATATCCTTGGGAAAGGCATGAACCCTTTTATCTCTTCAGCTATGGGTTAAATATTATTTTTACTGTTCTTCTACAAAGATGGCTTTGGCATAAAATAACCAATGAAGGTTGAGATGCCATTAAACAAAGAAACCAAAACCATTTACCAGTTCATATTTTCCACTTGAGGAATTTCATATGGTTTTGAGAGGAAATTTGACTGTTTTTGCAATATTTTTTTATTCAGGTTATTGTCCGAGGGAAACTCTCAAGAATTAGATACTATTGTTCACTCTGTAGAGCTCAGATTTTAGAAGTATTTGATTTGGACTTAGCAATGCGTGAAATGAGTGACGACAAAATTCATTTTAATCATAATGATATGGATACAGACGAAACACACATTGCTGATCATAATTTATGTTGGATTGATTGATTAAATAGTTTTAATGGCATGTCAACATCTTTAAGGTTATTTTCAGCCTTGAGGTTAGGGAAGTGTTTTAATATTACCTTTATGTTTGCATTTTTTGTGTAGTTCTTTTGTTAAGAATTTTTTTGCACACAGTTAAATGGTATCAAATATTCTTATCTAATTCCATATATTAATAGAATAAGCTTTTGTTAATTTCCCCAACCATTACGCCTGGAGAATAATCGTCAAAACTTTCAAGAACCAATTGAATTCAGTGTTTTATATGAAGATCTATGCCCTAAAGCTATCTCCATTCCATATACCGATTTGAAACCGATAATCTGTAAATTCCTTCACAAAAAATGGCAACAACGATGGGACAGGAACATCAATAATAAACTCTTCCAAATTCAGCCCACCTTGGGAGAATGGAGACCAGCTTTTAGAGCATTGAGAAGAGAACAAGTCGTTATATCCCAATTGCGCATTGGACATACAAGGCTTACTCATGCTTTTATACTGAAACGGGAACCACAACCACAGTGTTTGACGTGTCAGACAACTTGCACGGTTAAACACATTCTTATAGAATGCAGAGCTTTTGCTATCATCAGAAAGTGATTTTTCAAAGTGACTAGTTTAACCTAATTGTCGGAAAACATAAAAATAGATGTTTTGTCCTTCTTGCGAGAAACGGGGTTGTACGAAAAAAAATGACGAATTAAAACTGATTAATCATGTGCAAACAAGTGAAATCCTGCTAATAGAAAATTTTACCTACTAAGTATTCATTGGTTAAATGTATATACATATAGACAGAATTTGGCGTTAAATAACCCACAAAGGTTGGTACGCCATAAAATCCTCATGGATTCAATAAAAAACGTAGTTCAAAGTTCTGTGTAAGTTCCTGAGTTCGACAAACACCTGAAGAAGGCCGGAGGACATATCGGCCGAAACGTTGTGGAAATAACAATAAAGATGAAGACAATAGTCCAAAAACTCTTAATGATAAAAATCATCAAACTTCATCTCAAAAATTCAGACGACTAATATTCAATTTTATCTGTTTTTTGATTTAAAGAAAAAATTCTAATGATAACTTAAAAATTTGATAGGTACCTCCAATTCGAAGTGTAAAATTACTGCACCCTATCTTTAACACAATGAAACTTGAATAGAGAATAATAATGTAACATATCACCAATAAGTGACCGTGCAACCTTTTTGAGAGCTACTGAGTTGTTCATTTTAGATGAGGCATCAATGATTCTTCTTTTTTTTTTTTTTTTTTTTTTTTGCTGTACACAATAAATTGGACATAACCGGTAATAAGGAAATTTTTTGGGGAAAGATTTTATTAGATTTTCGACAAGTCCTCCTCGTTTTACCCCCAAAGTACAAGGGAATCAACGATCGAAATATGTATAAAAAATTACCCCCCTCTGGCATCATTTCAAGCAGTTTAGATGATTTAAATCGAATCAATCAAGAGAATCCACGTGCTTACCTCTTTTTGCCTTGCTAGTGATCCACAAAGAAAAACATCAGTCTCGCATGCCGGTCAATTTGAAAAAGACTGAATTCATGCCAGCCAGTGTTCAGGCCAGAAGTTCCTCTCACACCTTCCACCATAAAAACTATACCGGTTGAAACGCAAACTCCTACATTCACAATGTAGTTTGCAGAGAAGTATTGAGCTTCAATCAATAGATAGTTTTTGTTTTAGATGCATGTTAAATAGTATAAAAAAAAAAACATTTTGCAAAATCCATGTAATTTATATGGATCTCGGCTACTTCACATAAATTGCATTCTATTGTACGGTTTTAAGTAATTATTTTTATTTAATAATAATTATTTGTTAGTCGATAGTTATATTGTTTCAAATTTTTTTATCCAATACTAATAATTTTCAGATTTATTTGACCTATAAATAGGACCCTAACAGATATTACCACTTTAGACCAAAGTGGACCTGGGAGTAATGGCATTTTGAAGGGTTACTCCACTTCGAAACTGGAACCTCACTACTGAGAGCAGTTTAATGTTGTAACCAGGGTACCCTTTTTTTGTTAGGGGGGAGTTTACCTCCTTTTTCAGTGGATACAGAAGTTGTATTCTAAACCCCACCAACAGGGTAAATGTTATAGAAAAGTATTATTTTTATGTTATAAAAAAATATTATTTTTGTTATGTTATAGAAAAAAATAACAAAACAGGACTGAGTTTATAAAAAAAAACTTTTTTTTCAAAAGAAAAAAGTTTTAGTTGTATTATGATTATTTAATCCTTTAGAGTTTTTCACATCAATGTTAGCTGATGGTCTTTCACTAGAGTTTGAGTGACAGCAAGTCTCCTCAAATCTCCAGGACTCTTCTCAGTATTCTGGCCGTACTCAATAATACTGTAGTTTGGATGGTCTCCACTTGTCCCCCAACCTCCAAGTCCTCCAGTCCCTTTAATAATCCTTTAGTCACTGTACCAAAAGCACGAATCACAATTGGTATAATTGTTACCTTCATGTTCTATAGTTTTTTCAATTCTCTAGCAAGGTCGAGGTACTTATCCTTCTTTTCATATTCTTTCAGTTTTATTCTGTGGTCAGCCGGGACAGCAAAGTTGACAATTTGTTGATTATTATTAGCTCTGGTCTTCTGTCTGAGATTAGGTGATCCGTGTGTATGTCAAAGTCCCATAGGAGTTTATGTGTGTTATTTTCTTGGACAGATGCCTGATTGTGCATATACCATTTGTTTGTATGGTCAAATTTAAATTTCTTGCACATCTCCCAGTGGATCACCTTGCCCACCCAGTCGTGTCTAGTCTTGTGCTCTTTCTGTGCTAATTTGCTGCATTCGCTTATTATGTGATTGATGGTTTCATCTCTGTCACCACATAGCCTACATTTGCTATTTTGTTGTCTTATTTATTCTCACTTTGATATGATTGGTTCTAACGGTATTGTTTGTGCTGCTATTAGGAGAGATACTGTTTCTCTCTTAAAGTTTTCTTTTCTTAGCCATGTCCAGGATTTGTCATGTGAGATGTTTATTAGTCGTTTAAAACACCCATAGAATTGTTTTTCTTCCCATTTATTGTCATTCCGTTGTCCATCGTGTTGTCAGTATCGTTTCTAATGGCTGTAATCAGTCCTCATTCGTGTTTTTCTATGTAGTCTTCAAGTTGTTGTATCAATGCGTCAACGCTGTCTTCAATGCTGGCAAATCCTCTTCCTCCTTATTTTCTTGATACATAGTCTGTCAACGTCGTCTCTCGGATGATGTCTGTAATCTAGTTTCAGTTTCTTTTTTTATGGCATATCAACCTTCATGGATTATTTAGTGGCAAAATCATACTTGTAGAAGAACAATAATGCTACTATTTAACCCATATCTGAGGGGATAAAGGAGTTCATGCCTTTCCCAAGAGTATATATTTAATCCATAGCTCGGGGGTTACAGGTTTCTATAACTTCCCCAAGAGTATTTAGTCTAAAAGTGAATGTAATAGTTCGACTGGAATTCGAACTAGCTTTGAGACCTCAATCCAATATTTTAGCCATAATATTATGAGGGACTTCCTTGGCAATATTTGGGTTTATTTTATTGTTTTTTGTACTTCGAAAATAAGTCATCCATACAAACAAAATATATAAAGCATTACAAAAAAACTTTTTATTTTGTATTTTTATAGGTTTTGTTTCATTGTTTAATAGCATACCAACTTTCATGGGTTATTTAATGGCAAAGCTGTCCTTGTAGAAAAAACAGTAATGATATTATTATAACCCATAGCTGGAGGGATAAGTGGGTTCATGCCTTTCTCAAGAATATATATTTTCTGACTCCTCTGCCCAACCAAGATGCAACACAAGGTCTATTTTTAAGTAGTGTTTGACAGGTTTGAATTCAGTTTTCCTTCTCCTAGACTGGTTGCCATACCAGGATTAAAGAGCCCAGTATACTTTGATTGAATGCACACCTTTCCCAAGAGATTAATTAAAAAGTGTAAGCACCGCTAGAGTTTGAACTTACTTACTCTGATGTTGCAGTCTAGCACATTATCCACCTATTGTGGACTAGCCTATCATACCTTTTCTGGAAGTAGTTGAACTGGTCCATGGCTACTTGTTTACTGCTGTTTAGAGTAGTTGGGTCAAGATATATGGAAACCTTTACATGACCTCTCTATGTAATACCAATTCTTAAGTTAAAAAAAATTGTTACTTTCTGAGAGATTTGAAAATGAGGCTCATTCTCTTTCAATGTCAAACGCCTTAGTTATCTCCCTTGCTAATGATGCAACTACTTACTGAATGTTTTATCAGTATAAGTTGTTTCATTCTGGGGATTAGGAAAATCTTATAATCTTAGCTGAATATGAATACTTAAAAAAAAAAAACCTTCTAATCTTTAAAGAGTTTTGTTTTTGTCATAATTAATCTAGGATGAAACATTTATTATTACAAGCTGTCCATCATACATATTTACCAACCCCCTCTGCTCGGGCAGGATATAACACAAGGTCAATTTTTTAAGCAGAGTTTAACAGGTTTGAATTCAGAATTTTCCTTCTCCTAGACTAGTTGCCTCACCAAGGCTGAATAACCCAGTCTGCCCTACTATTTACCCATAGCTGGAGGGAGAATAATTGGATTCATACCTTTCCCAAGGGTATTAGTGCTATGTGAACTGCAATCAATCTCGTCCAGGATTTGAACTTGTGTTGCCGTGTCCATTTCCTGCGACGATAACCATTACCACCACTGGCACCTCCATCTTAACTGATGATAACATCCTGTTGGGTTTTTTTCCTCCAGGTTTTCTGATTTTCGGACAGGTCTTGCCAATTGTCTGAAAGGATGTTTATAACCCCAGGTTTCTTTTGATGATGTCCCTTTGCCTGAGTTTTACTCTACCTGTTTTATGTGACCCTTCTCAAAGTTGACAGTACAGGATCTCTTTTAGCAGTCTGCTGTCCTCAACTTGGTTCACGTGGTCGACCCATCTTGGGTTGCATGAGTGAATATATCATACATGCGAGCGAATTTAGATTTCTCCAGGATAGATTTATTTGGGATATGCTGCCACTGCTTGACATTTAGTGTGTTGTGTAAGTGACGCATCATATAGGCATGAAGACTTTGTGCATCTGCTTTGTATACCATCCAAGTTTCTGTGTCACATGGGAGTGTTAAGAGAACTATGGCATGAACATTTAGTTTTTATGGAGAAGCCTTTGTTGAGCCAGACTTGCTGTAATATACTAGCTTAGCTGGTGACAATGAATTTAGCAGATTCAATGCGGTCGCGAAATAACATCAGCAAAGTAGTTTCACAGGAAAGAGAAAAATAAAAAGATGATGGCGAGAATATAATTTATTGCCTATGGATAGAGCGATAGATATTTCTGTTCGCAGATAAGATCAACAAATTACGGAAAATAAAACAGAAGTATGTAAGTTCCGATAACCAGCCATAAACAGAAAATATGTGAGGTGAAGAGGATGTTCATACTTCTGCATTGGACTTGAAAAAGACAATATAAGGTCTGTAATTTTGGACTGAAGGCAGAGATCTGCTGGTAATTCAAGTGAAAGAGAGAGATCCGCTAGTCTCTCAAGCAAAGGGAGAGACCTGCGGTTCACTCAAGCAAACATGTTGTGTATGTTCTCCGGCTGTCGCACTACTTCACAAAAAGGTTCCCACCACGAAAGAAAGATATGTGTGAACTCTCTCTGAGTGTATTCCATAATCGTCGCTGTCAAAGAATAAAAATATAGATTATATTTTTATATATCTAGGAGTCTTTCGTTATTTGTCCAGCAGTGCGATATGCATCATTGCTTACTTAGCCTACTAAAAACCTTGGAAGCATTTGACATTCATGTATCTAGTTTCTTATATAGTCTCTTGTTGTTGGTGACTGTAGAAACTAGAGATTTGAATTTGTTTACTTGGGTTAGTACCTGGTACTCTATCTGAATGTCTTGGCCAATGTCAGGAGATCCCAAAGGGGTTTGTACACAGCCTTGGTTTTCTTGAGGTTAATTTTCAGCCCAAATGCCTTTGCAGATTTTGAGAAATGGGTAATTACTTCCTGTGTATCTTGGTGTTTGTGTGTCATGAAGGCAGTGTTATGAGCTTGTGTACCATGACATTTCTGATCTTTCTTGCAGACTTAAATTGACTGACATTGAATACGATTACTCTCAGTTTATACTTGTACTCCTGAATTGCTCGAAATAGAACTGTTTTGACATCTAAACTTCATACTTATGCTAAACTAAATTGTTTGGAATCAGTGAAGGCATCAGACAAGATGATAGATAAAATAAAATTGAGAACAGTGTGGGAGCAAGAACACTGCCCTGTTTCATCACATTCCTAAGCTCAAATAGTTCCTTGCCCAGTTGGCTGGGGTTGTAGAATACACTGACTGCTTCTCTGCAGGGGGGTATGACCCCACCCCCCACCCAACGTGTGTTCTGGATCTGACACTAAACAATCTCATGTTGAGGCTCCAGTAATTCTGGAGCTTTGGAGAAATACTGAGTACCCCTTTATTGCCATCGCTCCCAGGTCCACTCTGACCCAGAGTGGTAGCACTTGATAGGGCCCTATCTATGGTTTAAATAGAACTAAACTGCATACTTATGCTAAACTGAATTTTTTAAAATTAGAACTGTTTGACTAAACTGAATAGCTTGAAATATAAATGTTTTTGACAATTAAACTGTGTACTTACGCTAAACTGAATTGTAAAATCTGTACTTATACTAAACTGAATTAGGTGAATTAGAACCGTTTAAATAAACTGAATAGGTCGAAAAAGAAATGTTTTTGATATATAAACTGTGTACTCATACTAAACTGAATTTTTTAAAATATTTCTATTTGCATGAAAATGTATTTGGTTGATATGCCATAAAACCCAACCAACCAACCATCAAATAGTTCTGAGAGTCTTCTCTTAAGCTGACTGATGCCTTCATTCTTGTATGGAAGTCAGATACAAGTTTGACAAAGTGGTCAAGCACTCTAGTTTCCATCGGATGTTCCATGGCTCTTCCCTGTTCGGTCTCTTGCCTAGTCAGCTGGGGCTGTAGAATACCCTGACTGCATCTCTGCAGAGGGATAAGACAACCCCACCAACGAGTGTCCTGGATATGACACTAAACAGTCTGATTGTGAGGTTCTAGTATTGCTGGATCTTTGACGAATGTGGAGTACCCCTTCATTGCCATCACTCCCAGGTCCACTCTGGCCCAGAGTGGTAGCACCTGATAATGGTCCATCTATGAGTCAAATAGAACTTAACTGTGGTTTCAAGAGTTTACTGTTTTGGCATTTAAACTTCATACTTATGCTAAATTGAACTGCTCGAAATAGAACTGTTTTTACATTTAACACTGTATTGCTCAGTCGGATGGAGCTGTAGAATACACCAACTGCACCTCTGCTGAGAGGTAAGACACTCCACCTCCTGTGTGTCCTGGATATAACATCAAACAATCTGATGGTGAGGTTCCAGTGATGTTGAAGCTTTGGAGAATGCGGAGTACCCATTCATTGCTCCCAGGTCCACTCTGTTTTGAAGTGGTTGCACCTGATAGGGCCCTATCTATTGGTCAAATAGAACTAAACTGTGTACCTATGCTAAACTGAATTGCTTAAAATAGAACTGTTTTTGTCATTGAAACTGTACTATGCTTAACTGAATTGTTCAAAATAGAACTGCTTTGACATTTAACTGTGTGTGAACAAAAACTATACTTTATGCTAAACTAAATTGTTTGAATTAGAACTGTTTGACTAAACTGAATAGCTTGAAATAGAAATGTTTTGACAAACTATGCACTTACGCCAAACTGAATTGTTTGAAATAAAACTGTTTATTTATATAAAAATGGATTTGGCATTAAATAACCTACAAAGGTTGATATGCCATAAAACCCAAACAAACAAAGATAAACTGTATTGTTTAAAATAGAACTGTTTTGACAACTGTGTATTTATGCTAAACTGAATTGTTTGAAATGGAACTGTTTTTGTATGCTAAACTGAATTGTTTGAAATAAAACTGTTTTGACATTTATCTGTGTGTAAAGAAAAACTATACTTATACTAAAATGAATTGTTTTGATAAGAACTGTTTGACTGAACTGAATAACTTGAAATAGAAATGTTTTTGACAATTGAACTGTGTACTCATGCTAAACTGAATTGTTTGAAATAGATCTGATTATTTGTATAAAAATGGATTTTGCATTGAACAACCTACAAAGGTTTATATGCCATAAAACCCAACCAACCATGTTCTGTCTCAAAGGCTTTTGTGAAGTTGACTAATATGTAGAGGGGCATATTCTGTTCATTGTATATCTCCTGTGTTTGTCACAAGAAGATCATGTCTGTGGTTCTTTGGTTTGTATAAAATCCATATTGTAGCTCAGGTAGGAAATCCTCAGCTAGGGTCAATGTCTGTTGAGCAGTATGGTGGCTGAACGTTTTACCTAGGGTGAAATATTTATTGATGCTGTCATATAATTGCCTATAAAACTAGGTGTCCAACAAGCAGCTAAGATGAGATAATCAACTCTCTAAAAGATTAAGAACTTGAAAGAATTTGACATAATTGTGTTTAATTTGACCTAATGAGTTGAGTGTTTGCCAATGGCCCAGGAGACGAGGGTTCAATCCCAGGTCAAGTCATACCAAAGACTCAAAAAATGGTACTTGATGCCGCCTTGCTTAACATTCAGCATTATAAGATATGGATCAAGGGTAAAGTGGATCAATCCAGGGGATGGATTAGTGACTTTCCCTATGCCTTGAAGTAGTAGCCTTCGGATTATCCTTGACTACGGTTGCCAATTTTACTTTATTTCTAAATGATTATCTAGATGTTAAAAGCTGCTGCATGGATTCGTATCAAAGAAACAATTATAATCAGATCAATATTTTTTTTTTATTTGGAGGATAATTCATTGGCAGGGGTACCCAATGTTTCCTGCATTCAATTGAGGATGGGGGTCCCCATAGCCTAATTGCTAAAGTGCTTAACTGCAACATTGTCGTAAGCAAGTTTAAATTCCGCTCATATCAGTACTTTTACTTTTGAACTAATATCCTTGGGGTCGGTAGGAACCCTTTCCCCCCACCCCATCAGCTATGAGCTCAATAGTACCACTACACATAGATGACTTTGGTATGAAGTAATCCTTGAAGGTTGATATGCCATTAAGCTGAGAAACTGAAACTAGGTTTGGTTAAGCCTCAAAAGAATTGTTTGTTTGTTTAATGGCATATCAACATTTGTAGGTTATTTAATGCCAAAGAAGAACAGTAGTGGTACTATTTAACCCATAGCTGGGAGGATAAGGGGGCTTCATACCTTTCCCAAGGGTATTTGTCCGAAAGTGAATATAATAGCGCGACTGGAATTTGAACTCGCTTACTACGATTCTGCAGTCCATCGCTTTAACCATTACACCACGAGGACACCCCCTCCAAAAGAACTGTAATGGAACTGGTGCTTTCAAATATAACAATTTTTCATTTAAGTATTTGTTGTAACTCACTATATATTTTTAAAAATATATATTAGAAAATTTGTTGAAAGTGTTAAATATTTGGTGAATTATCATAATATTTCATGGTGATTTTAAAAATTTGAAAATAATTTTTATTTTTCTTCTGGAAATTGTAATAACGGGAGTTCTTGAAAATTGAAAAATGCATCTGCAAAAAGTTTAATTAGCAAATGTATAAAAACTTAGTGGAATATTGCAATTTAAAAAAAAACCCAAAAAATCTTAAATTTTTGTTTACTTTTAGATTTTGACCAAGTATTTTTCTTCTTTTTTGGTTTCAATTTTTTTATTTTCATTTTACTTTTATTTATTTTTAGCCAGCAGTTTTGGATAATTTACTAAATTCAATGAAGTATGTTCTTACTGGAATGGGTCTCCTACGGGTTAAATTAGAAGATCCAAGGAATAGGGTAAGTCAATTACCATAGTGCCAACATTTTAACATGAATTTTGATATACCTCATATCTATCTATCTATCTATATATATATATATATATATTGCATAGTAGTGTTTGTGACCCTGCATTTCATGCTTTACATAATCATTGGACAAAGTGAAAGGTTTTCAAAAAAGGTTGATTAATATTGTTAATTTTTTGTTTGAAGGCGGATTTTGTTTGTGTGTAGGTGTGCCCTAAGTCTGTATGCTCTTGAATGTTAGTGTGCTGTGCTGTCACTTTCACATACAAATATATATATATATGTATATTTGTGTATACAGTGGCCTGCATCTTTACATATTTCTGCTGTCTGTTGTTGGGAAGGGGTGAGGCAAAGGAAGAGAGTTTGAGGAGGGGTGGCAAAGGAAGAGAGTTTGAGGAGGGGTGGGCAAAGGAAGAGAGTTTGAGGAGGGGTGAGGCAAAGGAAGAGAGTTTGAGGAGGGGTGGGCAAAGAATTGTAACAATTAGAATGATTGCTTTTTCTCTTGATCCTAACTTTCTGATAGCTAAAGGTTTATTTGATGTGAAGATGAAATATCTGTTTATATATATATATATAGGTGAGAAACTGAGATGTGGTGTTGACTTTCTCTATGCAATCCTACTAGATATATATGCTCTACCATTGGTATTGAGCAATCTATACTTATTGATATAACAAGCTACATTATTACATCCACATGTGGGTGTGTGTATATATATATATATATATATATATATATATATATATATATATAAGCGGATATATGTAAACAAAACAAATAAGCATTTAAATTTCCTTTGCTTGCGCTGGTTTCCTCGTGGCAAAGTGTTAGAATCTTAAATTGGCATTTGAGTCAGCTGGGGTTCAATCCCAGCTTCGGGAATCTAGCCTGTCTAGCCACACTGAAGAGTTGTGATACAACAAAACAGTCTGTCTGTGGATGACAATATATATATATATATATATATATATATATATATATATATATATATATATATATAAAGATGCTGAAAGTTTACACAAGAAATGATGTGTCAAGTGTGTTGAACTGTGAGATGAACATATAAAATACCATGTATGTTATGTATTTCTTGGTTGGATCTAGAACTTTACAGCATTCCTCTGTGTGTATGTGTAAAATATATATATATATATATATATATATATATATATATATATATATAGCAACTCTAGGTCATCAATTGGTCGTTGGCTGGGGTTGTATAATACACCAACTACATCTCTACATGGGGTAACCCCCTACCAATGAGTGTCCTCAAACTAAACAATTTGATGGTGAGGCTTTAGTAATACTGGAGTTTGGGGGAATGTCGAGTACCCCTTCATTGCCATCACTCCCAGGTCCACTCTGGCCCTGATTGTTCGCACCTTATAGGGTCCTATCTATGGGTCAAATAGAACAATTTGACATTTAAACTGTGTGCAAACAAGTGACTTATTCTAAACTGAATTGTTTGAAATAGAACTGTTTGATCATTTAACTGTGTAAACAAATGGCTGATGTTTAATTGAATTATTAGTGATTTGTAGCAATACTTGAAACCATCTAACTGAATGCCAAAAAAAATGAGCTTAGGCTCATTTAAAAATATTAGTAGCAGAATTTGTTTACAAATCATATTTATATTTGCTACATGTATATAAAGAGGATTTAACATTTAAATGGTTGATATATCTGAAAACCAAACCTGACCAAACCCAATCTTGGTTATTATTGTTACTTGGGTTCATATTTTAAATGTAATTTACTATATGTATAATTCAGAATATAAGAAGAATCTTAGCATTTAACTAAATACAATTCATCAAATCCCTGGGCCTGCACAGGTTTACACCACTGAGACTTGACAACTGACCATTCTATGAAAAACCAAAACAATATTTTCTCTTTATTTTTCAAAACATATGTCTTTGACCGCTCCTCTCCCAGTTAAGCACCTCACCCAGTTACCACTAGAATCTCTAATGTTAACCACTCAATGTCTAGGTCAGCAGACCGTATCAGAACCCCCCCCCTTACACGAGTATACACAGAACCCAGATGAGGCTTGAATATTTGGGGCCTAATGTCATATTAGATTTCCCTCATATAATATTATAATGAACAGAAAAAAAATGATTTACAGTCAAAATTTAGCTATTAAGTTGAAACAAAAATATATTCTTTGAAATAGAGGGTGTAAAATCCATTTGAGATTCTTAAAGATTATTTTTATTTTTTCAGCCAGACATCTGTTTGTCTGAGTCATGTCATTAGAAGGATTTTGTAAGTTTTTCAGGGCTGATTTTTATGGGCCCAAAATAACTAGCCATATTTTATTTATTTTTTGTTTTGTGTAATATTATCATGAACATTATTCGTAAAATTTATCTGAATCAACATTTTAAAGCATGAAAAAAACAAACAAAAAAAACATACAATAAAAGTTTGTGAGTTAAAATGATTATTTATGGTGATAGGAGTCATATAATGTTGAGTCCAACCAAAGTCAAGGACAAATGACTTGTTCTGAGAGAATTTTTATTGCTTCAAAATAGTCTTGAGAAAAATAGCTCTTCAAGCTGAATCCAAAAAACCCAACCCCTGGGGTCACCACTGATATAGGACCTGTGCAGCATGGCATAATGATGATTATAGTAGGAAATGGGCTCAACAAGCCAAGTTCAGGGGTTGTTTGCTCTTAGAGAAAGGCATGAACCATTTTGTTTCCTGCTCTCTCTCTCTCTCTATCTATCTATCTATATATATATATATATATAATGTACACACAGTGGTACATAATTCATTCCAAAATAATATTCGATCACTGATTTGTTAAAAAACTGAAATAATACTGCTTGGGTAGACTTGGCCAGCCGTTCAGCTGTTTTCGGTTTGGCATGGCAGTCATTTGCATGTACTCTGTTTTCATCGGTTCACTTAGTGTTCAAACTCCAAATACTTGTTTCATCACTGAGGCATTTTTTACTCAAATTCTTTGGTCAAACACTGAATTATTTGACCTGAGAGTTGTCCAATAACTGAGATTCCACTGTGGTGTGTGTATATATAGGAGGTTCTTATATATACATATTTGATTAAATAAAACAGACACTTTGTTTTAAAAAATATCTCTATATTACATAAAGAAAATAACAAACAAAAACTCCAAATTCTTCAAGCTCTATATATAAAGATTAACAAACCTTCGTTAAACAAGATCAGCTTCGAATATATCAGCCCCATTCTAAAATGCCTATAGTACTTTTTCTAACAATTCTTCCTTTCACATCTAGTAAAATTTTTTTCTTCTGTAAATTTCTCTCCTATTTGTTCTTCCTCCTACTCTTTTTATAAAGGGACACGAGTCATTGTATTTGTTATTTCATTACTTGCTCTGACAAATATAGCTTAGTTGGGTCCAAAAGTACTTAGGGGGAAAATATAGCACCTTCCTAAATTCATTCCATCCAAAAGCCAAATAATTTATATGGAGACTTGAATGAATCAAAAAAAAAATATATATATATATATATATATATATATATATATATATATATATATATATATGAGAGCCTTATGCATATACATTTAAAGAGAGAAGAGGTTCTTGTGGTGTTGTTGTTGTTGTTGTTGTATACTAATAAAGATATCAATAACAATTCAGATGGTACAAACGAGTTTATTTCTTTT
>OY757946.1:4167269-4577269 GCA_963585895.1 Sepioteuthis lessoniana | reverse complement strand
TCTCTCTCAAATTACTCTGGTTTCTCTCTCAAATTAGTCTGGTTTCTCTATCAAATCAGTGTTGTTTCTCTCTCAAATTAGTCTGGTTTCTCTCTCAAATTAGTCTGGTTTCTCTCTCAAATTAGTCTGGTTTCTCTATCAAATCAGTGTGGTTTCTCTCTCAAATTAGTCTGGTTTCTCTCTCAAATTAGTCTGGTTTCTCTATCAAATCAGTGTTGTTTCTCTATCAAATTAGTCTGGTTTCTCTCTCAAATCAGTCTGGTTGCTCTCTCAAATCAGCCTGGTTTCTCTCTCAAATTAGTCTGGTTTCTCTATCAAATCAGTGTGGTTTATCAAATTAATCTGGTTTCTCTATCAAATCAGTCTGGTTTCTCTCTATTCTTGGTGGGCAACTACTCTAGAAGAAGGATAATTCTTGATTCAAGAAAAGAAACTTGAGTTCTTAAAGTATTCATTTTTTCCGCTTCAACCTGGCAAATACTGCAACAACACTGGTGATGAGCTGTGTCGACCTTTGGCCATTCATTGAAATGACAATTGCGATGGGGAGATGGGATGCTTGCTGCATGCGCAAATGCATACAACCTTGATTAGGCCTTCACCCAGATTTAAAACTATGCTTTCTCAAGAGGCTAATGCAGCCGAGTCGGCTGGGGCTGTAGAATCCACTGACTGCATCTCTGCAGAGGAGTTAAGATCCTCCCTAACGAGTGTCCTAGATATGACACTAAACTGATGGTGAGGCTCCAGTCCTAGAGCTTTGGGGAATATGGAGTACTCCTTTATTGCCATTACTCCTATATCCACTCTGACCAGGAGTGGCAGTATCTGTGGATTAAATAGAAATTTTGTTTGTTTGGGTTTATGGCATATCAACCTTTGTAGGTTATTTCATACCAAATCCATTTTTATACAAATAAACAGCTCTATTTCAAACAATTTGGTTTAGTGTGGCAGTTTTGGCCGAAATAAAATCACACAGGCCTATTCGCCATGTGAATTTTTTGATCTGAACAGCGGTGCTCTGTTCCCTCAGAATGGTCCAATTGTGGGAGTTGATTAGGCTGGGTTCCATGCCGAAAGGAATCGTTATTTACAAAGAAAATATTTCCTGTCGCAACCACAAGGTCACAAAAAGAAACAAGCAACACTTTCGATTCCTGTATAACAAGGCTTTTTTAAGGCTATTGTCTTTATCTCGCCACAAAAGAAATTACACAAATGCATAGAGTACAAAAAAAGTCACTCGAGATTCACTTGTTTGATTGGGAGTCACCGAGAGAGAAAGGCGTAATCAGTCTAATCTATTCAGACAATATAAGGGAGACCACTACGGATCTTTGTTACAGACACATCGACTTCGCGGTTTGCTTTCTTGGCTTTGACAAAATCATCTGGATTTGCAAAGATTCTATTTCCATCTTTTGGTTCTGATTGGACCAGCAAGATTCTACAAGTCGTTTTCGCAGCATTCGGTGTCTCTGTTTTACTGTGGAAAAAATGTGTCTTCCCTGTTGACTGCTGGAAAATGTCGGTCTCTGACCACCGAAAAATGTCAGTCTCTGACTGCTGAAAATTGTCGGTCTCTCTCTAACCACTGCTTCGGACTGACTGCTTATATCGAGTAAAGCGAAGAAAAGACAATTTTTGGCCCTGCCCATGAATTATGATATATGAATTGCTTTGACCACCAAGCATTTTCGTCTAATCTCTAAATCTCTGCAGGAGATTGCTTCTCAAGTGGTACTAAAAATGAATTTAGATTCCCTGCTGAGTTTTCCACAGCCATCGCCCACTTAAGTCTGCTAAACCTACTTATCTTGTCTCGGACCTTGGGTCTGGATATCGTCCTCAGACCACCCAAAATTCACCATTTATTATAAGCTTTAATTAACGAACCCATCCATCAACCACCCCAAACCATCACACTCACTTAACTAAGAACCCCAGAAATGTTATTCCAAAAGGAAAAAAAAATAGGAAATTCCTTTTCTTTCTCTGTATTAAAAGAAATAAACTTATTTCTGGAATTACACTTATATCCATTTAATTAGTAAATTCATTCCGATCCCTTAGAACCGTTAATTAATAAACCCACCTGGGGGGGGCTCTCTGTCACATTAGCATAAGTACACAGTTTAATTGTCAAAAACATTTCTATTTTAAGCTATTCAGTTTAGTCAAACAGTTCTAATTTAAACAATTCAGTTTAGTATAAGTATAGTTTTTGTTTACACACAGTTAAATGTCAAAACCGTTCTATTTCAAACAATTCAGTTTAGTATAAGTACTGTTTCAATGTCAAAAAACAGTTCCATTTCAAACAATTCAGTTTAGCATAAGTACACAGATTAGTTCTATTTAACCCATAGATAGGACCCTATCAGATGCTACCACTCCAGGCCAAAGTGGACCTGAGTGCGATGGCAATAAAGGGGTACTCCGCATTCCTGGAACCTCAGCATCAGATTGTTTAGCGTTGTATCCAGGACACTCATTGGTTTGGGGGTCTTACCCCTCTGCAGAGGTGCTGTTGGAGTATTATACAGCTCCCCACCCTTATTCATGTTTGATAGAAATAAGTAAAACCATTTAACTGTGTGCAAAAGCAATGAGTTCCTGCTCCTTTATAAGTGTTATCAGCAAAATGTGTTTAAAAATCATATAAATTCAATATATATATATATATATATATAAACAGGATTTGGCATTAAATAACTTTTAAGGGTTGATATGTTGTAAAACCTAATTAAACATGAGACTAAGCGATGCCATCATTCATATTGCAAATGGAAACAGTTCAGATTAAAAAGACATGTTTTTAGATATAAAGTAACCTATTAATTGGGGTCTCCATTTATATAGGGTAGAAAAGATGTATCTTTACAATCATTTGAAACCAATGGTTTTAATTATGACCGTCTTATAAGCTGTACGTATGCGTGTGTGCGTGTGTGTATGTGTGTGTGTATATGTGTATATATGTATATATATATATATATATATATATATATATATATATATGTATATTTGCGTGTGAGTATATGTATGTTTATATTTGCGTGTGTGTGTGTGTATATATATATATGTGTGTATAGGTGTGTGTGTGTATTAATGTATGGGTGTGTGTGTGTGTCTTTATATGAGTGTGTGTATGTGCATATATATATATATATATATATATATATATATATATATGTGTGTGTGTATATATATATATATATATATATATATATAAGTTTGGCCTATTTACTAAAACTTTCCTTGTTCCCCAATGATACTTGTACTGAAAAACTGAGGTCTAAAAAGTTTGGCTTTGGGTTACCCTTAGCACACTTTTAACCTGGTTTAAAATTTTAGTTGTCTTGTGGTATTTAGTCATGTCAACCAAAAAAAAAAAAACTAGTAGAATTCTAATAGTATTTAATTTGCTAATGACTTCAAGTGATTATTAAGAATTTCATTTTTCCATTTGCTTTTCTCTTTTTGAATAACTTAATGTCTCTTTTCTTTTTCTCTTTTTTCTTTTCCCATTTCCTCTTAAGATTCTGGACTTGATGATTTGTCTTGTCTAACAAAAGCTGTTTGTAATTTGTCTGTGGTGCAGTGGGGGAAGACTGTCTTCCCAGCATGCCTCAGGAGGAGTGTCTTCTGCTGCTGCACAATACTAACTTAATCAGCAGCCATTTCTAGTTAAATACATATATATGTATGCTTTTTCTATCCCTGGCGGGGTTTTCTGTGGCATAGTGGCTAATGGGTTGGACTGCAGCATTAAAGTAAGCAGGTTCAAACTCCAGTTGCACTATTACAATCACTTTCAGACTAATACTCTTGAGAAAGGCATGAAAGCTCTTATCCCTCCTACTATGGGTTAAATAGAATCACTACTGTTTTTCTACAAGGATGGCTTTGATATTTAATCACCTATAAAGGTTGATATACCATTGAATAAAGAAACCAAATGAAAGGCATGAACCCTCTTATCCCTCTAGCTATGGGTTGAAGAGTATCACTACTGTTCTTCTACAAGGATGGCTTTGGCACTAAATAAATTATGAAGGTTGATATGCCATTAAAAAAGATACCAAACAAAAACCTTTTTTATCGCAGATGTCAAGTACATACTCTGTATGTGTTTGGGATTTGAAGGTTCTAATGTGTGTGTGTGTGTGTACGTGTATAGGATTTTAAGGTTTTATCATGTGTATGTGTGTGTGTATATATATATGTGTGTGTGTGTGTGTGTACATGCATGCATATATAGTGTGTGTATATATATATATAGCACAAAATATAAACAAACAAAAGCTAATACATATGCATTATAAATCCCAATGTATGTCACTGAAATGGCTGAGCGGTTTGATACCATGTCTAGCATAAAGTTAGGGGGTTTCAATCTCAGCTTGAAGCGTTCTGCATGTCTAGCCACACAGAAGAGTTGTGATACAATGAGACAGTCTATCTGGATGACAATATATATGTATATATATATATATATGTGTGTGTGTGTGTGTGTGTGTGTGTGTGTGTGTGTGTGTGTGTGGATGGTTGGTTGTTGGTTGAGTTTTATGGCATATCAACCTTTGTTGATTATTTAATGCCAAATCCAATGTTATACAAATAATCAGTTCTATTTCAAACAATTCAGTTTTGCATGAGTACTCAGTTTAATCATCAAAAACATTTCTATTTCAAGCTATTCAGTTTAACCAAACAGTTCTAATTCAACAAATTCAGTTTACTATAAGTATAAATTTTGTTTACACACAGTTAAATATCAAAACAGTTCTATTTCAAACAATTCAGTTTAGCATAAGTACATTTTCTATGTTAAAAAGAGTTCTCGTGAGTACAGTTTCAATGTCAAAAACAGTTCTTTTTCAAACAATTCAGTTTAGCATAAGTACACAGATGAGTTTTATTTAACCCAGAGGTACAGTTGGTATATTCTACAGACCCAGCTGATTAGGCAATGTATATGGAGATATCTATCTCTCTCTCTCTCTCTCTATATATATATATATATATATATATATATATATATTAATGGAATCGTGTATGTGTGTGTATATATATATATATATATATATATATATATATGTATATGTGCGTATGTGTAATATATATATATATATATATGTGTGTGTGTGTGTGTACATGTAGATGTTCGTATATATTTATATAAGTCTATTTATCTGTGTGTGTAAATTTATATACACACACACATATGTATATACACATACCTACACATCTATATACATATATATTTGTGTGTATGTGTGTGTATATATATATATATATATATATATATATATATATATATATATATATATATATATATATATTCACATTTTTCTTGGTTCTTTGTTGGACTCAGGCCCAGATTTTTAAAACATGTGAAGTAATGGGCCTTACCCTTGTATGTGGGATGCTGAAATATGGTGCATTTGGTTAATTGAGTTTGTCTGTTGGGTTTTTTTTCTTAGACTGGTTTCTCTACTTTAACTTGGAAGTAGAGTCTACCTCTACTGTTTATCCATTAAAAGGGATGGATTCATGCCTTTCCCAAGGGCATTAATATGAAGTGAAATGCAAACAGCCACATCTGGAATCAAGTTGGGTCGATGATTCCATTTTTCTCCCTGGTGACCATTATACCACCCACATACAACACATTTTACTTAAATTATCATTGGGTGTGTATATATATATATATATATATATATATATATATATATATATATATATTGTTGGAGAAAAATGGAAACTAATCTGATGGTGTGTAAATGTGAAAAAATTCTCAGAGAAATTTTTTATATATGAATATTATGCCAATATTTATGTTTCCGTTTTTTAAACCATCTTCAGGGCAATGTTGTCTCATCCGAAAAATTATTTTCAAATGAAAAGATGAATTTAGAAACCAGAAAATTCTGAGGATTCTGTTACTAGCATTCCATTTGAAATTGTGATTTAAAGAGTGATTCGGCTGGGGCTGTAGAATACACTGACTGCATCTGTACAGAGGAGTTAGACTCACCCAATAAGTGTTTTGCTCTGTTGGTTGGGGCTGTAGAATACACTGATTGCACTTCTGCAGAGGGGTAAGAACACCCCCCCAATGAGTGTCCTGGATATGACACTAAACAATCTGATGGTGAGGCTCCAGTAATGCTTCATTGCTATTGCTCCTTGGTCCACTTAGAGTGATTGAGTGCCATCTATGGGTCAAATAGAACTGTGCGCAAACAAATGACTGAAGTTAAATTCTGACTGTTATTTATACAAAACAGAGTTCAGGCTGTTCAAGAATGTTCTCTACAAAATGTTTACAAATCTTATATATCTAATATATAAGTATAAAGAAGATTTGGCACTATATAACCTACAAGGGTTGATATACCATAAAACCAAACCATATATATTTAATATATATGTATAAAGAGGATTTGGCATTAAATAACCTACAATGGTTGATATACCATAAAAGCCAACCAAACCAAATCATAAAAGATTTTTTGTCATTAAGATGTAAGCTTACCTTTTAGTCTGTTCTGAGCGTTAAGATGTGTCTCCAGGCAATCACTTTCTCTGTTAGATGGGAAACCATTTGCTTGGTTCCTGCCTTATTTTTTTCTTTTTTTTTTTCCCCCGGAGATACATTTGATTCGATGTTCTGCTGTTGCTACTTTGTATAAAGCCTCATTGATTTTTTTTTTTTTTTTTTTTTTTTTTTTTTTTTGCTGCTGTTGATTCCTGACCACAACACTAGCTGGGTCACCCTAGTGATGTTGAGAACCTGAAACACTGAAGGACCTTGAGTAGAACATCACTGACGATGTGGTCAGGGGCACCTGAGGGTGTATTCCTTGAAATCTGTGTGTGTTATGTAAAAGGAAAAAATCACAAAGGCTTATATGGAATTTTAGCATAAAATTCTTTTGACTATATCTTTTACTGACCGATTGGCCTAATGAGTAGTGTTCGCCAATGGTCCGGGAGACCGGGGTTCAATCCCAGGTTGAGTCATACCAAAGACTCAAAAAATGGTACTTGATGCCACCTTGCTTAGCAGTCAGCACTATAAGGTATGGATCAAGGGTAAAGTGGAGCAATCCAGAGAATGGAGTTACACCTTCCCCTATACCTATATAGCTATTAAAATTGGAGCCTTCAGGTCACTAGGGTCGCCAACTTTTATATCTTTTTGATTTTTTTTCAATTTCTCCAAAATCCTTCTTTTTCTGCCTGATGATTTCCGTGTTTTGATGTGCTTGAAACCAGGGGTTGCAGATAAGCATCCATGTTATTAAATATAAAAACTAATATATCTTTATTTATTATATATAAATTTATACAATAGCAGCCATAAGTTAATGAATGGAACCACAGCAAATATTTAAATGATTTTTACTTGAAAAAACTTGCATGTACATTTATGAAATTTTCACCAAATATACTTGGAACATATATGCATTTATTACACATAAAGTTTTCTAAATTTTCTTTTACAGTAAATTAATAGTCAATTAAAAAACAAAAATATGCATTTTGCCCTGGTTAAAATTTAAGGAACGCATCATAAATCATTGTTAGATCAATATATAAACTAAAGAAAAATTCAATCTTTAGTGAATTTTCCTTTGCATTGAATTACCTCATTGCATCTTCGATCACATGAGCCAATTAACTTCTTACAAAAGGTGGTAGTGATACTTTCCCATTCTTCTTTCAAAAAAACCCATAAGTTGTTGGCAACTGTAGTCAAGTATAACTCGAAGGCACCCTTTTCAATAGCTTCTACACTGAGGTGTAGGGAAGGGCATTACTCTATTTACTGGGTTGATCCACTTTACCCTTGATCCTCACCTTATAAGGCTGAGTGTTAAGCAAGACGCATCAAATACCATTTTTGAGTCTTTGGTATGACTCGACTTGGGATTGATCCGCGGTCTCCTGGACCATTGGCAAACACTCTACTCATGAGGCCAGTCATCAATATTTTAAGTATTTCTGTTCCGAGTTTTCTCTCCTATGATTTTTCATACATTCTCTATAGGATTCCTATCTGGCTTTTGTGGTGGCCACTTCATAACAGTTATTCCTTCCTCTTCAAGAAAACTTAACATAGTTTTAGCTTTGTGGCAAGGCACATTGTCTTGTATAAATATTGGAGTTTCAACTATCCCTTTGCGTAAATGAGGAAGAGCATGCTGGCGAAGAAGTTCTTTATAAACACTGGCATTAATATTACTATGAAAACGAACAATGGGTCCTACTCCCGCTGAAGAAATCATCCCCCACATCATTACGCTCCCCCTCCAGTTTTCTTGATGCATTGAGGAGATAAGCGTTCTCTATTTTTACATCTTACAAACCTCTTACCATCAGATTCAAATAAGTTGAATTTAGATTCATCACTAAAGTGAACCATATTCCATTGTTCCTCTGTCCACACGATATGCTCTGTGGCGAAGTCAAGATGAACCTTTTGATTTTTCTTTGCAATCAAAGGTTTGAGACATGGAATCTGAGCCACTAATTTTTCCTTATTTAACCTACGAGAAACAGTTTTTCTAGAGATTGGCTTTCCTGTTTGCTCACAAAATGCATGAGAAATAGACATTGCTGTTTTGAAACAGTCTTTTAAAAGACATTTTAACAATCATCTGATCTTACCGTTTGGTAGTCATAGGAGGCCTGCCAGTTCTCGGTTTTGGTTCAAGTATCATCAGCTTAAAATTTACTGATTACACGATAAACGATGCTTTTTGAAATTAGTACTATGCCAGCAATTTCAGAATATGATTGGGGGTGTCTTCGTGGTGTAATGGTTAAAGCGATGGACTCCGGAATCGTTGTAAGCGAGTTCATACTCCAGTCGCGCTACAACGTTCACTTTCAGACAAATACTCTTGGGAAAGGTATGAACCTTCTTATCCTCCCAGCTATGGGTTAAATAGTACCACTACTGTTCTTCTATAGCTTTGGCATTAAATAACCTACAAAGGTTGATATGCCATTAAACAAAGAAACCAAACCAGAATACAATTTACCATCTTCATGATTTGCTAAAATGAGCTTTTTTTCTTTTTGAGTTAAACCTTTACATGCTTTCGCCCCCATCTTGCTTAAAAATAGTTCCAACGATGTATGACAGTTGACTATAAATCAAAATTAGCAATCAAGTTGTTTAAAAAATACCTAAATTACTATAATTCAACAGTGTTCCTTAACTTTTGACTATGGCTAAAAGTATATTTTTGTTTTTTTTTAGTTCACTCTTAATTTACTGTAAAAAAAAAAAATTTAGAAAACTTTATATGTAATAAATACATATATGTTCCAAGTATTTTGGGGGAAAATTTTTTAAATGTACATGCAAATTTTTTCGAGTAAAATTTATTTAAATATTTGTTGTTGTTCTGTTCCTTAACTTATGGTCGCAACTGTATATACGCTCTCACACTTGTTTGCAAAGCAGCCCAGTCAACTTGGGTTGTAAAATGTTCTGAATGCATCATCTCTGCAGAAAGATAAACCCTCCACCTCAACGAGTGTCCTGATGGTGAGGCTTCAGTTCTGGTGCTGTAGGGAACGAATGAATAAATAAAAAAAATTAAAATTAAATTTTAAAAAAAAAAAGAAAAAGAAAACTATTAAATTTACAGAAACTCCCAGAGGTCCCTAACAGGAAAAGGAGATGACGCATGCGTAAAAGAAAGAAGGTGTTCATCTTGACAAAGGAGACCAGGCATTCGTTCTCTTTCAGGCAGTGACCAGCGTTTTGATAACATTGTTGCTTTCTGGTGTCTGGGCACCTCGCATACGTCTTTTTGACGTAGCGTCGGTTAGCCCCTTTCACCCAGTAGCAGCTCTCTCTCGGTCAGCATTATGCTGAAATATACAAGACCCACAACTGAACTATAAACTAACCCTTGCCTGACTTTGACAAACTTCCAAAGTGCTTTGGGGTACTCCATATTCCCCAAAGCTCTGGGACTGAACTCTCACCATCAGATGCAGTTTTGTGTCATATCCAGGACACTCGTGGCGTGGGCTCTTAGCCTTCTTCTGAGATGCACTCTGTGTATTTTACAGTTCCCAGCCAACTAGGCTGTGTATTGTTTTTTTATATCCTCAACATTGTTTCCCTAAGTCTGTCATCCATCGCCTCTGGCAGGTCTTCCAGATTACATTCTGTGTCCTTCCAGAACTGTTGAAATAAGTTCTAGTGGGTCATCCAACACTTGCATATCCATATGAAGGGGTCCATAGGAGAATCCCTTTTATGTGTTCCTCCAGTAGTGTCCCGCATGTTCTTCAAGATGGGTGGTAGGTGGCTGTACAGCTGCTGTTTTGTAGGATGTTGCTTCCAGGATTTGTTTAATATAGCTCGCAGAAACCTTGTGCAATTGTCGTCAATTCTCTATATGCTTAGTCAGTGGTGCATCCATACAGTAGTATGACTGCTGCTTTGAAAAAATTGCATTTTGATTTATCGGATACGTCTGACTTCCATATGACCAATAGCCGATCGATAGTTGTCTATGCCTTCACTAGTTGTGTATTGATGTCATTTTTGGTAGATCAGATGCTGTGTCTGAGGTAGGTGAACTTATTCAGAGAGACACCATTTAGTGTGGAGATATTGCCACTTTGATTAAAGCACATGTACTTTGTTTTGTCTGTGTTTACATGGAGACCTATGACACCTGCTGCCCACTCCAGACTATGCAGCCGGGATTCGGCCTGGGCAGGTGTATTTGCCAGAAGTGTTATGTTCTCAGTGTAGTCTGCATCGGTAATTGTTTGTATGGGGTCTACTTCTTGCCTTTTCCAGTATAAGGCTATTTTCTTTCATTAAATCTGTTGACATTCAAAGTACGTAGTCTAGACAGATCATGAACAGGTATGGTTCTAATGTGTCCCCCCACTTGCAGCACACCCAAGACAATGTCAAAAGAGTAATGTGCAATAATAATATATTCAGAAGATATATTTTTATTTGATAATATGTCAATATGTGTGTGTGCTGTTAATTTATTTATTTTGTTGTTAAACTGTCTTTTTATTTAAAAAAATTTTTCAAATGAAAAAACGAAACATGGAGGAAGGGATATTCTTAGCCTTTGTTAATAGCATTGTTTCAAGGAGACTGATATTGCTTATTGTGTTTGGAATTTTTTTTCTTTTGTTTTTTCTTTCTTTTCTTCTCTCTTTCTTTTTTTTCTTTCCTTTCCATTTTTCTTTCCTTTCTTTTTCCTTTCTTTTCTCTTTCCTTCTTTACTTTCTTTTTCCTTTGTCTTTTCTTTTTCTTTCTTTTCTTTTTCCTTTCTTTTTTCTTTCCCTTCCTTTTTTCTTTCCTTTTTCTTTCCTTTCTTTTTTCTTTCCTTTTTTCTTTCCTTTTCCTTTCTTTTTCTTTTCCTTTTTTCTTTCCTTTTTTCCTTTATTTCTTTTTTCCTTTTTTCTTCTTTTCTATCTTCTTTCCTTTTTAATTCCTTTCTTTCCTTTTTTCTTTTCTTTTTATCTTTCTGTTTTCTTTCTTTCTTTTCTTTTTCTTCTTCCTCCCTCCTCAAAAAGGACAATATCTTTGCTTTCTTTAGATTTTTTGAAAATACAAACCACAGATGAGAAAAATAAAAAAATTATATGCACCTTAAAAAAAGTCTTTTAATGATGTTTGACCAAGTCAAGTGCTCAATTGCCCGTAAGCACAGCAAACTTGTTACTTGCAGTTTCATAAATTATTTTTTTTTAAACACAATTATCTGACAGGAATTTTTGTGAAGCAATACATTTTTTTTTCGTTTTTTTTTTTTCAGGATTTGAACTCAGATAGCTCCACTTCGTAACATTTTGTAAATTTTAAAGATATTTTTTTAAATTTTTTTTTCCATCAGCTATTTTGAAAACATGGACCGAATTTGCTCTTCCAAGTATATCCCAAATGCAACAGATGTCCTCCGGGCTCGAGTAAGAACGACTGGAATCATAGAAACTTGTTTTAGAATTAATCATGTAATTTTTCGGTGAGTAAATTTTGCTTTCTTGTTTTTTTTTTTTAAGTGGAAGGAATGGTAAACATTTAGAAAAGAAACCTGTGAATGCACCTTATCATTTTCCTTGCCAGAGACTATAAAATTCTTAGCAAAATCTTTGAATTGCTTGATACAATATTTTTGTCTAAATAATGATTTAATTTTGTTAAATAATAGAAAAGCTTTATCAATTATTTGAGAGGCAGTGTAGAATTTGAAAATTGATATTGAGTCAACTGGGTGTGAGTGACAGGGTATGACCCTCAAGATCACTTTGAGAGCTTGGTTAATCTCAACTGTGTGAACAAACAGTTCCAGAATTTTGAAAAGTTGGTTAAAATTTAATCAGTTGGTCCTGAGGAGCTGAGATGCGAACGTGTGTGAAAGATGATATGCTCCTATTTTTTCACTCATGTTCTACTCCAAAAGTAGTCTGGTTACGTGTAAGGAAAAGAGATCTTAAATAAGAAAACAATAAAATAAGTGTGCACACAAAAGTGACTTGAGATGTCTCTGTTTATCCTGATGAAACAATGTGCAGCCTGCAATAAAAAAAAGGAAATGAGCGTCCTGATATGACATTAAACAATCTGATGGTGAGGCTCCAGTAATGCTGGAATTTTTTATTGCCATTACTCCCAAGTCCACTCTGGCCCGGAGTGGTAGCACCTGATAGGGTCCTATCTTTGGGTCAAATAGAACTATTTGACATTCAAACTGTGTACTTAGGCTCAACTGAATTGTTAGAAATAGAACTGTTTGTAACAAATGACTGATGTTCAATTGAATTGTTAGTAATACATAGCAATACTTGGAACCATTTAACTTTGTTGACTTATTCTAAATTGGATTGTTAGAAATAGAACTGTTTGATCATTTAACTATGTAAAAACATTTGGTTATGATAAAAAAGTGTACTACTCCATCCAGTCAACAAACATATATCAAACTTTTTTATCGTAACCAAATGCACTACAATTATAAATCCGATGAAAAAATATTGAAAACATTGATTCATGAAAACATACTCCCCACTGATCCTAATAAAAAAATAGAACTTATTATTTATTATAATAAGTTTGAAACCTCGAATTTAGTTATTAGAAATAATTCCTCTCCCTCGATTGGGGTTTTGCGAAAAACCAACGTTATATATGAATATAAATGTCCTTTAGGAGATTGTATCTCTGATAATAATAATATATATGTTGGTTTAACCTCAACTACCCTGTCGAGGAGACTTACGATGCACCTTTCTGACACAAGTTCAATAGCTCAGCATTTAAAAAAACATTCATGCCCAACAACACAACTATGAAAAATTCTCACCGACAACACAACAATATTAGAACATCAAAATAATAAACAAAAACTTCAGATTCTCGAAGCACTACATATTAGAAACCTGCAACCAACACTTAATAGAATTAATTTTCGAATCAGTGCTAATGTACTTAAATGTCTTTAGCTACTGGCACTAATTATAGAATTGCATTTAAAAGTAAACGCCATTATCTTCAACGGTAAAGACGCCCTTACGCAGTAGTAATATGCTAAAACAAAAGTTACATCACTTTTGTAATAGATTCTCCCCTGATGATGGCCCAAAGTCGGGCAGAAAGTACTAGGGATACACACAACTATGGACAATACATAAATCAATTCCCCCCAAATACGATAAAAGTAATACGGGAATTCGAACGGATCCAGAAGAAAATATGTAGACATAAAATATCTATTATGTTTAATGAAATTTGCATTAACTAAGAAATGCTGCCTACATATATATATATATATATATATATATATATGTGTGTGTGGTTGGGTAGCAGTCCTTCATTTAAGCATATTTGATGAAATAATAAAGATATATTTTGTCTTTATAATTTTATTTGAATCCTTTCAAGTTTCCTGACATGTGTTTTGGTTTTAGGTTGGAATTGGTTGATGAATTTACTGATTGTCTTTGGCATCTCATTTTATTCCAACTTTATGTTTACATAATTATTGCAATGTTATCAAAAAAAACTTTTAAAAAACACTCTTTACACATGTAAACAACCCCTGATGATGGTCTATGAAAGGTCTGAAAGTGCTCGGGTCTATTTTGGTAAATTCATCTACCAATTCTAACCTAAAACCAAAACACTTATCAGGAAACTTGAAAAGATTCTAATAGAATTATCTTGACAAAATGTGTCTATTATTTAATATATATGTATATATATGTGTGTGTGTGTGTGTGTGTGTGTATATATATATATATATATATATATATGATACATCTACGAAACAAGACTGCCTACAAAGGATGTGCCTGTGAAGCAGAATTTGTCTACTAACCTTTGTTTCATGCTCTAATAATTTATTTAATGACAAAAATATTTACTTACAAATTATATATATATATATATATATATATATATATATATATATATGGGGGTGTGTCTGCGTGGTGTAATGGTTAAAGCAATGGACTGCGGAATCATTGTACACGAGTTCGTACTCTGGTCGCACTTTGCCCAGTCGGCTGGGGCTGTAGAATACACCGACTGCTTCTCTGCAGAGAGGTAAGACCCCCCCCCCCAACGAGTGTCCTGGATATGACACTAAACAATCTGATGGTGAAGTCCCAGTGATGCTGGAGCTTTGGGTAATGTGGAGTACCCCTTCATTGCCATCGCTCCCAGGTCCACTCTGGCCCGGAGTGGTAGGACCTGATAGGGCCCTATCTATGGGTTAAATAGAACAGCATACTTATGCTAAACTGAATTGAGTAAACTGAATAGCTTGAAATAGAAACGTTTTTGACAATTAAACTGTACTTACACTTAAACTACGTGCTTATGCTTAACTGAATTATTTCTAATAGAACTGTTTTTTGACATTAAAACTGTATTTACACTTAACTGAATTATTACATATAACTGCTTAAATACTTTGGAATGGAAATGTTTTCGACAATTAAACTGTGTACTTATGCTAAACTGAACTGTTTTCAATAGAACAGATTATTTACATAAAAATGGATTTGGCGTTAAATAACCTACAAAGGTTGATATGCCATAAAACCCACCAAACCAAACCATCCAGTCGTGCTATTAAGTTCACTTTCAGGCAAATACCCTTGGGAAAGGTATGAACCCCCTTATCCTCCCAACTATGGGTTAAATAGCACCACTACTGTTCTTCTAGGAGAATGGCTTTGGCATCAAATAACCTAAAAAGAGTTGATATGCCATTAAACAAAGAAACCAAACCTTGATATGTCACAATCACTTTCAGACTAATACCCTTGGGAAAGGTATGAACCCCCTTATCCTCCCAGCTATGGGTTAAATAGTACCACCACTGTTCTTCTAGGAGAATGGCTTTGGCATAAAATAACCTAAAAAGAGTTGATATGCCATTAAACAAAGAAACCAAACCAAACCACACCACTGTATATATATATATATATATATATATATATAAACAAAATTTGGCATTAAATAATTCACAAGGGTTAATATGCCATTACATAACTAAGTAAAAACCTAGAAGATTCTCTTCAGGGTTTATGGCATTATTACAATATTGTACACATACAAGTAGAATATTGAGTTCTGTTCCACAAAAAAAATCCAAGAGAAAAATCTTCTAACAACATGATTAATTAGTAAGTAAAACAAACTTATACAAAAAAAGATGTGTTTGTGTGTAATAGAAATGAAATATGATCCATTTTACCTACTTGGCAATAAAGTTCCTTTGCTTATGTTAGTTATGATCAGTTATTTGGAAATGAGTCTGTAGACTTTCTTCCTTGCATCCACTAGACAAGGTATTACAGTTGTGTCTGGCTTATGTTGTCGTATGCCTATCAAAGATGGACCCAAACTTTCTCAGCAGTTGGTAGGAATAGAAACGATCCAATGAAATATACATTGCTGCTCGGCAAGAAATGATTTCCAAGGATTGAGAATTAGATTTTTCAGGCTTCAACTGTGAAGCCCCCAAAGAGGATCAATAATTGCTTGTTAACCCTTACTCCATGATGGAACACGCATTGTATTTGCCTCATAAAGATGGACATTCAATCCAAAAAACGAACAATTAAATCATAACAACTTTATTAATGTGTAACCAAAAGATGGACATTCAATCCAAAAAACAAACAATTAAATCATAACAACTTTATTAATGTGTAACCAAAACAAAAACTGATACAAAGAATAAATGTGTGTGTAACAGAAATGTAATGTGGTCCATTTTACCTACTTGGCAATAAAGTTCTTGTGATTGTATTGGTTGTGACTAGTTATGACTGTACTTTATTAAAAGCTTTTGGCCTCATATCCTACAAACAAAATATTTCAGCCATGAACAACATATTCCTATGTGCTAATGGCATTGCTGTGATCCAATAAAAAAAACTCTTAAGAAACAGCCACATGAAAAATATAAATGTACAATGAATATAATTCCCTCACCTCTTGGCATTAAATAACCCAAGATGCTGTTAAAATCAGTCATAACAAAATATGACAAATGTTTAAATACTTACAGCTGTTACTTTCCATAAGTTCACACAAGACCTATTGTTGTATACTATACTACGCGTATACATATACACTTATATGCGGAAACATCATTAACCGGTAATGACGACTTCAATAACGAATGAATACACTTCTTTCTAAAAATATAAATCTCTCACACTTTATTTTCGAAAGGGTGATGTTTGTTGTGTGTGAGAAATGAGTGGAGACAACCTGCTTCTGCTGTTCTTCCACTTATTTACACAGGTGCAACTCTTGATTGACGGCTCGTTCGAGGGTCAATATATAACACTATTTTCTTATTTTCAGAAATTATCCAAATGCTTGTAAATGACTGATTAAACTTTAAGACACTTCTAAGATTTCTTTAACATTCAGTGAACGATATAGCTGATGTCTTTAGCATTAAGTAACTTATATCCTTTCTGAGTTGAGTTAAATTGCCACAAAGCTTAATCTCTAACAAAAAAATTAGTAAGATCATGTTGCATCATTTTTTTTTTTTTTTTTTTAAAGTGGAGAACATCTATCTTAAAAATCTGCATTCAAACTTCTTGAAGTTCCTTGGTCATGAACCCCAATTTCTTGCATTGGGAGGAAAAGCACCATTGTCCAAACAACCTTATATACTGTGTCTGCAATTTCTCTGAAAATGAGTGTTAAATTTTCTTTTTCTTTCATTCACAAAGAATGTTCGATGTTGGAGGTCAAAGGTCAGAAAGAAAAAAATGGATTCAGTGTTTTGATGATGTCCGAGCAGTATTGTTTGTCGTTGCTCTCAGTTCATATGATATGTGTTTATACGAAGATCCAAATGTTGTGAGTATAATTATTATTTTACTATTTCTACTTGTCTATTTGTCTCTCTACTTGTCTATGTCTATTTGTCCCTTATTTGTCTATTTGTAAATAGACAAAATGTTATTTGTCTCTCTACTTGTCTAGTTATGTCTATTTGTCCCTTGTTTGTCTATTTGTAAATAGACAAAATCTTATTTGTCTCTCTACTTCTCTACTTATGTCTATTTGTCCCTTATTTGTCTATTTGTCTGTACATTTGTCTATAAATAGACAAATTGTTATTTGTCTTTCTACTTGTCTACTTATGTCTATTTGTCCCTTATAAATAGACAAATTGTTATTTGTCTCTCTACTTGTCTACTTATGTCAATTTGTCCCTTATTTGTCTATTTGTCTGTAAAATTTGTCTATAAATAGACAAATTGTTATTTGTCTCTTGACTTGTCTAGTTATGTCTATTTGTCCCTTATTTGTCTATTTGTAATAGACAAATTGTTATTTGTCTCTCTACTTGTCTAGTTATGTCTATTTGTCCCTTATAAATAGACAAATTGTTATTTGGCTCTCTACTTGTCTACTTATGTCTATTTGTCCCTTATTTGTCTGTACATTTATCTATAAATACACAAATTGTTATTTGGCTCTCTACTTGTCTACTTATGTCTATTTGTCCCTTATTTGTCTGTACATTTATCTATAAATACACAAATTGTCTACTTATGTCTACTTATGTCTACTTATGTCTATTTGTCCATTATTTGTCTCTCTACTTGTCTAGTTATGTCTATTTGTCCCTTATAAATAGACAAATTGTTATTTGTCTCTCTACTTGTCTACTTATGTCTATTTGTCCCTTATTTGTCTGTACATTTGTCTATAAATTTGTCTATAAATAGACATTTGTCTATAAATAGACAAATTGTTATTTGTCTCTCTACTTGTCTAGTTATGCCTATTTGTCCCTTATTTGTCTCTCTACTTGTCTACTTATGTCTATTTGTCCATTATTTGTCTGTAAATAGACAAATTGTTTTTTGTCATTCTACTTGTCTACTTATGTCTATTTGTCCCTACATTTGTCTATAAATAGACAAATTGTTATTTGTCTCTCTACTTGTCTAGTTATGTCTATTTGTCCCTTATTTGTCTGTACATTTGTCTATAAATTTGTCTATAAATAGACAAATTGTTATTTGTCTCTCTACTTGTCTAGTTATGTCTATTTGTCCCTTATTTGTCTGTACATTTGTCTATAAATAGAAATAATATAATATATATATTTGTATGTCTCTATAAATAGACAAATTTGTCTATCTATAGACAATTGTTATTGGTCTCTCTACTTGTGTCTATTTGTCCCTTATTTGTCTCTCTACTTGTCTATTGTCTCTTTATGTCTATTTGTCCCTTTGTATCTACATTTTAGACAAATGTTTAGATAAATTGTTATTTGTCTCTCTACTTGTGTACTTATGTGTATTTGTCTCTTACTTATTTGTCTCTACTAGACAAATACAGAGAGAGAGGCAAAAAGACTATTTGTCTATTTAGAAAAATACAGAGACAAATATTGTTACTGTATGTATCTGTATTTTACATTTTGATTATTTAACTACTTGTCTCTTTGTCTAAATAGACAATATCTGTATTTGTCTAAATAGACAATATTTGTCTCTGTATTTGTCTAAATAGACAATATTTGTCTCTGTATTTGTCTAAATAGACAAATATCTTGTCTATTTAGGGGTCTGTATTTGTCTAATTTGTCTATTTCAAATAGACAAAATATTTGTCTCTATTTGTCTCTTTTTTTTTCTTATGTCTTTTTTTTTTCTTACGTCTCTTTTTTTATTTGTCTTTGTATTTATCTATTTGTCTTTCATTTTCAATTTGTGTCTGTATTCTTCCTATAGTTTTTTTGTCTCTCTGTATTTGTCTATTTCAAATACAGTGAGACAAAAGGACTATATTTGAAATACACAAATACAGAGAGACAAAAAAACTATAGGAAGAATACAGACACAAATTGAAAATGAAAGACAAATAGATAAATACAAAGACAAATAAAAAAGATGGTTTGGTTTGTTTGGTTTTATGGCATATCAACCTTTGTAGGTTATTTAACGCCAAATCCATTTTTATGTTTATAATCTGTTCTATTGAAAACAGTTCAGTTTAGCATAAGTACACAGTTTAATTGTCAAAAACATTTCCATTTCAAACTATTTAAGCAGTTATATGTAATAATTCAGTTAAGTGTAAATACAGTTTTAATGTCAAAAAACAGTTCTATTAGAAATAATTCAGTTAAGCATAAGTTTAAGTGTAAGTACGGTTTAATTGTCAAAAACGTTTCTACTTCAAGCTATTCAGTTTACTCAATTCAGTTTAGCATAAGTATGCCATTTGTTCTATTTAACCCATAGATAGGGCCCTATCAGGTGCTACCACTCCGGGCCAGAGTGGACCTGGGAGCGATGGCAATGAAGGGGTACTCCTCATTCCCCAAAGCTCCAGCATTGCTGGAACCTCACCATCAGATTGTTTAGTGTCATATCCAGGACACTCGTTGGGGGGGGGTCTTACCCATCTGCAGAGAAGCAGTCGGTGTATTGTACAACCCCAGCCAACTGGGCAAAATAAAAAAAGAGACATAAGACAGGAAAAAAACAAATAGAAAAATACAGACACAAATAGACAAATAAACATATTTACACAAATGTCTATTTGACTACATGACTACTTGTCCATCTATCTACTAAATTATTTGTCTCAATATTTGCCTATTTGTCTTTCAATTTGACTATTTAACTACTTGTCTCTTTGTCTTGTATATTTGACTATTAATCTATTTGTCTCTGTATTTGCCTGGTTTGTCTGTTTGTTTGTTTTTTATCTTTTTGTTTCCTCTTTCTTGCTTTCTGATTTTTGTCTCCATTTTTATTTTTGACTGTTTTTGTCTATTATTTTTTTAGGGAAGGGTTCCATTATCTCTCTCTTTCTGTTTTTTGTTTCTGTATTTCTCTCTTTCTCTCTCTCTGTCTCTTTCTGTTTGTTTCTTTCTTTCTCTCTCTCTCTCTCTTGTCTAACTCTTTTTTCTTTTATGTCTTTTTTTGTCTCTGTCTGATTTCTGTCTTTTTTTGGGTTGGTGTCTTTTTCTTTGTCTCTCTCTTGCTTTGTCTCAGTGTTTTTGTTTCTCAAAGCGAGAGAGAGAGAGAAAACAGACCATTTGTCCATTCTCTTTGTCTCTCTCTTTGCTTTTTGTTTTTGTATGTCTCCATTTTTATCTGTTTTTATTTATTTATTTTTTTGTTTTCTTGGTTCTCTCTCTCTCTCTCTCTCTCTCTCTCTCTCTCTCTCTCTTTGCTTTTTGTTTTTGTATGTCTCCGTTTTTATCTCTTATGTGGGTTTTTTTTTTTTTGTTTTCTTGTCGCTTGGTTCTCCGTATTCTCTCTCTCTCTCTCTCTATCTATCTCAAAGAAAAAAAAGAGATCTTTATTTTTTTGTCTTTTTTATCTGTTTCTTTTACTCTGTCTCTCTATCTCTCACTCTGTTTTTGCATTTCTCTCTCTCTCTCTCTCTCTCAGCTATGAGCAAAATGGTAGTTACAGACTGGGCTCTGTAGCTTCATTTTAGTAACCAGCACAGTTCCCAAGTTCTAAACCAAAGTAGCACTTGTAACTCTACCCTATAAACTCACTGGCTACTGAACTCTATGGAAGCATAGATTGCATAATAGTTATCATCATAGGAAATAAACTGGACAATCCAAGTTCAAATCCTAGATAAAGCTGTTTGCTTTTCACCTCATTCTAATGCCCTTGAGAAGGACAATAATCCTTCTCTTATTTTTTCAACTATGGGTGAATAGTAGGGCAGACATAACCGTATTATGGTAACTAATCTAGAAGAAAGAAAACTCAAAATTTCAAACCAGCTGTAAAAAAAACGGACTTTGTGTTGTATCTTGCCTATGGTGAAGGGTTTGGATAAATACATGACTATACTTTTAGAATGAATGCTTACTCGTTTCTTTGTGTGTTTCCAAGACAAATCCTCGTCAGCACATTGTGTTCTTATTTGGTTGCATGATTATTGACATATATCTTGGTAATGTCTGTGAATATGAAACTCACTTTAATCAAGACACATTGCTGAAGATATTAGACAACAATTCACTTTGATCATACCATTTTATCATTTTGATTACATCGTCATTAAGTTCTACTAGTATGCGTAAAACAGTTGGATACATTTATTAATTATTAGTAGTAATTAGTGTGGAAGGCAAATAAAAGTCTAAAAATTACCCATTTCTTTCTTTTCTTTTTCTTTTTTTTTTCTTACTTTTAAAATTTTCTATTTTCAGAACCGATTGCAAGAAAGTTTAAATCTTTTTAGAGGAATATGCAACAACAAATTTTTCTGTAATTCATGTATGGTAAGTCTCTCCTCTCTCTTTTTTCTCTCTTTATATCTGTCTGTTTGAGTTTTCATCTTAATTTCTCTTTCTCAACATCTTTCTCGTTCTCTCTACATTTTTCACTTTCTCTTTCTCTTCACATCTTTCTTGTTCTTCCTAAATCTTTCTCTCTTTCTTTCTCTGCATTTTTCTTTATTCTTTCTCTCTCTCTCACTCTGTCTCCACATTTTCCTCTCTCACTCTGTCTCCACATTTTTCTCTCTCTCTCTCTCTCCACATTTCTTTTATCTCTCTCGCCCTCCACATCTTTCTGTCTCTCTATGTCTCCACAATTTTCTCTCTTTCTGTCTCCACATTTTTCTATCTCTCTTGCACCCTCCACATTTTTCTATCTCTCTTGCGCCCTCCACATCTTTCTATCTCTCTCTCTCTCGCCCTTCACATCTTTCTATCTCTCTCTCTCGCCCTCCACATTTTTCTATCTCTCTTGCGCCCTCCACATCTTTCTATCTCTCTCTCTCGCCCTCCACATCTTTCTATCTCTCTCTCTCTCGCCCTTCACATCTTTCTATCTCTCTCTCTCGCCCTTCACATCTTTCTATCTCTCTCTCTCGCCCTTCACATCTTTCTATCTCTCTCTCTCTCGCCCTTCACATCTTTCTATCTCTCTCTCTCTCGCCCTTCACATCTTTCTATCTCTCTCTCTCTCGCCCTTCACATCTTTCTATCTCTCTCTCTCGCCCTTCACATCTTTCTATCTCTCTCTCTCTCTCTCGCCCTTCACATCTTTCTATCTCTCTCTCTCTCTCGCCCTTCACATCTTTCTATCTCTCTCTCTCTCGCCCTTCACATCTTTCTATCTCTCTCTCTCTCGCCCTTCACATCTTTCTATCTCTTTCATCTCTTTTCATCTCTCTCATCTCTTTCATCGTATCTCTTTTCATCTCTTTCATCGTATTGCAGTTTCATCTCTTTCATCATCTCTTTCATCTCTTCATCTCTTTCATCTCTCTCTCACATCTCTTCACATCTCTCTCTCTCTCGCCCTTCTCTCACATCTCTCTCTCTCTCTCTCGCCGTTCTCTCACATCTCTCTCTCTCTCTCTCGCCTTTCACATCTTTCTATCTCTCTCTCTCGCCTTTCACATCTTTCTATCTCTCTCTCTCGCCCTTCACATCTTTCTATCTCTCTCTCTCGCCCTTCACATCTTTCTATCTCTCTCTCTCGCCCTTCACATCTTTCTATCTCTCTCTCTCGCCCTTCACATCTTTCTATCTCTCTCTCTCGCCCTTCACATCTTTCTATCTCTCTCTCTCGCCCTTCACATCTTTCTATCTCTCTCTCTCGCCCTTCACATCTTTCTATCTCTCTCTCTCTCGACCTTCACATCTTTCTATCTCTTTCATCTCTTTTCATCTCTCTCATCTCTTTCATCACATCTCTCTCTCTCTCGCCCTTCACATCTTTCTATCTCTCTTGCCCTTCACATCTTTCTATCTTTCTCGCCCTTCACATCTTTCTATCTTTCTCGCCCTTCACATCTTTCTATCTCTCTGTCTCTCTCTCGCCCTTCACATCTTTCTATCTTTCTCGCCCTCTCTCTCGCCCTTCACATCTTTCTATCTTTCTCGCCCTTCACATCTTTCTATCTTTCTCGCCCTTCACATCTTTCTATCTCTCTCTCTCTCTCTCTCGCCCTTCACATCTTTCTATCTCTCTCTCGCCCTTCACATCTTTCTATCTCTCTCTCTCGCCCTTCATCTCTTTTCATCTCTTTCATCTCTCTCATCTCTTTCATCATATCTCTTTTCATCTCTTTCATCTCTTTCATCGTATTGCAGTTTCATCTCTTTCATCTCTCTTTTTCATCTCTTTCATCTCTTCATCTCTCACATCTCTCTCTCTCGCCCTTCACATCTTTCTCTCTCTCTTTCGCCCTTCACAGCTTTCTATCTCTCTCTCTTGCCCTTCACATCTTTCTATCTCTCTCTCTCTCTCTCGCCCTTCACATCTTTCTATCTCTCTCTCACTCTCGCCCTTCACATCTTTCTATCTCTCTCTCACTCTCGCCCTTCACATCTTTCTATCTCTCTCTCTCTCGCCCTTCACATCTTTCTATCTCTCTCGCCCTTCACATCTTTCTATCTCTCTCGCCCTTCACATCTTTCTATCTCTCTCGCCCTTCACATCTTTCTATCTCTCTGTCTCTCTCTCTCGTTCTCTCCCTACCTTTCTCTTTATCTACATCTTTCTCTTTCTTTCTCTATTGATTTTTTCTTTCTCTATTTAATTCCCTTTCATGGATTTTATCTAAAAATTAAATCATTCTTAATAATCAGTATGTATATTAGATGACCTTTTCATTTTAATTCAAAAAGGTTAAAATAATTGCAGTTTTAAAATGGCTATTGAAATTAACCTTACTTCGTATTTAAAAAAAAAATCAATTTTTAATAATTTTAAAATAAAGATCAACTTTTAACAATTTTTCTATTAATAATTGGGAAGGAAAAAGAGAAGACAAACACAAGTTTTTGAAGGACCCAACTTGCTCACCAAGGGAGCACTTTAGGGCCTGCATGTGAACCCCAAATGTAACTAGATCCAAAACTGCTATCTCTGGCCACTAGCAACCAACTGACTACTCTCCGAGCTAATCTCGGCTGGCACTCTCACTGACCACTGTTTCCAGTTTCATCTTCCTGGGTTCACTATTACGTTCACTTTTGGACTAATGCCCCTAGGGAAAGACATGAACTCCTTTATCTTTCTAGCTATGGGTTAAATAGTATCACTGCTGTTCTTTTACAAGGATGACTGGCATTAAATAACCCATGAAGGTTGATATGCCATTAAACAAAGAAATCAAATCAAACCATAGTTTCACAGTCTTTCTCCTATTGACAAGCAAACAGTTTGACATAGTTACCAGATTTGCTATGAATTCTTCATAATAAAAAATCCTTTCGAATCCATTTTCTTGTAAAATATTTTGTAAGCCATCCGAGTTTTAGAATCTGAAGAACTTTCATTGTTCTGGATATATGACACTATACTACATCTGATGATGAGGTTCTAGTTCTGGAGATATGGTAAGTATGGAGTACTCCTTCATTACCATTACTCCTTTCTAACCTGGAGTGATGTTATCCGTTAGGGTCACATCTAGGGATCAAATAAATCTGGAGAGGAGTTCCCTTTCGTATAATGTTTTGTGTGGTGGACTGTGACATCGTAGTAAGCAAGTTTGAATAGATTACAGCCTTAAAAGAAGCAAGTTTGAACTCTGGTCACACTATTACGTTCCTTTTTGGACTAATACTCTTCGGACAGGCATGAACCCTCTTATTCCCCAAGCTCTGGGTTAAATAGTATCATTGGTGTTCTTCTACAAGGATGGCTTTGGCATTAAGTAACCCATAAAGTTTGATATACCATTAAACATAGAAACCAAATCAAAGGCATGAACCCTCTTATCCCTTCAGCTATGGGTTAAATAGTATCACTACTGTTCTTCTACAAGGATGGCTTTGATATTTAATAACCCATAAAGGTTGGATGGACTGCGGAATCGTAGTATGCAGGTTCGTACTCCAGTCGCGCTATTACGTTCACTTTTGGGCAAATACCCTTGGGAAAGTTATGAACCCCCTTATCCCCCCAGCTATGGGTTAAATAGTACCACTACTGTTCTTCTAGGAGAATAGCTCTGGCATTAAATAACCTAAAAGAGTTGATATGGCATTAAACAAAGAAACCAAACCATAAAGGTTGATATACCATTAAACAAAGAAACCAAATCAGAGGCATGAACCCACATATCCCTCCAGTTATGGGTTAAATAGTATCACTGCTGTTCTTCTACAAAGGTGACTTTGGCATTAAGTAACCTGTAAAGGTTGATATGCCATTAAACAAAGAAACCAAACTAAATGAATCTGTTTAAAATTATTTGTATTTGATTGGTCTGTGTGCAAAAAAAATTCTTAAAAAACTGTAAATATCAATGGAGAATAAATGAGGTTCTCTAACCTTTCGACATAAAATAACCCTAGATAGCTTGGCATACCATTAAAATCAATATATAGACAATAGTCAAGAGGTTTTTAAAATGATACCAAATTTGGTATTTTTAGTGAGCCTAGTGGGTGGTAGGTTTAACAGTTAAAAAAAGAAGAAAAAAAAAGAGAGAGAAAAACCATTTAAATTTAAAAGCTAGTGATAATAAGTAGAAAAATGAACACAGAAAATACAAATCAAATTTTCTCCCCAAAATTTGATGTTTTGGTTGGGGTCATGAGAAGGAATGTCTTGTTGTAAGTAATGTTGCCTTTTACACCATAGGATTTGTCCCCCCCCCTTTTTTTTTTTTTTTTTTTTTTTTTTTTTTTTTTTTAGCAAGTAGGTTTCTAGTAGAATTAAATCTTCTAGACTTTTTTTAAGTAAATTATGACATCTGAAATATATTAATTTTTTAATATTGATAAAAATTCTGGATATAACAGAAATTGTGTTGGAAGGACGCAGATTTTAATATCCCTCCATCTTTGATAGACAAAATTTTTTTTTTGTTTGCTTTCTCTCTCTCTCTCTCTCTCTCTCTCTCCCTCCCTCTCTTTCTCTCTCTCTCATTTGTTTCTGTTCTCTTTTAATTTTTTAGCTTTTATTTATTTCATTTTTTTTTTTATTTTTATGTTTCTTTATTTTTGATCATTTTTTTTTCTCTTTTTTTTATGCCCTTTTGACCCTTTTTATTTCTTTTTTACTCCTTTTTGTTTCTTTTTCCCTTTTTTGTTTCTTTTTTTTTTTTCGTTTTTGTGTCTTTTTACCTTTTAGTGTTTTCCCATTTGTGTCTTTTCCCCCCCCTTTATATTTTTTCTTTTGTATCTTTTTTCCCTTTTTTGTTTCTTTTCCCCTCTTTCTTTTTTACCCTTTTTTTGTTTTTTCTCTTCTTTTTTATGTCTCCCCCCCACCGTCCTTGGTATTTTTTCCTTAGGATCTTTTTCCCTTTTTTTTTTTTTTTTTTTTTTTTCTTCCTTAGTATCTTTTTCACCTTTCAATGTTTTTCTCTTTTCTGTGTATTTTTTTCTTTTTTTGTCTCAACCCTACTATTTTTTTCTTTTTTATTTTCTGTCTGTTTCCTCCTTTCTTTCTTTCCTTTTTTTTTTTTTTTAACCCCTTTTATTATTTTTTGACTCTCTATTCTTTTTATTTTCTTAATTCCTTTCTTATTTTTTGCGACTCACCTCCTCCACCACATCCCCAGCTTTGGATTCTCTCATCAATTTTTTTTTTTCTTTTCTTTTTTTCTTTGCTTCTTAAATGCTGGAACTCTTTTCAATGCCAAAATTCTTTTTGTATTTCAGATCCTTTTTCTGAACAAAGTTGATTTATTCAAAGATAAAATCCTTCACTCACAAAGACATCTTTGTCAGTTTTTCCCTGATTACCCTGGTAAGTTTCTCTACAAATTAAGCAGAAATCTTTAATTTTCATTTCGATTAGAGCTGTTCACTTGTAGCGAGTAAGAAAGTTTTGTTTATGTTTTTAGGTGAGGAAAAGTGTTATTAGCGAGGAATGGTTGTAACGTATGTGTGTGTGTTTACGTTAAGTTGTTTCCTCGCTAAGTTTGTAAGGTAAATAAAGGAGAGAAGTTCCAAAATGTCGAAATATTTTTATGATAGTTTTTAATGGCCGCATGGAATATAGAGTTGGCGTTTGTGCTGCAAACCTCATAGAAAGGGAAAGAAGTAAAGAGATGAAATAGTTATGAGAAAGTTGAGATAGCAATGTGTGTTGTTGGACGTGCGAGGGAAGTATGTCCGTAGTATGTAGCGAAAGTCATGTTTGCCGTTGGAGGAAATAAACTTTGGAGTCATCATGAGTTTGTGTTTTTGGTTATTTCGGGGAGAAGCGTGTGGTCTCGTGAAAATGTAGCCCAGAGGTAAAATAAGGGCTAGGTGTCGGAGTGAGATTCGGCATCGCAATCAACATAGCCAATTTTGAGGGTGATGTAAAGTTGTTCCTGTGTGTGGCGTATTGAATTTATCTAATTCATATTCAACTGGGATCCCTTGGTCTAAGAGAAATAGACGCAAGGGATCCATGAATTAGATAGGTTCCCTCATGTGTCCATGCTGCTGCTGCTATTGAAGAGCTGCCAGTGAGACATCTGCACTGGATGGAGTTGTTCAGCCAAAGAAACTGTGTTTGGCAGCTTCCCCAATTTCTGTTGCCCGGAAAGGAGGTCCAGGTTGAATAGGATAAGTCATCCTGATTGGGTGAAATTATGTGTCGAATTAAATTGCGCACCAAACCAAAATATGAAAATTCCTTCCACTATACACTTAAGTAGGATAGCCCAGTTGACTGGGGCTGTAGAATGCACCGACTGCATCCCTGCAGAGGAGTAAGGTACCCCCCAACGAGTGTTCTGAATATGACATTAAACAATCTGAGGCTCCAGTCTTGAAGCTTTGGGGAATGTGGAGTACCCCTTCATTGGTATTACTCCCAGGTCCGTTCTGACCTGGAGTGGTAGCACCTGATTGGATCCTATCTCTGTAATTGTATGTAAATAAATGAGCAATGTTGAATAGAATTATTCACATTTGATAACAATACTTGAAACTCTTCTCTTTACTTCTTTCCTTTTCCACGAGGTTTGCAGCACAAATTGAATTATTACTATTGCATAGCAATATTTGGAACCATTTGACTGTGTTCAAATAAATGAATAGTGTTGAATAGCAATACTTGTAACCACTTCACTGTCTGCAAAAAAATTATTAATATTGAATAGAATTATTAGTGTTAGATAACAATAATTAAAACCATTTAACTATGTAAAAACAATACAAATACTAGTATGCAAACAAATGATTTATAGTAAAAAGATATTCTTAGAACCATTTAACTGTGTGCAAAAAAAAAAATGAACTCAGGCTTGTTTAAAAATATTATGAACAAAATGTTACAAATCATGTATTTAATAAGTGTAAATTGATTTGGCATTAAATAACCTATAATGGTTGATATGCCATAAAAGCCAACCCAACCAAATCACATATATTTAATATATATGTATAAAGAGGATTTGGCATTAAATAACCTACAATGGTTGATATGCCATTAAACCCAAACAAACCAAATCATATATATATATATATATATATATATATATAAGAAGATTTGGCATTAAATAACCTACAATGGTGATTTTTAGAAGAAAAAAATTCCTAAGCAATTTTATTTTTCTTGTGGGCTCTGGTGAGTTCTTATAGCATCCAAATAGAATCCCTGTGTTATTTGACCCCATCCCCACAGAGCAGAGATAGGATCTGTGTAATGTATCACTGTTAAAGACCAACCTTGACCCTTAGTAAGCATGAGGCTACCTGGTGGAAAAATGAACAAAGAAACCAAGAAAAGCCCATACATTTTTAGTTTCTTGAATGTTGTGGAATTCTCAAGAAGATTCTAGAGAATTCAACACACTAGTGATATAAAAGCCAGTCCCATCCCAGAAGGAGGAGAGAGTAGGTTCCAACTGGCTGTGTAGCGTTTTGACCTGTGTTGAGTAGAGTTATTTCTGGCCTAAGGGTCGAAGTCAAAATTTTTACCTGTTTAATATGAAAAGAGACAAGCCTCTGTATTTCCGGCACTCACCTTGATAGCAGTAATGTCACCGAATTAACTGCTTGCAACTCTGGCAACCTTGATTATCAGCTAGAAGTTGTTGCTACTGTGTTTTTAGAGGTTACTTCTCATAACACTATAATATAATTAAGATTGGTAATTGTCTTTAATTGGAATCATTTTGAGATGAGGCTTCTTAATCTGAGAATTAATTTTTCATTTATTGCTGACTTTCAAAATGATTCCAATTAAAGACAATTACAAATTTGGTACGGACCCGACTATGGAAGACCAGATAAGAACAAATAATTGGATTTATAAGACCAAAAAATCCAACCTTGATCAGCCTTCGGGGCCAGTGGCACAGCGGATAGACATTGAGTCTCTACGGTTCCAGGTAAGCATTGTCAGAAGATAACGGTTTCAATTCCTACCCAAGCCGGCCAGAGGGATTTTGGTCAAAAACGTGGTGCGATAGACAACTATAGAAGGCAGTGATTACAGGGGATACGGTTACAAGACTCAGCATTCCTATCTGAGGTCGCGGTTAATCACCTGAAGAAGGCTAGAGGTGAAATTTGGCCGAAACATAGTGAAGAAGAAACAACACAGAAAAAAAACAAAAAAGAAAACGACCAAGATGAGGACAAAAAGTCCACAATAAATAAAATAAATTAATTCTCAGAGATTGGTAATTAATTAGTCAATTATTTTATTTGTAGTGATAAATTGTAAATTGGCTAGAAAACTTTGGATTGAAGTGTATGTGTGCACATACAACAACCAAGACGTCAGTTCATGTCAAAATAGGGTTTTGTTTTTAACTCGGAGTTGTGGACAGAATGTTAAAAAGTAAACATTGTGAATGCTTGTCAGCTGACTTTGCATAAGATGACGTAACATTAAGAGTTAATTACATGTGTTCTTATCGTTAGAGGATGAGATAATTAATATATTATAGAAGCAGGGAGATTTTTGGAAGTTAGTGTAATTCAGTTTGGCGTTCAGGGAGTCAAGATCAGTTGGTCAGTCTGATGAGTGGTCCTTACGAGCAGGGTTAGGGTTAGGGTGAAGAAAGCGAAGTTGATATTTTGATTGTTTGTATACCACCCATGAATCTGATTGGGTTTCTATGATACAAGTAAATCTTTCCTATCTTCCTCTCTCTCGTTTTGAGTCTGACTACTAGAAAAGCAGTAGTAATTTACGAAGGTCTTTACTTCGATTTAGCACAAGGCCAAATGAATGGGGCACCCAATGAGACTACTAGAAAAGCAGTAGAACTAATAAACTTTTAATGTCTAAAGAAACAATGGGTTCATCTTGTATTTGAGAAATGTAACATCTATTGATATTTGAGATAGTACCGTATCGGTGAGGTAACATTACATTTTCATTACTAAATGTAATGGAAAATAGTCAAGTTGTCTGGTACGAAGTGGATATTTGTCATGTAATTATATTGATGCCCTAGGAGAGCAATAGGCAGAACTGGTTGGTTGGAATGGCTGAAATGCTGAAAACATTTTTGTCAAAAGAAAAGTCCTGCCAATTTATTTACCTGCAAAACTATATCATATGATTTTTTTTATTTTTTATTTTTTTTATCCTAGACCTCATAATCTTTGAAAAGATGCAGTTGTATATTTTAGAGGGTATCAACTATTAGGATGAAAAAAAGTAGTATATGGAAAAGTCTTCTACTAAGAATTTAGTACTAGTTACTACTGTACAAGGTCACAAAGAGTTCATCTCTTTCCCACCCTTCCTTCGCTTTCTCTTTCCCCCCTTACTTCTACCTTCTCCCTCCTTGTCTCTCTTTCTCCCCATCCTTGATTCTCTCCCTCCACCCTTGTTTTTCACCCCCTACTCTCTCTTTCTCCCACCATTGATCCTCTCTCTCTCCCACCTTTGTTTCTGTCTCTCTCTCATGCTCTCTCTTTCTTTCTCTCTTCCTACTCTTGCTTCTCTCTTTCTCTCTATATTTTTCTCTCTTTCTTCCACCCTTGCCTCTCTCTCTCTCTCTCTCTCTCTCTCTCTCTCTCTCTCTCTCTCTCTCTCATATACTCTTGTATCATCCATTCTTTTGCATCCTTCTGCTTCTCTCTCCCCTTCTCTCCTTTCTTATCTCTCTCTCTCCTCTTCCTTCCTTTCTTATCTCTCTCTCTCTGTCTCCCCTTCCCTCCTTGCTTCTTTCTCTCTCCTCTTTCTTCCTTCTCTTTCAATAACTCCTTTGCCCTCCTTGGCTTCTCTTCCTTCTCTATATCATGAAATAAAAAAAAAAAGTTGATATTCTTCAGTTGTGATAAAAAGAATGAGATGAAAAAAAGATGAAAAAAAGACAACCAAAAATCAAGGGGTCGTTTTTTATTGCATCATTTAATATTGATTATTCATTTTTTTTATTTATTTATTTATTTATTTTATTTTTTTTTTTTCAGGTAAAAAATATGACGTCGACACTGCTGCCCGCTACATCCAACACCTTTTCCAACTTCAGAACAATAATCCAACCAAAGTTGTCTATCCCCATTTCACCACTGCCACGGACACAAGCAATATTCAAGTTGTCTTTCAGGTTGTCATGGATTCAATACTAAGGGAAAATCTTACCTCAGCGGCACTTCTTTGAGTCACACTTCTCTCTCTCTCTCTCTCTCTCTCCCATTCAAAACTTCATTTTTCGAAAAATGTGTATATATATATATCAAAAAGAATATCATTCATTCATTCATTCTCACTCTCATGTCAAAAATGTCTTTTCCTCATTGTCTTCACCACAAGTGCCCCCCCCTCCTTCCAGGAGTTAAAGTTATGACCAATCATGTAAGATTTGAAGGTATGGGCAGGGGGGGGTATTCTATAATATTTGCGGGTGTGTGTGTGTGTGTTGGGAAGGGGGGTTATTCGCTGGCAATTCAGTTTTTTATATTAATGGAAAAGACACTGCAATTTTCAATGATCCTTCCATTCTTCAACTCTGTTTTTTTTTGTTTGTTTTTTTTCACATTACAGAACCCTTGATTGAGTGTGATGGTTCAAATAACAAGTATACTAAACCAACAATGAGATTTCAGGGTATGGACATGGGGGAGGGATATTTAGGATATAATTCACTGAGAACTCTGTTATAGAGTGATAGAGGGGAAAAAAAGATAAATAAATAATAATATCTCGATGGAAGCACCTTTTTAATATAATTTCAGTTTCTACAAGTTCTCTGTCAACATATTCTTGAGATCTCCCACGAGTGATTTAATAGGAACGTTAATATTTCTATGGGAGTATCTTTATTAGAAAATCAGAACTGATATGAAGGAGACCATGTGGGGAAAATTTCCAATAATGTGTAGACAGAGATGGGGAGCAGGTGGAGGATCTAAAATCATGATATCATTAAGGACCACCCACCTCTAGCATTGTTAACATTTTTTTTTTATACAGCCTGTATCGATTAAAAAATGCTGCAATTTTCACAATGTTCTTTTCATTCCTCGGATGGGAATGTCTGTAGTGTAATGGCTCAAGTGCTAGACTACAGCCTTGAAGTAAGCGAGTTCAAACGCCAGTCACGCTATTATATTCACTGTTTGAGAAAGGCATGAACCTTCCTATCCCTTATCTCTTCATCTCTTGGTTAAATAGTATCACTGCTGTTCTTCTACAAGGATGGCTTTGGCATTAAATAGCCCACAAAGGTTGATATGCCATTATTTTATGATTTTTCAGCTTTCTTAGAAAAACCTGATTGGGTGTGATGATACAAATGACCAGTCCAGTCCCTCCCTCAATCTATATTCCTAACCCTAAAGTGAGCACCTGTATTTGCGAGTGATTTTATTGTAATTTATTTATTTATTTTTTGTTAACAAAACTAAGATGAAAATAAAACTATTCCAAATTAATTATAAACTTGTTCCCACTCTATCAATAGGGCTTAAAATACACTGACTGGATCCCCTAGAGAAGAGTAAGGCTCAAGCCTTCCAAAAAAAAAGGGGGTATCCTGGGTTTGACATTAAACTGCATCTGATGGTGAGGCTCCAATTCTGGAAATCTGGTGAGTGTAGAGTCACCTGTTCATTGCTATTACTCCCAGGTCCATTCTGACCCAAAGTGGTAGTACTTGTTGGGGTCCCATCTATTAGTCAAATAGATCTGTTTGAAAGTTATTGATCAGAATACTTGATGCCATATAACTGTAAATTATTTGTATTAAGAATAGTTACTTTAAGCTAGATGCCATATAACTTTGTGCAAGTAAATGGTTATTATTAAATAGAAATAAATACTTGAAACCTTATGATTATTAGTATTAGATAGGAATACTTGAAACCATATAATGTGTCTAATTTTTTTGTATTAGATAAGAATACTTAATATAAATTTGCACAAAAACCTTAAAAAAAACCCAACTAAACCAAAATGTAGATACAAATGAACAATGAATGCAATTCCCTAACCTCTAGGCATAAAATAACCCTACATAGGTTGATATGCCATTAAGAATAATTAAGAAACTTGTTCAGCTTGAGTGACCCCCCCCCCTTATTTTTTTTTCTTAAAACAAAGAGGAATAAAAGGGATATTTTCAGTAATTGTAATTATTATTTTTTTTATTTATTTATTTTATTCATTTATTTATTTACAATAGACTGATTTCTTCAGGGTGCAGAAAAAAGGAATACTAATTTTTAAAATAAACACATGTCATATTTCATGCTTAAGTATTGACTTGAGGAATTTGACAAAATTTCAACATTTTTTTTAAATTTTTTTTTATTTTATTAATATTGCCAGTCTGAGGGTGCAGTTTCAGTTTTTTGTCTGTGTTTTTTTGTTTTTTTTTTAAACACTCTCCATACACCCCCTCCTCCAAATTTACAAATTCTTTACGATGATGAGAATAAAATATCCAAAGTTTCACCCCTGCCACCATCATTGCTTCAAGTATTTTAAAAATTTTTTGTAATGTTAAGTTTTTGTTTTTTGTTTTGTTTTTTTTTGCATCCCAACTGTTTTCACAATATTTTTCGTCTGGTTTGCTCTCCAAACATCATCAGTTGACACAGCAAAAGTAGTTTTTCATAAACTTAAAGTTGCACTAGAAAAAAAAATTAATAAATATTTTCGGAGGTGGGAGGTTTAAATAAAATAAAATTTTTTGAAAATTTACCATTTTTATATTTGACTGGATTACAACTTTGTAATTTGATAGAAGTTGCAAAACTTTGTGTCGGTAAAAAAAAAAAAAAAAAAAAAAAAAAAATTGTATTCAATAAATAGTCAGTTGCAAGTGTAATTTTCTCTCTGCCCCCATGCAGAGTGGCTGGTCTATCATCTGGTTGTATCGTGAAATATGTAAGGTCAACACAATAAGAGGTATTTTATTTGGGGGAGAATATGGAACACAGTTGAGTATACTGACTAATGTAAAGTCGTAAGTTGCTCTCTCAGTCTAGAGTGAGCAGCGGTTTAAATAATCTTTAGACCAGTCTATCTTGTAGGGGTGTTCCAGCTACTTTACAATGCATCCGTACAGACATCATTATCTGTGAACAAAGTTCAGAAGTTGCTAACCTTTATTTTATATCAATGCCTTTGGTTTAGTCATAAATCAACTTCTAACCGATTACAAGTTAACAGAACAGTGGGAGCTCTTTGCCCTGTAAGTCAGTCTAGCTATGGAAAGGTCACTTTGACAGAAAAGAAGGAATACCTATGGTTTGGTAATCACTATAGCAAAAGTAAGAACCGACAATTGCTACAGAAACAATAAACGTCTGATTAATTAACATAATTCAAAAATGGTAACTAACATTGCTCAATATTGGTAAGAGGAATACCGCTATAACATAAACAGTTCTTAATTGGTACAGTTCTTTTAATAGAAGACAAATAGTCACATTAACCAAAGTTTATGAGGAATTTATGTCAGCCATTTTGATAAATATTCTCAGATGATGAGGAATCTCTTAACTTCCAGAATTTTACATTGTTATCTTCAGGGGATTAAAAATAATTGTAAGTAATTGCCTGGAGATCCAGATGTTGAGAAGCTATTTTAGGAATTTTTCTTAAGAATTAGATTCGATCTATTGCTTAATATTGAGCCTTAGTTATTTAAAATACTGTTAGTTTAACTTTTTAATTGACAATATATGTGTGTGTATATATAACACATCACTCAATAAGTCCTGGGCCTGACATATAGATGACGCCACTAATAAAAAGATCCATATAATTTTTATAAAGTACTAACCTTCAAATGGCAAGTGTCAAAATTTGAGCCCAATCAGATTATCAGTTTACAAATTACAGTTATTTAAGTGAAGCTACTGTTGCAAATTTTTAAAACAATGGAAAAAATCTGTATTTCATGTGTTGATAAAACATTACTTTCTGATAGGAAAGAATACTGTTCAAGCAAAACAATGGCTTGATAAACATTATTCGGACTCTGCTCCATTGGAAACAACAGTTAAGAGGTGGTATACTGACTTTAAATGCAGTCGTACAGACACAAATGATGCTGAATGCTTAGGTCGCCCAAATTCAGCAGTTGTCCCGGAAACAAAAAAACTCCACAAACTCATTTTGGCCGATTGTAAATTGAAGTTTCATGCGATAGCAGAGGAATGGAAGATATCAGAAGGCAGTGTATTCACCATTTTGCATGAACATTTGTCATTGAGAAAGCTGTGTTGAAAGTGGGTGTAGCGTTTGCTCATAGTTGATTAAAAACAACAATGCGTCAACAATTCAGAACATTGTTTGCAACTGTTTTGTGGAGCTGCCCATGGTGTAATGGTTATCGTCGTAGGAAATGGACACGGCGACATGAGTTCAAACCTGGACGAGACTGATTGCATTTCACATAGCACTAATACCCTTGAGAAAGGTATCAATCCAATTATTCTCCCTCCAGCTATGGGTAAATAGTAGAGCAGACTAGGTTCTTCAGCCTTGGTGGGGCAACTAGTCTAGGAGAAGGAAAACTCTGAATTAAAACCTGTTAAACTCCACTTAAAAACTGACCTTGTGTCATATCCTGCCCGAGTGGAGGGGTTGGTAAATATGGTTTGCAACTGTTTCAACACAACAAAAAGGCCTTTTTGCATAAATATGCGACAATGGCTGAAAGATGGATCCACCACTTCACTCCAGAGTCAAATCAGCAGTCAGCTGAGTGGACAGCAGCAGGTGAAAGTCGTCCAAAGTGACCAAAGATGCAGACATCAGCAGGCAAGGTTTTGGCCTCTAAATTTTGGGGTGCACAAGGTATTTTTTTCATTGATTACCTTGAGAAAGGAAGAACCATCAATAGTGAATATTATATAGCATTATTGGTGTGTTTGAATGAAGAAATCACCAAAAAATGGCTACAAATGAAGAACAAAAAGTGCTCTTTATCCAAGACGATGCACCGTGTCACACAAGTCGATTGCAACAATGGCAAAAGTACATGAATTGCTCTTTGAATTGCTTCCGCACCCACCCTATTCTCCAGATCTGGCCCCCAGTAACTACTGGCTGTTTACAGACCTCAAAAGAATGCTCCAGGAAAAGAGATTTTGCTCCAATGAAGTAGTGATATTGAAAGCTGAGGCTTATTTTGAGGCCAAAGACAGATCATTCGACAAAAAAAGCATTGAATTGTTAGAGAAGCATTGGAATCAGTGTATCACCCTAGAAGGAGACTGTTGATGAATAAAGTCGAATTTTACCTAAAAGTTGTTGCTTCATTAGTTAGGTCTGGGACTTATTGAGTGATGTGTTATATACCTCCCTTGTATTTAAAACTGCAAGGCCTCTCTCTCTCACACATATATATATAAAAACTTCATCTTGTCTCGATATGTGTTTATGAATTTTCAATTTAAAAGTAAAATTTTTTGGCTTTTTTGTTATGGGGAGGGCCTTAAAGATGTCATTAATTTGGAAGATCAATCTATAAAACAATTAATTTCTAAATAATTAATTTTTTTTGACGTTTTAAGATTTTCAATATATTAGTTAATTACTGAGGGTGTAGATGTTTGGGAGGTTCAAATATTTTGGGAATGGCTTGGTTTGTTGTTTAGTCCTTTTTTTTTTTTTTTTTTTTTTGGAGGGGTAAGGGTTTCAAGACATCCATCTATTTTCATGGGTTATTAGAATTGATGGAGTGTTTGAAAAGGTTTTTTTTTTTTTTTTTTTTTTTTTCAATCTTCTCTAATATAGTGGGGGGGGGGTCCTCATGGTATAATGGTTAAAGTGATGGACTGTGGAATTGTAGTAAGCGAATTCAATATCCAGTCTCACTATTACTCTCACTTTCAGACAAATACCCTTGGGAAAGGCATGAACCTCCTTGTCCTCCAAGCTGTGGGTCAAATAGTACCACTACTATTCTTCTAGAAGGATAGCTTTGGCATTAAATAACCTACAAAGGTTGATATGTCATTAAACAAAAGAATCTAATATTGGGAATTTAGTGTCTCTGCTAAGATCATGGTTAGTTTATGTGTGTATGTGTGTGTATTATTTATATATATACATATATATATATATATATATATATGATTAAAATTAACATTAAGTGTTTTTAATCTGTAAAAATTTGTTTGTCGCCAGTTTTAGTCGTTTAATACAATGCATTCTGCTGATGGTTGGAGAACATGAAAAATGCATACGTGATTACATAAAAGAAAAAAGTGGTTTAAATGTTTATTGAAAAATTTTTATATATTAAATGGATCCCCTCCACAAAAAAATGCTACTTGCAATATGGTTGCTAACAATAAATCTGAAATATTTTTATTTTGATGCAAAATTTTTTAAAGTGAAGTTACCATGACAGTTTTATGCAAATAAGAATTTTTTCTTACTTTGTATTTGGCGTGTTCTTTCTTTCTTTCTTTTTTCTTCCTTTCTTTCTTTTTTCTTCTTTTCTTTCTTTTTTCTTCCTTTCTTTCTTTTTTCTTCCTTTCTTTCTTTTTTCTTCCTTTTTTCTTCCTTTTTCTTTTTTCTTCCTTTTTCTTTTTTCTTCCTTTTTCTTTTTTCTTCCTTTTTCTTTTTTCTTTTTTCTTTTTCTTTTCTTCCTTTTTTCTTCCTTTCTTTTTTCTTTTCTTATTCTCTTTTTTCTTTTTTTCTTCTCTTTCTTTCTTTCTTTCCCTTGTTTTTTTTCTTCCTTTTGAGTGTTTTTTTCCTTACTCTTTGATGTGCTCTTTTTCTTTATCTCCTTCTCCCTCTGGTATGTTCTCCTCCACCCACTTCTTTCTCTGTGGAGGGAGGGAGTCCAGTGGCTTAATAGCTAAAGTGTCAAAGAGTGACCTTCAAGTCCGAGAGTTCAAACTCCTGTCACACTCTTATATTCACTTTTGGACCAATATCCTAGGGAAAGGCATGAACCCTCTTATTCCCCCCCCCCCAAAAAAAATATGAGTTAAATAGTACCACTTCTATTCTTTTGACAAGGATGGCTTTGGCATTAAAGAACCTACAAGAGTTGATATGCCATTAAACTAAGAAACCAAACCAAAACTCTCTCTCTCTCTCTCTCTCTTTCTCTTTCTCAAATTCTCTTTTTCTAGCATTCTCTCTCTGATATGTTCTGTTTCTCTCTCTCTCGTATCTTCTGTTTCTCTCTCTCTCTCTCTCTCTTGTATCTTCCGTTTCTCTCTCTCCCATCTTCTGTTTCTCTCTCTCTCTCCCATCTTCTGTTTCTCTCTCTCTCCCTAGTATCTTCTGTTTCTCTCTCTCTCTCTAACACGTAACCCCTTTTTTCAATAATTAACCATGATATCAACAAACTTTTCACCTTCTCAGTCTTTCTTTCTCTCCTGTAAAATATTTCCTCAACAAATTGGAAGCTCATTCTCCTTCCTTATCCCATAAAAATGGCCCCTCTATGAAATTTTATGCCCTACAAAAAACTGATAAATTACTGTAAATTTGTAAGAAATGATTTTATAAATTAAAAATATGAATTCAATAAATTAAAAAATAAAATTAAAAAAAACTTATGTCTGTTGTTGTTGTTATCTCTTCCACTGCCCAAAGTGTCATATTGCTGGGAAAAAAAATATACATATATATATACATATATATAAGACCACTCTCCCATTATGCCCCACTAACTAGATCACTCTTCCAATCATTGGCCACACAATAGTATATAAAAAGATAACCACCACATGGGAGCCTCATGATCTACTGATTGCATAGATGAGAAACTGACAGTTACCTATCACTGTTAACTTTGCACCTGCTCTCTCACAATATTGAGCACTCATGATTTATAAATATAGCAAATATATATATATATATATATATATATATATATATATATATATATATATAAATGATAGTTGTCTTGACAATAATATATAAAGGGATACCAACCATATGATTTGATAATCACGCAGGCAAGAAACTGTGAGCCCACAAGCACTGTTTACTCTGTGAGTACACTATTGAAAGTTAGGTCTTATATATATATAGCATAGTCGAGGGTGACCCGAAGGTTCCCTTTTCTATGGCTACTACACCAAGGTGTAGGAGAGGGCACTACTCCTTATCCTGGATTGCTCCACTTTACCCTTGACCCGTACCTTATAATGCTGAGTGTTAAGCAAGAAGGCACCAAGTACCATTTTTCGAGTCTTTGGTATGACTTGACTGAGATTGAACCCAGGTCTCCTGGGCCATTGTCAAACACTCTAACCATCATACCAATGTCTGATAATGACAACAAATTTTGATGAGAGGAAAAATAGAAGACAGCTGGGGCTCTAGAATACATTAACTGCATCTCTGCAGAGAGGTTAGACTCCCTCACCCCACCCCTAATGTGTGTCCTGGATATGATACTTAACAATCTGATTGTGAGGCTCCAGTAATACTTGAGCTTTGGGGAATGCAGAGTACCCCTTCATTGCCATCACTCCCAGGTTCACTCTATCTATGGACCAAATAGAACTGGTTGACGTTTAAACTGTGCGCAAACAAATGACTTATACTAAACTGATTACTTAAAATAGAACTGTTTAATTATCTAACTGTGTGTAAATAAATGACGGATGTTTAATTGAGCTGTTAATGATACATAGCAATACTTTGAACCATTTAAATTTGTTGATTTATGTTGAATTGAATTATTTGAAATAGAACTGTTTGATTATTTAACTGAGTGTATTTACAAATCATATTTGATATATACGTAAAAACAGGATTTGGCATTAAATAACCAACAATGGTTGATATGCCTTAAAACCAAACCGAACCGAAAGAAAAGAAACTGAAAATCTTGGTTGTATTTTACCATCAACTGCATTGAAACCTTGAAGACATAGGGAAGATTCTTGATTTCATTTTTCCTACACTGACTTTACCACTACTCCATCACTCTGTTTTCTATACTGGAAAAAATTAAAGTTGGCGACCTTAGTCGAGGGTAACCCCAAGTCTCTCTTTCCAATAGCTACTACACCGAGGCATAGGGAAGGGTGCTACTCCTTTCCCTGGATTGCTCCACTTTACCCTTCATCCATACCTTATTATGCTGAGTGTTAAACAAGGTGGTATCAAGTACCTTTTTTTTTTTTTTTTTTTTTTTTTTGAGGCTTTGGTATGACTCGACCTGGGATTGAACCCCAGTCTCCTGAACACTCTACTCATTAGGCCAATTTAATTTTAGAAGATTCAGTACAAAATTTGTTTGCCCAGTCGGCTGGGACTGTAGAATACACTGACTGCTTCTCTGCAGATGGGTAAGACCTCCCCAACAAGTGTTCTGATATGACACTGAATAATCTGATGATGAGGTTCCAGTAATGCTGGAGCTTTGGGGAATGCGGAATACCCCTTTATTGCCATTGCTCCCAGGTCCACTCTGGCCCGGCGTTGTAGCACTTGAGAGGGCCCTATCTATGGGTTAAATAGAACTAACGGCATACTTATGCTAAACTGAATTGTTTGACTAAACTGAGTAGCTTGAAATAGAAATGTTTTTGACAATTAAACCGTACATACAGTTAAAGTGCGTGCTTATACTAAACTGAATTATTTGAAATGAAACTGTTTTTTGACATTGAAACTGTATTTACACTAAACTGAATTGTTTGATATAGAACTGTTTTGACATTTAATTGTGTGTAAACAAAATCTGTACTTGTACTAAACTGAATTAGCTGAATTAGAACTGCTTGACTAAACTGAATAGCGTGAAATAGAAATATTTTTCATAATTAAACTGTATTTACATTTAAACTGTGTACTATGCTAAACTGAATTGTTTGAAATAGAACTATTTTTATAAAAATGGATTTGGTGTTAAATAACCTACAACGGTTGATATGCCATAAAACCCAAACAACCAATCAACCAACTGTTTATATGTATAAAAATGGATTTGGCATTAAATAACCTATAATGGTTGATACGCCATAAACCCAACCAAACCAAATCCTATATATTTAATATATAGGTATCAAGAGGATTTGGTATTAAATAACTTACAAGGGTTGATATGCCATAAAAGCCAACCAAACCAAATCCTATATATTTAATATATATGTATCAAGAGGATTTAATATTAAATAACCTACTAGGGTTGATATGCCATAAAAACCAACCAACCAACAAAATTTGTATGTTGTAGTCGTAAAATCAAGAACAAAAAGATTATTAATGATCCAGAATTGATGCAAGAATTATTGATAGAATAAGGTGATTAACAATGTATCATATATATATATATATATATAAGTGTCTGTGGTATCATGACCAAAGTGCTGGACTGTGCTCTTAAAGTAAACAAGTTTGAACTTGTCAGACTACTACCCTTTGGAAGGCATGAATCCCCTTATTCCCCTAGTTATTTAGTATCACTGTTGTTCTTCTACAAGGATCGCTTTGGCATTAAATAACCCATGAAGGTTGATATGCCACTAAACAAAGAAACCAAACCATATATATACTGCCTTTGGAGTCTCCTAAGTATCTAATGAACCTCTACCACACAGGACGTTGCTGTTCTTTAGAGCCCACAGCATAAACATTAAGAAAATGATCCTTTTGAATCAGATGCGTTGGGTTGGTCATGTTGTCACGCTGGGAAGCTCCAAAAAAGAGTTTATCCTATTTACCAACCCCTCTGCTCGGGCAGGATACGACACAAGGTCAATTTTTAAGCGGAGTTTAACAGGTTTGACTTCAGAGTTTTCCTTCTCCTAGACTAGTTGCCTAACAAAGGCTGAAGAACCTAGTCTATCCTACTATTTACCCATAGCTGGAGGGAGAATAATTGGATTCATACCTTTCCCAAGGGTATTAGTGCTATGTGAAATGCAATGAGTTTCGTCCAGGATTTGAACTCGTGTCACCGTGTTCATTTTCTACGATGATAACAATTACACCACGGGCACCTCCAAAAAAGAGTTTATAGTGAGCTAATCAGAAAAGATTAGTTTGGTTGGGTTTTATGGCATATCAATCATTGTAGGTTATTTAATGCCAAATTCTCTTTATACATATATAGCAAATATATAGGATTTGGTTGGGTTGGGTTTTATGGCATATCAACCCTTGTCGGGTATTTAATGCCAAATCCTCTTTATACATATATTAAATATATAGGATTTATAAACATTTGTTGATAACATCTTTAAATGAGCATGAGTTCTTTTTTTTGCACACAGTTAAATGGTTTCAAGTATTTCTATCTAATACAAATAATTCTGTTTACTATTAATCATTTATTTGCACACAATGGTTTCAAGTATTATTAAAAATCAGTCATTTGTTTGCACGCAGTTAAATGGTCAACCAGTTCTATTTGACCCATAGATAGTATCCCATCAATTGCTACCACTTCCTGTCAGAGTGGACCAGTGAGTGATGACAATGAAGAGGTACTCTGCAATCCCCAAAGTTCCAGTATTGCTGGAGCCTCACCATCAAATTGTTTAGTGTCATAAACAGGACACTCATTGGGATCTTACTTCTCTGCAAAGATGCAGTTGGTGTATTCTACAGCCCCAGCCGACTGGGCTCTATCCTGAGAAGAAAACAAAGCAAGAAAGTAGTTTAAAGAGGTCTTGAAAAGCTAACTTAAAGTACTGAATTGAAGATTGATGCGGACCACTGCGAAGCACTAACCAAAAGTATTGCATCAGGGGATGGAGGAAGTGATTTTGAACAGAAATATATGGAGCATGCTATATTTAAGATGAAGCAAGATGAAAGTGTAGTACCAGTTGATGCCTAGCAGGAGCTGAAATGCATCATATATGGATGTTTCCTTTTGTCAAGAGCAGGCTTGATCAACCACCTCAAATCTCATCAGTGGAGGATAAACCAAGCTGTAGTGAGGACATTCTACCCTCCCAATCTGGCTAGGTAACCTGTCCTATGTATTAACTAACTAGGTACTTCAAAATAAAAAAAGATGTTTCTTGGACAGCAATTTGGGAGGGGTGAAAAGTTCAAGTGTCTCTTCTTCAAAGCTAATACAGATCAGTGGGGCTGGGTTGATAAGTCCCCTGCACGCATTTGGTTGTGCACAAAATGGGCCTTATGCCAGACATTGGCCATTTTTTTAAATTATTCGGGTAATGGGATATTTGCATATTCTTAATTTTAAAATTTTGGGTAAAAACGTATTTTTTAAAATTTTGTTTGTCATTTTTTGTTGAGAGTTACTTGAAACTATAATTGTTTTACCAAGGATTTTTATTAATATTAGTTACTTGAAACCATGTCATTGCTTGCAAATTGTTGGTGTTAGATAGGAATACTTGAAACCATTTCATTGCTTGCAAATTATTGGTGTTAGATAGGAATACTTGAAACCATACAACTGTATGCAATTTATTTGTATTAGATAGGAATATTCGGTATCATATCATTTTGTGTTTTGAAGTTGATGTTTTTATTAAAAAATTAATGTTAAAATTGTGCACGCAAATTTATCATCAAAATTATGGTGAATTCCTTAAAATTATCTTTCTAGTTCAGGTTTATGCTAATTTTAGACAAAACACAGCTGAGCGCCTCGAGTGGTGCAAGTTTTGCTCGTCACTCGGCCTTTTGGCTGGGTGGGCGCGCAACAGCCATTAACCAGCAAGTATAGCACTGGACCTCGTTGTCCGGTTTAAGCTATAATCAGGTATCGTGCCTGGACCCATGTTTGGTTCCATGTCCAGGTTCACATTGCACTAAGTGAGCCGATGACCAGCAAATTCCAGCAGGGTTCGAGCCCTGGCTCATGTGTTGTATAGCCATTTATGCAATTCAATGAACGAACACATTTTTTTATAAAAAATATATCTCTCACACTTTATTCTCGAAAGGGTTGATGTTTCTGTGGTGTGTGAGAGATGGGTGGAGAGACGTATACTCAGAGAGAGAACTTCTTCTTCCCATATCTTTTTCCAAGAGCCAAGGGGGTGCCAACGCTTGCATCCCCTTGCAAGCTCGTCAGAGATGCCTCTGATCGGCTGCGTGTCCCTCGCTTGACTACGATTCTCTGCACTCTGTCTAAATCTGACTGCGTGGTTTTCATCACATGATCCCCTTCCGGTTACACACCTGTTCGACTTGAGTGCCCTGACGCGCCGTCATCTTCCTGTTTACTAATCAAAATGTGACAGCTCACCAGAGCACACAGGGTCACTAGGAACGAACCGAAAATCCATGGCATATGTTATATAACACATGCCCGACCTTCCCCTCTCCTAATCTCCACTTTAGGCCGACCTTCGGGTCACTGACCTTGTGTCAAGTTCTATCTGGTGGGAAGCAGAGACAAATAAAGCTTCGAGAGGTGCAGACTAGACTAGCAAATCTTCACAAGTGAGGTCGAGTCTTATTGGGTGCCCCATTTATACGACCTTGTGCCACATCTAAGCAAAAAGCTTAGTAAATTAAAAAATACAGATATCTTCTAACAAGAACAGGGAATCAACATATATTTTAGTTTTTAAATTCTGAATATTCATACAAATCCACTTTCCTGTATTGTTTCATTTCAACCGGAAATAACATGACACTTTTCAGAAAATCACTTTTTGTGGCGGGCAAAAAATAATTTTTCGATATTGATATACAATTCGACAAATTTGTGAAAAAAATTTTTTTATCAAGGAGGACTGTGTTGGTCCTCTGTAAAACTTCCATTGTATCATTTATAATTTGGAATATTATGTCATTTCTAATGTTCCGCACCCTATCAGGTGTGGGGGGGGTTAAAATATGTTGATTTTATCCCTTGCAGAGAGGTAAGACCCCTCCCATCAAAAAAGGATATCCTAGGTATGACACTAAATTGTATCTGGTGGTGAGGCTCTAGTTCTGAAGATCTGGGAAGTGTGGAGCACTTCTTCATTGCCATTACTCCCAGCTCCACTCACACTTGATACCAGTTAAGATCCCATCTATGGATAAAATAGATCTGTTTGGAAATTATTTGTATTGAAAATGGTTACTTGAAGCTATAATTGTTTACCAAGGATTATTATAATTATTAGTTACTTGAAACCATTTCATTGCTTGCAAATTATTGGTGTTAGACAGGAATATTCGGTATCATATCTGTGTAAAAAAATAGAATAAAACAGTTAAAAAAACAAATACGCAAAAATAGTAACTATAATGTATCATGTACCATGTGCACAATTCCCTAACCTCTCAGAATAAAACAAAATCCTAAAGAGGTTGTCATGACATTAAGATCAATCAAACGTTCTTGGAGTTTTCAGCCTTTGAAGTGCATTTGACACCTGTGAGTACCTATTTGAATGCATGCTGGGATATCGCCTATTAACGAGATCTACAAACATTTCTTTTTTCCCTACCCACCAAATGATCCCCGGTATATCGCATTTTTCAGTTGTCCCCTTCATCTTATCCGGTGGGTTGTTTTTCTTTTTTTGTTTAAAAAGAAAAATTTCAGCTGTCTTTACTTTCTTTTGCCTTGATATTCCAGGTTAGGATTTGTTTTGGGGTCGAGTAACTGCTGTCTTTTAAACTAGATTCAATCAAGCCCTATCTTGTTGATCTCTTATCAATGAGAAGAACTCTTCAAAGCATGAAGGTGAAAAAAAAAAATTAATCACACATAGGAACTACACAACAATTTTAAACAAATCCCGGAAGCAGCACCCCACGAAATAACAGCTGTACGGCCACTTACCCCATCTCAAAAACCATAAGATGAACGAGACATGCTGGACAAGCAACAACGAACTCCTAGGTAACGTTCTTCTGTGGAACCTTACATATGGACGTACCAGTGTTGACCGACTAGCAAGAACTTATTTACATTAGTTCTGTGCGGACACTGGATGTCGTTTAGAAGACCTGCTGGGTGCGATAGATGATAGGGACAGATGGAGAGAGATAGTGTCAGGGAAATCCATTCTATGAGCGCGACTTAATGATGAAGCTTCCCCCCTCTTCTTTTCACATCCTGTATTTGCATTATAATAACTCCACTATTATTCAGTCTTGAGTATCTGACACTAAACAACATCTGATGGTGAGGCTCCAGTTCTGGAGATCTGGGGAGTGTGCAGTATTCCTTTATTACTATTATTTCCAGGTCCACCCTGATCCAGAATGGTTGTATCTGTTAGGATATTCTCATCCTACTGTATGGAGAATGTAAATTTCTTGTCTCAAACCAAATTCTTTTAAATTTCCACTCCGTCATCAGGGCTTCGAATATGCCTCCTTTGCTCTTGCAGAAGCATAAGATACCTCCCCATCCTTGAAAAAAAGGGAGTCCTAGGTATGATACTGTTATATCAGCGTATGGTTGCAAGGAAAGAACAGAAATACAGTTACAAAAATAAAGAACTCGAAGACATGTAAAATACTTTAACAATTGTATTTAAAAACAAATAAGTTCAAATAATTGGGGTGTATAAACGTGAGAAAATGTCCTAAGCTTAGTAGGGGTAGGGTTGTTAGACTTACGCGCACGCGGTCAATCAGGTGCAGAGAGGAGACGGGTGCTTGGTGATTTACGGCTTAGTCGCTTCCTTCAAAGCGAAGAAGAGGAAAGTCAATATGGGTGATACGTGGTTTCAAGTTTCTAGTCTGTTAGTGTCGTCTGCCTTCTTTTGATCTGCCCCGCTGTCGAGAAATTTGTTTTTTATATCGTTTTTCTCTTCTGATCGGATCAAATTGGGTTTTCTTTGTTTTTTACCGCGAAGGTCATGAAAAATTACTTTTAATTATTATTTTTTTTTGACAAATTTCATCGACATTTCGCTATGCGCTGATCCTATGCGCAGAAGCCCCTTTTTCCATTTTGAAGAAAGTCTCAGCGTCGATAACATCCGGTGAATGCTCTCGTGGACGCTAGTTGCAATTATTATTTTGTGTGTAAGATAAATTAGAAGAGATTTCTTTCGGTCATATAACAACACTAAAGTGCATCTGATTGTGCCATTTCTGTGACCTGGAGTGGTCGTACCAGTTAGGGTCCCATCTATGGGTCAGATAGATTTGTTCGAAAATTATTTGTATCAGAAATATTTGATATCATATAACTGTAAATTATTTGGTTGGTTGGGTTTTATGGCGTATCAACCTTTGTAGGTTATTTAACATCAAATTCTGTCAACATTCAACCAAATATTTCTAAACGAATACTTAGTTGGTAAAACTTTCTATGAACAGGTTTGGTTTGGTTTCTTTGTTTAATGGCATATCAACCTTTGTCGGTTATTTAATGCCAAAGCCATTCTCCTAGAAGAACAGTAGTGGTACTGTTTAACCCATAGCTGGGAAGATAAGGGGGTTCATACCTTTCCCAAGGGTATTTGCCCGAAAAGTGAACGTAGTAGCGCGACTGGAGTTTGAACTCGCTTTCTACGATTCTGCAGTCCATCGATTTAACCATTACACCACGGGACTACACCCCCACCCTGTAAATTATTTGTATTAAGAATAGTTATTTAAAGCTGTAATTATTTACGAAGGATAATTATCAGTTACTTGAACACTATATAACTGTACGTAAAAAATGATAATTAAATGGAAATAATTACTTGAAACCATAGAATTATTAGTGTTTGATAAGAATACTTGAAACCATTCCATTGTGTGCAAATTATTTGTATTAGATAGGAATACTTGCTACCATATAACTATGCAAAAAAACTCTTCAGAACTGCAAAATGTAAATATGAATATACAATGTATGCAATTCCCTAACCTCTAGGCATAAAATAACCCTAGATAGGTTGACATGCTGTTAAAATCAACCCATAGGTTTATACGAGGCCTATTTTCCTTGTTTCAGAAAGATTCCTAAGTGATTAAACTTGAAAGACATTTAATTTTTTTTTTTTTTAATATTTTTTGAGATCTGGGTCGTGTGGACTACCCCTTCATTGCCATTACTCCCAGGTCCACTCTGACTCAGAGTGGTAGTACCTAGTAGGGTTCAATCTATGGGTCAAATGTTAAGAAAATTATTTGCATTCGACAAGACTGTATTAACAAAGTCTTAAAAAACAACTGCAAAAAAATATCAATATAAAAATACAATGACCCTAATTCTGTAATTTCTGTACCTCTAGGGCATTAAAAATTACCCAGACGGGTTGACATGCCGTTAAAATCAATCCATCAATCAATCAATTATTCTGCTTGTGTGTATCCGTCTCATATTTTCAGACGTTTCTCTCCCTCATAACTATTTCTCCCGTCTAGCGATTTTGGTATGCGTATTCCTTTGTATCTGAAGAATCCCCGCTTTAAAGTGACGAAATGCGACCTGCAAGTAAGCAAGTTCGAACTCTAGTTGCACTATTACATTCACTTTTGAAATAATACCCCTGGGGATCGGTATAAAATTCAGTTTATTACCCCCCCACAACTATGGGTTAAATAGTTTTACTGCTGTTTTAAAGGAATAGCTTTGATATTAAATAACCCACGAAGGTTACCATGCCATTAAACAAAAAGGCCAACCCTTTTGTATAGTGTAAAATGTATGGACAGTGGTGTAGGGTGGAGTGGAAGCACCGCACAGAGTGGCCGATTGGGTGGAGGTACTATAATTTGATTACTTTCTTATGTGTATGTGTGTGCATGTATGTGTGTGTGTATGTAAAGAAAAACTGATGACAAGGTAATCCAAATATTTTGTACTTTTAAACATCCATTGTTGATTTAACATCAGTAATATCATCCCTCATAGTCCTGATGATGGTTCATTACAACCGAAACACTATTGTGTCGACTTTGCTTCACAATAAATCTCTCCTTCTACTTGGATTACCTTGTTATCAATTTTTCTTTATATATTGTTGAATTACACTCCATTATTTACTTCCATATATATGTTGGTATAAAACAGGATTTAGCATTGGATAATCATCAAGGGTGATGATGTATCATTGAACCAAATAGCCTAATCTAACCCATACTGTCATTAGAAAAATGGAAGACTAACTCAGTAGCATAGTGCAGGGTGTGCAGACTCCACTGGGCAGCCAATATTATAATTTGGTTACTTTCTTATGATCTTCACTTAACTAGGAGGAATCATAGTCGCATTAACTTAGTGATTATTTCTGTTGAAAAAAAAAAGAATCTACCAAATCAAAAAAAAAAAAAAAAAAGAATCTACCAAATCAAAAAAAAAAAAAAGAATCTACCAAATAAAAAAAAAAGAATCTACCAAATCAAAAAAAAAAAAAAAAAAGAATCTACCAAATCAAAAAAAAAAAAAAAAAAAGAATCTACCAAATCAAAAAAAAAAAAAAAGAATCTACCAAATAAAAAAAAAGAATCTACCAAATCAAAAAAAAAAAAAAAAGAATCTACCAAATCAAAAAAAAAAAAAAAAAGAATCTACCAAATAAAAAAAAAAAAAGAATCTACCAAATCAAAAAAAAAAAAAAGAATCTACCAAATAAAAAAAAAAGAATCTACCAAATCAAAAAAAAAAAAAAAGAATCTACCAAATAAAAAAAAAAAAAGAATCTACCAAATCAAAAAAAAAAAAAAAAAGAATCTACCAAATAAAAAAAAAAAAGAATCTACCAAATAAAAAAAAGAATCTACCAAATCATTTGATGTTAAAGATGTAATATATTGTGTGAAAATCAGAATATAAAGAAAACGCTGTTTGGTTCATGACTTTATTGAGACTGATATTGTAGATGTGTGTGCAGATTGTCAGATATGAGAGAATGGTGTACAGAATTATTTTTGTTTCTTGATGTCACTTTATTAAAGAGTTCTAATACAAGGGAGGTAACTTATTTCTGACTATTACAGAAGAGATTATTGAGAATTTTACAATTTGTAAAGTTAAAAGGATAAACATTGAGTTGTTCAGTGGTTTTCACATTTTCGTTAAGAATAAAGACTTTGGTTCAATTTTCTTTTTTTCCTGCCTGGGTGGGTGGATAAATATCTAATTTATTCAGTGTTTTTTCGTATTTTTATTACTTTTAGATTTTTATGTATTTAAAACTCTATTATATATTTACCTTGACAGGGCATTGGCATAATGGTTAGAGTGTTCACCAATGGTCCGGGAAGCCTGGGTTCAATCCCAGGTCGAGTCATACCAAAGACTCAAAAATGGTACTTGATGCCTCCTTGCTTAACACTCAGCATTATAAGGTACGGATCCTGGGAAAGGAGTAGCGCCCTTCCCTACACCTTGGTGTAGTAGCTATCGAAAGGGAGCCTTCAGGTCACTATTGCCAACTTTACTTTATATATTTACTTCTGTAATTCTTAAGCCGAGTTTAACAGGTTTTAATTCCTTCTCCAAGATTGGTTATCACACCAAGGTTAAAGAGCTTAGTCTGCCCTACTATGTACCTATAGCTGAAGGAAGAATGGTTAGATTCATGCTTTTCCCAAAGGTATTAGCGATATATGAACTGCAAACAATCTCGTCTAAGATTTAAACTTGGATTGCCTTTAATAAAAGAAGCAGTCATTTAAAAGAAATTTAAGAGATAAAATTCAATATAACGAATTAAGAGTAAAATTTGAATTATAAAAGAATTTAAAGCTGATAAAATTTGTAGGAATGTGAGTGACGCTAAAGCCAAGTTTAGTTTTTAACTGGGTAATATTTTTAGGGGGGCCTTAATGTGCAATATTAAACGGTAAGTTCTAACGGCAAGGTCATACGTTAAGTTCCGCAGCTTTCTAGTTCGGGTACTGATTCGAAAAGATAACACAGTCAATTAAGTTTTTTAAAAGGAATCTTATACAAAAGAAACAAGAAAGAAAGAGATAGAAAAGATAAAGTGTTGCAAATTTTAGAGCAATTTGCTGGAACTTATCTGAGAGATTGTCCGGGAAACAAAGTTCTTTGAATTCGAGTATTTTTCTTTTCGTTTTTGTTGTATCGAAACGTTTCAGAGGTCATTTAATTACGAGTCTTCTTTAAAGTTCTTTTCAGCAGAATTTTCGGTTGAATTTTCTTTCAGTTATTTAACTTGGTAGAATTTTAGTTGTCGACTTTCGTTTAATTTTACTTTTATTTCTTGGGAAGCCTGTTTAAAATATGTTCTAGTTATTCAAGTAGCGAGTGACGAAACCCATCTGCTGGCTAATTTTTCCAGCCTTTACAGTTCGGTTCCCGAATTCGTACTTCGGGTCTGAATAGTAGTTCTCGACAAAAAGGAGGGAGGTAGCTTTTTGGTGCTGTATTGTCTGGTATTACTTCTCCCTTTCCCACTTAGTTCAAATCAAGTGCCGCACGTGGTCAGCTTGATTTTTTTTCTTAGAAATAAATTTTTATACATTCATCTTATTTTCCAGTGAAAAAAATGAAGCAAATGACTGAAACTTAGTCTTATCTGGATGGTGAATGTAAATATTACATTTCTGAATAATTTATTTGTACATTATCGCAGACTTTTCCTCAGCAGACCATTCTGGACAAGTACCAGCGTTTTGGCAGATAGGATAATGAGAGAGTCAAAAATAAGAACAATATTGCATCAACAAGTATGTAACAATTAAGTCAGGCTGAAGGCACCGATTCCCGTTTGACACCCGAAGTTCAAAACCAAAATTGCACATGGGTTACCAACTAAATTTTGATTTGTCTGGCCCACAGGCCACTTCGAGTTGCTTACAGTACCTGCTGTTCCTAAATGGTCACCCATCTAAATGCTGACCAGGGTCATTGCTGCTTTATTTTAGAAATTTTATTTACAAAGCCTTCTGGTACATCAGTTTCAGGTTGCTTATAGGGCCTACTGTTAACAAGTGATCATTCATCTAATACTGAACAGGTTCAATGTTGCTTAACTTTTGACTAACTTTATATAGTATGATACACGAGTCTGCTGTTTCGAAGTGGTCCCCCATCTAAGTACTGAACAGGTTCACTGCTGCTTAACTTCAGTGATCTTATTCACTAACATTTTTTAGTATGGTATACATGCTGTATGGTATTACTTGCTGTTTCTAAGTGGTCACCCATTAATGCACTGAATAGGTTCATTGTTGCTTAACTTCAGTGATACGGCAGGAGCCGATGCTTTAAGCATAAACTAACCCTAGCCGTAAGTCGTAGTGACAAAAGGCAGCCGTTTCAGCACGATACTAGCACTCCCTGTGATTATAACCACAAATATGCCACTGTACATCAGGACCGCACCTCTTTGCAGCCTGTCTTCTGCTCCAAGCTCCAAACCTCGCCAAATAAACACTTGTAATACTGACAAGGAATGAGTTCTTGCGAGAACATTTCTAAGCGATGAGGAAACCTTTTTTTTTCTTTTTATCACAAGACACATGTCCTTTCTGTTTGAGGGCTTATCCACTTCCTTCTCGACCATTCAAACCCGCCTTCCCTTAAAAAAAAAAATAAAATAAAATAAAAAATAAAAATAAAAGTAAAACCGCCTTATTTTTCTCTTTTTCTTTAGACATTCCTCAGCCCCACCCTCCAAGCACCCATCCCTGGGGTCCACTCACAAAATGGATCACTACCAACCACCTCTTCATCGTTCATTTAGAACTCGCTAGTCGGCCAAAGGGTGAAGAGGGGGACGCGTACTTGTCATTGAATACTTCCGTATTTAGTCACAGTGATTCGGCCACTCCCTCCACCCTTCGCTGCTACCCCGCAACCACCTTAGGCTCCAGGAATTTATGACTCTTTTGTCATCCTCCCTCGCCCTCTATCAAGGCTTTTTAGGGTCCCTTTTCCACGACCCCCTGCAAACCACTCTGCCGCAAGTGTTTGTTCAGCTGAAGTCTAGTGCTGAACAGAAATTAGTCATAATATTATTAACCCTTCCAAGGCCAGTCACACAAACAGCCACCCTGAAACCGACTGACCCCGTTGCCAATTCGCAGATTTATCTCAGCGGTTAATGCAAGAGTTCGCCACTAGAGGGAGCTTTGAAACGTTAACTGCAATCCTCCTTTATCTACTGGGTGGGGGTAGGCTTTAAAGCCACTGACTAATGTCTGTAACTGTTGATAATACCGAACCCCATCAAAAATACATGATATGTTATAACTAGTAGTACTTACACATATTCCGAAAAAGACGCAGTGTCAGTTTTTATTAAAGTTTAGGATTATAATTCATAAACATTACTTAGCTATATTACATATGGGCTGTAAGATGGTCATTATCCTAAATAAAGGATATAGAGTCGTTTAGGATAATTATTAGTAAGATGTATTTAGTCATATTTTATACGGGTTGTAAGACGGTCATTATTAAAAATGAAAGACATAGAATCACTTTTATTTCAGTTTAGGATAATTATTTATAGACAGAACTTAGTCATATTTCATACGGGTTGTAAGATGGTCATTATCCCAAATAAAATATGCAGTCACTTTTATTAAAGTTTAGGATAATTATTAATAAGCCATATTTCTTACCGGTTGTAAGATGGTCATTATTAAAATTAAATATGCAGTCACTTTTATTAAAGTTTAGGATAATTATTAATAAGCCATATTTCTTACCGGTTGTAAGATGGTCATTATTAAAATTAAATATGCAGTCACTTTTATTAAAGTTTAGGATAATTATTAATAAGCCATATTTCTTACCGGTTGTAAGATGGTCATTATTAAAATTAAATATGCAGTCACTTTTATTAAAGTTTAGGATAATTATTAATAAGCCATATTTCTTACCGGTTGTAAGATGGTCATTATTAAAATTAAATATGCAGTCACTTTTATTAAAGTTTAGGATAATTATTAATAAGCCATATTTCTTACCGGTTGTAAGATGGTCATTATTAAAAATAAAAGGGTGTAGAGTCACTTTTTATTAAAGTGACCGTTGAAATTATTTCAGTATTTTTAACGGCTCGACATCCAGACGCGACAGAGATGGTTAACTATATGATCGATCAATCGATTTTAATGGTATGTCAACCTGCTGGGGATATTTAATGCCTAAAGGTTTGGAGATATCATACATTATACATTTACATTTTTTATGTAGATTTTTTTACACAAGATTAAATGATATCAAGTACTCCTATCTAATACAAATAATTTTAAACTGATCTATTTGACTTATGGATGAGATCCTAACAAGTACAAACCACTTCGGTTCGGAGTGGACTTGGGAGTAATGGTTATGAAAGGGTATTCCGTACTCCCCAGATCTCCAGAATTGGAGCCTCACCAATAAGGTCACCCATTTTTCTTTCTTTTTTTTTGTTGGGGTGGGGTTTTACCCTTTTGCAAGGGATACAGTCAACGTGTTCTAAGCCCCACAAATATAGTGTGAACGTAACAGGGTTTAAGCGCATATAGAAGGGGGGGGTAGAGTCATCATTACGATTACCATGAGAGTAGGTAAGCACTAAGACAGACACCCTTTCATATGCCCCTTAAAATCACTTTTATTAGAAGAGGCATACCCCTGCTAAAATCCTTTCTAAACTCAATTTCGGCTATTTATATGATGATGATATAACAATTGCAAAATATTTTTTAAATTTTTTTACTAATTTCTTTGATAAATTTCAGATGAAATGTTATATTCGTAAAAACAACTATTAAAAAAATACAATAGATATTAATTTTGCTTCAACGAAACTTTTTGCGTTTTGTATCGTTAGGGCATTCACATTGTTCAAATAATGAATTATAGTATCATAAATAATAATAAAAAACTTATATTAAGATATAGTCATTCGAATAAATATTGAATTTAAATACACATTTCTTTTTGTTTTAATGACAAATATAAACAGTCGAACTTTGAGATAAGTTATAGGGTTATAGATAGAGTACCGGAAAGGCATCTCCTTGTATAGTTAAAACTTTGCGTGTATGTTTTATTGAAATCTGGCAAAGAAAAAAAAAGCAGACCCCCACCAAAAAATGGAGCCTTAGCTGTACGGACAGAGGGACGGACACCTGATGAATTTTGATAAAATCTTTGTCAATGGATTTTGTCCTATTTCACACTTTAACTGAGCTGATTTCGTCAGGACCTCATTTAGGGAGGGGAGGGGGAATACTGCATACGTCACTTGATAAGCCACCCGACCCAAAGACATTTATATGGAAGCTCATCAAAAAGTTCCCTGATTTCTTCGGTCATTGCTGCGGGTGTCAACTTATATCTCAGATTCAACCCTTATTAGTGTACTAGGAATGTACAGTTTGGAGAACGGATCTCCAGTCTTCAAAATTCACTTGATTATTGGAATGACTAGAATCCTTTTTTACGCTGGTTAGTAAGCTAGCTTCACAGGCTACTAATAGTTACAGGGTGGTCTGTTTTAAATAACCTTGTGTCATACTATGCTAATCTTTTAGTGGTAGAACATAATTTGTGAGATTTGACAGTCGGTTATTGAATCTCGTTATCACCAGTTTATTTATGTATTTACTTAACCTATCTGCCACGAACAGGGTGTGACAGAAAAGTCAATTTTTAGTGGAGTACAGCTGGTTTAAATTTAAAGTTTTTCTTCTTCTAGACTGGTTGTCTTACCAAAGCTGAAGATTCCAGTCTACTTAACTAATTACCCATTGCCGAGGAGAAGACAGCTTGATTATGGGAAATTCAATGACTCCCCATATGGGTAGTAAGAAAGAATAGGCAACCCAGGCGGTGGCCTAGTGGGTAGAGTGTTCGCCAATGGTCTGGGTGACCTGGGTTCAATCATACCAAAGACTTTAAAAATGGTACTTGATATGTCCTTGCTTAACTCACAGCAATATAAGATATGTATTAAGGGTAAAGTGGAGCAATTCAGGGAAAGGGGTAGCGCCCTCCTCTACACCTCAGTGTAGTAGCTATTGAAAAGGGAGCTTTCTGGTCTGCCTCGACTACGGTTGCCAATTTGACTTTACTTTCATTGTTACTCTTTTGAGAGTTTTTCACATCAGCATTAGCTATAATGGTCTTGTACTGGAGTTTGAGTAACAGCAAGCCTCCTCAACTCTCCAAGACTCTTTTTCTTCTGGTCAGCCTCGACTATAGTCGCGAACTTTACTTTACTTACAGCTGGTTTAAATTTAAAGTTTTTCTTTCTCTAGACTGGTTGTCTTACAAAAGCTAAAGAGTCCAGTCTACTTAACTAATTACCCATTGCTGAGGAGAAGACAGATGTATTATGGGAAATTCAACGACTCCCCATATGGGTCGTAAGAAAGAATAGATAACCCAGGCGGATTTTCAAACACTTTTATATACGAGGTGCGAATGATTTGCTAAAATCATATTCCTTGAACAGTTTTTATTCAAAGGGGGACAAAGTTATCATAACAATAAGCACGTATCTATGTGTTGGTCTGAATATCCTGTAGCAGAAAGTGCGTAAATCATTTTGACCGTTGGTCTCGTCATATAATCTCATCCAATGGGGATGACGAATCCCATTCGGCCCGGGTGACTTTCCCGGCCATATCGAATTCGGTGAAAGCCCGACAAACTACCTCTTCCTCAAAATCTTTCGAGCTAGACGGACGTATATCTGCCCGCTCCTTTATCAGCAGCAACTCACCACCATAATGATCTATCGTCTAATTCATGGACCTTTGGGTCTAAACGTCGAGAGCTAAATGTTCCCAGTTGCAAACGAATTAGACGAATTAATTCCGCCTCTGACAATTCAGCAACTTCATTCCTAGACAACCTTTAAGGAGACAGCGATTACTTCAATCCCACAGCAACCAGGAGTTCACATCTACGGCTGAATATTCACTCCTGTTCTAAAATCAGCAACTCAATACTTGCTATGTCTACAGCGACGCATATTCCGCTGCCGTAATTCTTTATCAACTCAATGACTATTTCTTCCTTCCTATGAGACTTGCAGCATAAAGGTACCCTTTATTCTGGCTGCCATTAAACCTTCTTGAAAACCTTTCGATATCTCGTTCCGATTTATTTTCCTTTAAACATAACGGGAAGGAAACCTGTTCCAAACTTATCCCTTATAATCCTGTTCGTCTTTCTTGTATATGTTTCTGGTTCTTTAGGATGGTTGGTTTAAAGGGGCCGCTGTTAGTTGGTTTCAGTAGGGCTCTAATGTCCGTCCACGTACTGTTTTGCCTGTCTAGTGGGAGTCAGCTAGCCGACCTGATCGGCCGCGGAGCTGTGTCTGTCTGCACTCTTGTCCCGTCTGTAAAGGAATGCTTTCACCTCTTATTTCTGCCTGTCTGCTGTATAACTGCACTTTACTTCTGGCTGTTACTCTTCTGGGTACACAATGTTTGGCGAAATAACCCATATGTTTCATAGGATTCTTGCCTTTGTTAAGGACATTAGCGCCAAATAACTCATAAACGGCTTTATTAGGATTTGAACTTTGGTCGTCGATTCCATTCCATACGATAATAACGGTTATGCTAAGCACGAGAATCTTAGTATACTAGTAAAATCCCCCGGCTCCATTTCGTTGTAAGTAATAAATCTGAAACCTTTCAGCCTTCTGTTTCGTGTTCTAACCAAATTGTTATCACATGCAACGTTGCTTGTTAGAGAAAGATAAATTGTCTTTAATCTGATCTCATTTTATGACCTTTGACATTTCCTTAAGTTCTTTTGACCTTTTCTTCATTGCAAACAATCTTTTAACCTAGAATATCTTCGCACCACAAAGATTGTTACAAATCTCCAAAATGGCGCCTGCTTAAGGCGGTCTTGATTCAACTCCAGTTGAATTGATTCAGAATTGATTCATTTTAAAAGGACAGATTTTCACAATACACCGTCTGACGTCATTTTTTATCAAACAATAATCGAAACTGGAGACAAAGTAATTATCGTATACGTTCGTGTTAAGACCGACTTTTTACGACGAATTTTCATCCCAAAAGTAATAGATAATAAAGAAATACATTTGTATGCAAGCATAGCCATGAGTTAGGGATCGTTCATTATACGCAATATTTAATGAAACATCTTTTTGTGGCTAAAAATTAGGAATCGTTTATTTCAAAAGTATATACGCCATACGGTATAAAAGATTTTTCGTAAAGATTTTGATAAAAAAAAAAAAGTATATAGAATAAAAAAAAAGCAACAAAAAAGATGATAATTGCTTTTCAGTTGTAATTAGATTATATTAAATGAAATTTAGTATTTAAAATCATTTTAATTCAGAAAATTAAAGAATGACTAGAAAAAAATGTTTATTTTGTAAAACCTGAAATATTTAGTTACGAGTTTTTTTACTTAGCCTAGCGAAATTTAGCACGCAGGCCTCAAGTTACTTACAGTACGTGCTGTTTCTAAGCGGTCACCCATCTAACTACTGAACAGACTTATTGTTGCTTAACTTCTATGAAATTATTTACTAAACTTTCTTTAGTCTGACACGCAGGCCTCAAGTTGCTTACAGGATGTGCTGTTTCTAAGCGGTCACCCATCTAACTACTGAACAGGCTTATTGTTGCTTAACTTCTATGAAATTATTTACTAAACTTTCCTTAGTCTGACACATAGGCCTCAAGTCACAGTACGTGATGTTTTTAAGTGGTCACCCATCTAAGTACTGAACAAGTTCATTGCTACTTTGATGAACTGAATGGAGCTAGTGCTTTCAGTATGACTTGTCTTTAATTAGTTATCTCAAAGGACATTGAATTAGATCCTGGTTTGCATATCCACTGAATTGGTCGTTTAGTTCTCTCGAAGTTTTATTCGAAACAAATCTTCGAGAGTCGTTCTACAATATACAACCCAAAGAAATGAACAACACAGACAAAAAAAAATTCACATCACGCTAACATAAAACAAGATAATTTTATAATCTAACAACAAAGCAAGAAAACTATACACAGTGGAAAGAATGTCTGAATATTGTTTATTAGGTAATCGTGTGTGTATTGGTGTTTAGCGAAGGAATATTGTAAAGAGTGTTGTTGTTTTCCTCGGTAAATGTTGTTGGAAAATAAAGGAGTAAGAAGACGAAGATGCCGTAAGGTTTTTATATGAAGGTTTAATGGCAGCATGGAAAAGGGTTTACGTTTATGCTGCAAGTCTCGTAGGAAGGAAGGAAGGAAGGAAGGAAGGAAGGAAGGAAGGAAGTGAAGTTGTTATAGAGTTGAGAAGGCATTTTAGCAGCTAAATACCTGAGCGAAAAGTGCATCGTTAGGTTAAGGCATTGTTGAATGTGTGAGTAAGATATGTTCGCCATAGTGTAGCAAAAGTCGTCTTTGCTGGTTAAGTACAGGAACGTTGTCGTCGTCCATGAAAGTGTGGTCCTGGTCGTTTTGGGAGAGAAGTGTGAATGTCTCCAGAAAATGTTGCCCAGGGATGAAATGGTTGGCTGTCGGAGCGGAATTTTGCGTCACAGTCGACATAGCCAAAGTTGAAGGCGACATAAAGTTGTTCCTGTGTGAGGCGGATTGAATTCATCTAATTTATATTCAACTGGGAATCCTTGGTCTAAGAGACTAGACTCAAGAGGTCCATAAATTAGATGGCTTTCCTCATGGTGGCGTGATGCTGCTGCGAAAATGAGAGCGGACAGTAATTACGTCTGCCCAGTTCGAAAGCTTCTGAGGAAGAGAAAGTGTTTGGCGGCTTTTCCCCATTTTGGTACTGCCCGGAAAAATGGTTCGGGGGAATAGGATAAGTCATCCTGATTGGGTGAAAATATGCGTCGACCCTAACGATCAAATTAATTAACACGCCAAACAAAAATACTAAGTTCTTTCTGCTACAGGTGTATTGTATGAATGTAAGTGCATTTTTTGTTTGTTTGAGAATATGTGTGTACATGTGTTCATTGTTAAAACAGAGGGTTACAATATAGCAGTCCTTACTTAATTATATGTGAGTGTATGTATGTTTAAGAAACCAAAGCACCAAAACAGCAACGTATGTGTCTGAGAGAAACAGTCAATCTGAGAGTGAGTCAGCAAAAAGGCGGGAGACTCGTAAGAAAAAGGAAGTTGTTTTTGAAAGCGTGGAATATATAGGGATCCATATCATGTGACCGGTTCCAAATGCAAGATTTATTTTTGCACGGGACAAATTCACCCTGCGCGGACGTAGTTGAAAGCACACGGCACGTGACTACTCTGTCCAATTGGGTTCCCCGAACTTATTTAATTAACCAATGCTACACTACTTTTGTTTTGGGAATAAGTGAGTCTTGAATCCTATCTTTGGTCATATCGCCGGCCATTGGAAAAAATATAGGAGTGTAAATCCTGTACCACTATAATTACCCTGTACCTGACCAGGCCAAAATTTCTAAATATGACTAGATGGCAGAAGTTAAACTCAGTAAATAATTAAATCTACTGACAATTGGTTTAACCAGTCAAACTGACGTTTGTTTAGAATTTAATAAAACAAGTTGGTCGTAGTGTACCATAGGTCCAACGTTTTGTGCTGTAAAGAAAGAAGTCCGCAGAAAAAGAAATACTCAAACTCGAAGGTAAGGGAAGAAAATATAGCAGTCGTTTTCTTTTTATTTTATGATCACTGCAACTCGGAAAGTTCATTTTTGTTGCGTCCTTCTTCTCCCTTCCTCTCGGTGGTGACGGGGTGTGGGTGAGAGCTAGCTGTTTGACACACGCCTGTCATAGCAGATAGGTCGTAGCAGACTGGGGTAGGACGGGTCGGGACCTCCGGAACCTTTAACGCACCCGTTTTGACAACTGCCTTCAACTCTGCCAAAATCTCATTACTTGTTTTCTTATATAGAGATTTTGGGGAACAAATCGAAGATCCTCGAATGTTCGATGTCACTAGTGAAACACGTGATAATATATCTGCGATTATTTTAAAATCACGTCTAACTTTGCAGGTCATTCTGCCCGCACGCGCTAGTCTCGTGACACCTTCACGGATTGACGACAGCGCCCGTCCGTAATATTACAGTAGCTGGTTATATGCAACTGAAAATGGTGGCAGACGTAATGTAACGGTTGAGACAAAAATAATTGTTTTCTTTTGGTTTGTGGGAGGAGGGGTCCCCGTTACGACGTACCAAACGGGCTTGAAAGCGGCATTAAATAATCCACAAAGTTTGATATGGCATTAAATAAGCTAAACCTAATCTTGGTTTGTGAGTGTCTTCCCATGTCACGTGAGAATTGAGACTCCCTAGTTGGTCGCTTTTTGGTTCTTGTCTTTGACGGGACAAGAGGCATTCTTCAGTTTCCTAAAGTTGGATATACATTTCACTTTTCGTTGAACAGATCAGAGGCTTTTGTCTCCAACGTCCGCAAGGTACTTTATTTAAAGTTGACTTTGAAATGAAAACCATTGCGGAAAAGTAAGTACTTTCTATATTCTCGTGTTTGTACACCCTTTTATACACCACTTGCTCATGTGTGTAATTTATCTTTTTCAGATACCTTAATTATTATTGTAATACTTGTTATATATGTCTACTAAATGTTATATATAATATAATATGATATGATAGCAAATATATATTAGTTTATATATATATATATATAATGATTGCCGTATAAAGACGGCGTGAAACCAGTGGTCGCAGATAAGCAACCATGCTATTAAATATATATAAAAATTAATATATATTTATGATTATATTATATAATAGCTCTATCACAGATATTGAGCACTCTCCAAATTATACAATATTTAGTACTCTCCAAACTATTGCATATTTAGTAGCATGGACCATGCTATTAAACATTTATAAAAACTAATATATATTCATTTATTATATTATATAATAGCTCTATCACGGATATTGAGCACTCTCTAAATTACTACATTTAGTCTTTCACTAAGCTACCAAGTGACATTGTGATATATACAGTTGTAATATATATATATATGTGTGTGTGTGTGTGTGTGTGTGTGTGTGTGTGTGTGTGTGTGTGAGTTTGTTGCGGGGCCAATAAGAACGTCAACCCCCGCAAATTATTTTTTTGCTGTTGTTCGTGTGAGTAAATTGGCAACCGGAAGACAATGAAGAGAACAAAAACGAAATAACAGTAATGACTTATAACAATTTATTTTGTCGAAGGTTATAAAGTTATGGTCATATAGACGATAGAAATAGTAGAAACGACTGGTGGAATAGTCGCTAATCGTAGAGACAGCAAGTGGTCGTTGTTGTTGGTAGAAACGGCTGGTGGTCGTTGATATTGGTAAAAACAGCAGATGGGCGTCGTTGTTGGTAGAAACAGCTGGTGAAATAGTCGTTGCTGATAGAGACAGCTGGATGATCGATGTCCTGGTTGTGCAGTACTTTGGTTTAACCGAGGGGAGGGTCGATCAAGTGTTGATGCTAGTCCGAGCAGTGAGTCATTCGTGGACTAGATGCTGCAATACTGGAGCTGGTCTGCAGTTGGTGCTGGTAGCTTGGTCTCGTGGGATCGAATGAGTGGGCTTTGACTGCCGTATTTTAGTTCTATGTAGGCGAGGAACGAATGAACAAATGAATGACTAAGACAACTGTGTCTTAGCATTGCAGAGCCGAGAAACGAGCGAACGAGTGTCGTGGCTACGACTGCCGTGTCTTAGCACTGCTGAGCCGGGGAACGAGCGTGCGAGTGTCGTGGCTAAGACTACCGTGTCTTAACACTGCGAAGCCGAGTGTCGTGGCTAAGACTGCCATGTCTTAGTACTGTGCGAGCAGGAATCGACCGAAATGGTTAAGACTGGATGGTCTTATTATCTTAGTCTCTTAGTGTTTACCTCCAAGCCGTCTGCTTCGACAAGTTCATGAGAACTGTCAGAGATATTCCAGCACAAGGGATGGAGACCTCTAATGTTCCTTAAAAGGGCCTTTTCACATATCTACGTAGGTGTAAAGCGGATGTAACCACTAGATGTAGGATCACGGCTTGAGGGCTTTGTTTATGAGTCCGGATTCTAAAGAATCGTACCAATGGGTGAAATCTGTGGACGATTATCAGGTTGTCACCGCAGATAGAATGAACTGGCGCTGTATCGTTCTCTTTGGGAAGCAAAATTTTGAAGATGAACGTGAAAATCATTACGTTATTAGAGAATGCACAAATTTATGGAGAAAGAAGATTTGTTTGGTTATTGTTTTCATTTGGTTGTTTTTTTAGTTTTATTCGTTTCCTAGGTGTTGGATTGTTGTCGTTTGTAGTTGTCGGTTGTTCTAGCATCTGAATCCATTTGTTTTCTTCTTCTTCTTGCCCCATTAAATCCGTTAGTTTCTTCTCTATCCGTAGAAGGCTGCAAAAGACTTTCGAAAGGAAGGAAGAAAAGAAACAAAGATACCTTTCAAATTTCAACTTTATTTTAGAGTTTAAAACGGTTATTCTATAGTGAGATGTTTTCCTGAATTTATAGACGTAGTCGAGTTTCCAAAACAAGGCGTAAAAACATATTTGTCATTTTCGGTGGGTGACGAGTTTAAAGTCTGTGGTCATGCACAGTGAGCGTTTTTAGTAGTATATGTTTCAGTAGTGTCCGCTTGCTAGCAGCAGAAATGGATAAAGGCCAGGCCACAAGACCCGATCAGTACGTGTTCGCTGCTCGCAGTCAAGTGGAAAAGAGTCCTTTCAGTCCGAGGAGTATCGATGATTTGAGGTAGAGTTTCTCTTTTGTGCCGGCAAGTCTTGTCTTTCAGGCATGCGCGGCTCCTACTTCATGTCAGAGATAACTGGGAACTTCTACACGTTTGAATTTATTTAATTTATTTATCTATTTAAAAAAATTTTTTAATTAATCTCCACAAATTCTTCAATATACAAACTGTTATGGTGAGATAAGTAATCATCACCGGAACAGTTTAAATGAGGAACTATGTCACCGGTCACCGGACAGAGATACACAGAGAGACACCCTGGACAGAACACGTGAAGAACAAACACTCTCTCTGTAAATATTACAATAAACCTCTTCTTTATTTATTCAAACCTATAGTACCTATTATTTCCTTTATTTCCTTTCACGGAATACTATTTCTTGATTATCCTTATATTATTGCCACCTCAGGATATATCAATTGACGACGAAGACGAAATACGAACTCAGTAAATTCATTTACTAAAAAAAAAGGACTGTGCTATGGGAACTGTTTTTTCTTACGTAAATACGTTTACGTGTATTTGAAAAAGACGAAAAGGAGCACTTGAAATTGGTAAAGTGTCGATATTTTGTACGGTGAGTTTTCTGAACATTTCTCAGTATTGACAATTTTTTTTTCATAACGAAAGCGTTGAAGGTGGATATCTTCTTTTTGGAACAAAATTTTATGTATACGTTGATTTGATATTTGTGCATTTAAAAAAAAATGGCTTCAAAACAAATAGCAGATTTGACGAAAACGTTAACTGAGAGTTTAATCGCTCAGCAAAAAGCTCAAATTGACTTTCAAAAACAGATGTTGGTTCAACAAGAGCATTTTGAAGCACTTGTCATACAACAAACTACGGATAACCGACTATTTTGTGAAACTATTTTGTCACAAAAAACTAATGATAATGCGTCTAGATTTTTTTCGGCAGAGGGTATAGCTAACTCACTAGCTGAGTTCAAATACGACGCAGAACGAGGCGACACCTTCACCGCCTACTATCGGAGGTTCGAGACGATTTTCACAAACAGATGTGAGAAATGGTCTGACGAAGAAAAAATCACACTCCTACTTCAGAAATTGGGTACGGAGGAAAATACAAAATTTACAAATTTGATTTTGCCAAAGAAACCAGAAGATATTTCTTTTTCAGAAACTGTTAAAATGTTGTGCTCGATATTTGGTGAAAGAGACAGCCTTTTTCATACAAGATATAAATGTTTAAACACGCAAATAGAAGAAACTGATGATATCGTCACATATGCGGGTAAAGTCAACGCCCTGTGTGAACTATTTAAATTGAAAGATCTATCAGTTGACATGTTTAAGTGTTACATATTTGTCCAGGGACTGACAGCACCGAGGGACAAGGATTTGAGGTCAAGAATTTTATCAATTATGGAGCAAGATCCAGAAATGAACTTGCAAAAAGTGACCGAAGAATGTCAGAAGTTGATAAATGTGAAAAGGGACACTACTAGGATAGAGGGAAAAGTTATATCCCAGGTCCAAGTAGTGAAACAAAAAACTTTTCTCAAGAACAAAGGAAAAAGTTTTGAATGTTGGAGCTGTGCAGGTTCGCACTTAAGAAAAAATTGCCCTTTTAATTGCGCTAAATGTGGTTTAGTTGGACACTGAGCCTCCCAGTACCGAACGAAACAAAATAAACAAAGACAAAAATTTAAGTCTAAAGTAAATGTAGTGTTGTCAAAAGAAAAAGTGAGACAAGGGGGTGAACGAAAATTTGTCAATACCAAAATAAATGGTCACATAGTTAAGCTACTTTTGGATACAGGTAGCGATATTTCAATTATCGACGAAGTGACTTGGAAGAGGATTGGGTGTCCAAAACTGGAAAAAACGTCTAAAATTGCCAAAGGAGTATCCGGAAAGAGATTAAAATTCAAGGGAGAGTTTAATTGCAGTGTATCTCTTGGATCGAAAACTTTTTCTTCAAAAGTGTCAGTTGTTCCGGGTATAAATTCTTGCCTCTTCGGAATTGATTGGATCGTTTTGTTTGATTTATGGGAGCAACCCATAAATTCATTTTGTAACCGTGTTAGTGTATCTGAAAAGAAAAATTCTAAACAAAATGAGGATTTTCTTACTGTCTTAAAAAGTGAATTCCCCAGGGTTTTTTCTGAGGGGTTAGGTGTGTGCATTAAGACCGAAGTGAATTTTGAGCTAAAACAAAATGTGAAACCTGTTTTTAAACCAAAAAGAAACGTGCTTTTTCTTCAAAAGAAGATATTGAAATTGAACTGCAAAGACTGCAGGAAAATGGTGTAGTCGAAAAAGTTGACTATTCTGAGTGGGCAAGCCCCACTGTGTATGTTAAAAAGAAAAATAAGAAGATTCGGGTATGCGCCGATTTTTCTACAGGCTTTAATGACTGTCTGATGGATCATAGTTATCCACTCCCATCCTCTGAAGACATTTTTACAAAGCTGAATGGAGGTAAAATTTTCTCCAAAATTGATTTATCTGAGGCTTACCTTCAGGTAAAAGTCAGTGAAGAATGTTCAAAGTATTTGTGTATTAATACCCATTTAGGACTCTTCAGACTCAAAAGGCTCCCTTTTGGTTTGAAAGTAGCTCCCGCATTATTTCAGCAAATAATGGACACAATGCTTGCCGATTTAGGTTTTGCAATCGCATATTTGGATGACATTCTTGTAAAGAGTAAAAATGTACAGGAACATAAGGAACACATCAGAACAGTTTTCCAAAGAATTGAGGAATTCGGCTTCAAATTGAGTGCCGAAAAATGTGAATTTTTCTTAAAACAAATAAAATATCTTGGTCAAATCATTGACAGCCAAGGCAGAAGACCGGATCCTCAGAGAACAGAAGCCATTGAGAAGATGCCAGCACCTAACAATGTTGCCCAGTTACAATCTTTTTTGGGTTTAGCACAATATTATGCTATTTATATCCCCAAAATGCATAAGTTGAGAGCACCATTGAACGAATTGTTAAAAAAGAGACAAAAGTGGATTTGGTCAAAAGAGTGCCAAAGTGCATTTGAAGAGATTAAGAAATGCCTGCTATCAGATTTAGCACTGGCACACTTTGATCCACAGAAGGAATTGATTGTGGCATGAGATGCAAGTGACAACGGATTAGGAGCTGTACTTCTCCATAGACTTGAAGATGGATCAACGAAGCCAATTGCTCATGCATCCAGATCACTTTTGCCTGCAGAAAGAAACTATTCTCAAATTGAAAAAGAAAGTTTGGCAATCATTTATGCAATTAAAAAATTCCATAGATTCATTCATGGCAGGATTTTTACATTGCAGACTGACCACAAACCCTTGTTGACTATTTTTGGCTCTAAAAAAGGCATACCCACTCACACTGCTAACAGACTTCAACGATGGAGCATAATTTTGTTGAATTATAATTTTAAAATGGAGTTCATTTCATCCAAAAATATTGGACATGCAGATGGACTCTCCAGACTTATTCGAAAGTGTGCAGAACCTTTAGAGGACACAGTGATAGCTGCATTGAGAGAGGAAAAAGAACTATCCGGGCTGCTGTGCAACACGATTCGAGAGTTACCAGTGACTCTAGATGACATCAACAAAGCAGCAGAAACAGATGAATTCATTGTAAAAATGAAAAAACAGGTGCAGTTAAACGAACAGTCGAAGAAAGACTTGAAAATTTCACCATTTTCTATTTGTTCGCAGACTTTAATGTATGCTGACAGAGTCGTCATACCGACCACACTACAGAGGAGGATTCTAAAAGAATTCCATAGCGATCATCCAGGCATGTCCAGAATGAAGGCATTAATGCGCGGATATACGTATTGGCCTAGGATGGACCGGGACATTGAAAAAATCGTAAGAGAGTGTCAAGGGTGTCAGCTAGCAGCAAAGGCACCACCTGTACAAATACAACCGTGGCCGAAGACGGATACACCGTGGACCCGGTTACACATTGACTATGCAGGTCCTTTGAATGGTCATTATTTCTTAGTAGTCGTTGACAGTTTCACAAAATGGCCGGAAGTGTTTAAGTGTAAACATCCGACATCAACGAGTACTATAGATGCACTAAGACTCCTCTTCAGTCGCTTTGGAGTGCCTAAAACTATTGTCAGCGACAACGGCACCCAATTTACCAGCAAAGAGTTTGAAGAATTCTGCAAGGCCCTATCCATTGAACATTTAACAACGGCAATATACCATCCAAGGTCAAACGGTCTCGCAGAGAGATTTGTGGACACGTTCAAAAGGAGCTTTGAAGAAAAACCAAGGCATGGACGTTGATGAGAAGAGTCTTGAAAATTTTCTATCTGTGTACAGGATCACTCCTAACCCGAACACTAATGCCGGTTTGTCACCAGCTGAACTAATGTTCGCACGAAAAATCAGATCCATATTTGACAGGATTTTATCAAATACAAACAAGACAACAGCAACAAGAGAAAATCCTTCGACAAGGTTCTACAAACCTGGTGACAAAATACTCTTCTTGAACTATAGGACTGGGAAAAGCTTTTGGGAAGAGGGGATTATTATGAAAAGAATTGGACACGTGCTATATTCTGTAAGAAGTAGGAAATTTGACTGTCGCAGGCATATAAATCAGCTAAGACCTCGACACACTGATGACTACAAACAGGCAGAAGATAATGAACTGCCCTTGGAGGTATTATATGACTCTTTTAATGTTCCTCTACCCATAACACAACCTACTCCAAGAGTGGTATCTTCTACTCCAGGTCCGAGAGTACCAGTTTCATCACCAATTCCACCCCCTCAAACGATGTTGAGGAGAAAAAGTACAAGGGTAAAAAGAAAAGTCAACCGGCTGAGCCCCAGACCTAAAAACAAACAGTATTAAGCCAAATTCTCCAGGGAAAAATTGGCTCAGGGGGAGGTGTTATGGTGAGATAGGTAATTACCACCGGAACAGTTTAAATGAGGAACTATGTCACCGGTCACCGGACAGAGATACACAGAGAGACACCCTGGACAGAACACGTGAAGAACAAACACTCTCTCTGTAAATAATACAATAAACTTCTTTATTTATTCAAACCTATAGTACCTATTATTTCCTTTATTTCCTTTCACGGAATACTATCTCTTGATTATCCTTCTATTATTGCCACCTCAGGATATATCACAAACTTAGAAAAGCTAGTAAAATGGGCTCAACAATTTACACAAAGCTTTTAGAGTATTTTGCAACGGTTTTTTTATTTATCTATTCCTTTAAATCTGTACATAAACTTCTCCTCCAGATTAAAAGTTATTTCAATAAATTATTCTTTAAGGAAGATGTCTAAATTTGCACTATCCACTTTGACATAATTTGTTCCGTTAAATGACCCTGTAGGGAATAAACAATAAAAAAAATTATTATTGGATTTACACTCCTGTATTTTAAGAATGGCCGTGATGCCACTTGTTCCCGAAACAAAGATGGCGGATGTCGGCAAACTAATCAGTCTCAGGAACCTATTGGTCAGGAAAGTTACGTGGTTAGTGCTCACAACTACGTCCGCAACTTTGATTTTGTCCCGCACATTTGGAGCCGATTGCATGACAAGAATTGCCTATATATACTCTCGTCTTCCAAGCACTCATTCTCTTACATTTTTGACTTACAGAGACAAGCACACACACACACACACACACACACACACACACACACACACACACACACACTCTCTCTCTCTCTCTCTCTCTCTCTCTCTCTCTCTCTCTCTCTCTTACTTCCAGCAGTCAACCCCACGAAAATGTATACATTCTGCAAGCTTTTTCTTTCCTCTTCTACCTTTTTGGTTAGACTTTTTCCAGCCTTGAACACAACCACCGAAATTTCATCCAACCCCGAAAGAGACAAACAACCAACATGGGAGAAGACACATGCCTTCTAGCACATGTTGCTATATTTCTATATATCGCTACCTTACATGAAATACTTAGTCTACATACATTTTATAGTTTACAGGTCATTTTCAATATCTAGTCTTTTTCCATAATATCCGTGTTTGTACACACATACACACACACGCAGAGGAATATTCAACAGACTATATTAGAATATTTGTAATGTTTCTTGTTTTAAATGTTCTTTTGTACGCGACGTTTCATATCGTATACTTCATTTGCTTTTTCAAATATAAACCAACAAAATGTGGGACCCATAATATGGAAAATATCAACATATTGAACAAACCTAACCCCACAACCCGTACGTTTTGAATGGTTCATATGTAGCTATCACACACAGTCAGGCATTCTGCTAGGGGTACGAAATCTGGCAACTCGTCTACATGATACAGCGATTTTGTTTACTTGTTCTAAAGGGATTTAAAAAAATTTAAATAGTAAATTCAACCCCTGTAGACCCCAGTGCTTTTATTCACCTTGACAACATTTTATTCACCCCCGCCCCATGAGTCTATAGGGATCATTTTGAGAAGGCCTGTGCTAAGTGTACAAAGATACAGCGATTTTTATTATTACAAGGGGATTTCTAAATACTAACAAGTAAATTCATTCATCGTGGACCTCAATGCTTTTATTTCCCTCAACCACAATTTTATTCACTTCCAGAGGTCCCAAATAGACTTCCTTGAAAAACTCTGGCTTAAAGTGTCGTTTTCAGTTGTACGTGTCATAGGTGATTGCTGACACAGAGCACTGTTGGTAATCAAGCTTAGAATACTGCTACAATAGGCAAGTTAAAGTTACCTCCCTTGGATCAATGTCGTCAGGTTAATCGACCACATCACACGACGAACCATTTTCTTGGTGAGGGAATACAGTAATAATGGCAAATGATAGAAACAAGATATCTTCACGAAATAATTATTAATATTCTGTTGGTCTCTTATTTTGGGGTTTAATAAGAAATAGAAATAAATAAAAATTTGGGACGAGAATTTATCAGAAAAAAATATTTAAGTTAATATATTAGGAGTGTCTCATCAACCGAAAAGGACATCGACACGCGACTAACAAAGGCATAGACGGCTATCGATTGGCTATCGGTCATATGGAAGTCAGACCTGACCGATAAAATGAAATGCAGTTTCTTCCAAGCAGCGGTCGTGTCGATACTGCTATATGGATGCACTACATGGACGCTAACTAAACGGATGGAGAAAAGGCTTGACGGGAACTACACAAGAATGATGCGAGCAATTTTGAACAAGTCCTGGCGGCAGCACCCCACAAATCACCAGCTGTACGGCCACCTACCTCCCATCACGAAAACTATCCAAGTTAGACGAATCAGACATGCAGGACACTGCAGGAGAAGCAGGGACGAGTTCATAAGTGATGTTCTTCAATGGACCTCCTCACATGGCCGAGTAAAAGCAGGGCGACCAGCTCGAACCTACATACTGCAGCTATGTGAGGATACGGGATGTAGCCCTGACGAGCTGCCAGAAGCGATGAACGATAGGCTGTGCTGGCGGCATGACATGATGATGATGATGATGATTTGGAGCCGATGGACGAGGCAGTTTGTACTTCACAGAGGAAATGCCTTGGGTTTAATCAATAATCCAACTACACATACTTAACAAAAGGTAAATAGTAGAGAGGACAGGGTTGAAAAAAAAAAAAAACTGGACGGGGCAAACAGATTAAATGTAAAACAATGAACTCAAGTGTACAGCTTTTTACTTAAAAATTGAACCTTTTCTTGAGTGGCCAGAGATGAAGTACAAAGGGAAATAAGAAGCAGAATCGTATCAGACTTACAATTTTTTTAACTGCTTTCCTCGTTAACTTGTCATTTAAAAAAAAAAGAAAAATAATACTCTTTTGTAGATTTCAGTATGTACAAATCCTCATCATGTCGTGCTGGTAGCACGGATATCCCTGACCCTCTCTAGCCACTTTTCCCTATCCTTCATCGCCTCAGGCAGGTCTTCTGGACAACATCCCGTATCCTCACATAGCTGCTGTATGTATCAAGATGTCTACTTTGCCTTCATGAAAAAGTTGCGATAATCACCTAACCATCACAATATTCACAATTAAACTACAAATCAGAGATAACCTCAAAATGTTGACACGAAAACAAACATCTTCTATTCCAATTCGACACAAATACATAACCATATTTACCCAACCTCTCCGCTCGGACAGGGTATGACACAAGGTCAATTTTTAAACGGAGTTTAACAGTGTAGAGAAGAGGAAAATCTCGTATTTTGTTTGGCGCGCTATTTAATTCAACACTGAATTTCACCCAATCAGGATGACTTATCCCATTCAGCCCAGACCTTCATTTCCGGCTAGCAAAACGGGTGAGCGGCCAAAACCTCTCTCTTCAGCTTGAGACGGCGACCAGAACAGACGTGCCTCTGGTCGTCCCTACTTAGCGATGCTTTTTAGCTAAACAAGCCACCCAGTGTGGACATCTCACTGTGGCTTTAACACTAGCAGCAGCAACATGGACACTCAACGAGGGAACCATCTAATTTATGGATTCTTTACGAGGAATCCCAGTTGAACATAAATTAGAAACATTCAGCATGCCTTCCACAAGCACCACTTATTGTCACCCCAAAAATTGACTATGTCGATCCGAGCGCCACTCCGCTCTCGACACACAAAACTACACGGTGACTTTGAATACTTCCCTCACACGTCCAACGACACGCTGCCATCTCAACATCTCGCTAAGCCATTTCGTCTCAATCATCCAACAAGCCTAAACACCACGAGTCTTGCAGCACCAAGAACAAACCAAATATTCAAAGCTGCAAATAAAGAACTTTCGTTGTTGTGTGTTGTTAAAGAATAGTTTCGTAATTCATAAATGTTGCCTTAAAAAAATATAGCGCTAAACAATTAACCATTTCACTCACCGCTATAACAGGTTTGAATTTAGAGTTTTCCTTCTCCTAGACTAGTTGCCTCGCCAAGGCTGAAGAACCTAGTCTGTCCTACTATTTACCCATAGCTGGAGGGAGAATAATTGGATTCATACCTTTCCCAAGGGTATTAGTGCTATGTGAAATGCAATCAGTCTCATCCAGGATTTGAACTTGTGTCGCCGTGTCCATTTCCTACGACGATAACCATTACACCACGGGCACACAAACACATAACCAAAGCAAACTAAATTTAATTCCTCTTCTCATTTTATATTATTTTCATATTTACATGTTTCGGCCGTCCATGTTCACTAAAACTTCCTCCATGTCCTTTCACTCTATCCCGCCTGTTTCTCCAACCTCTTTCTTAGTGTCACAACATCCATCAGCCATTACCGACACCAGAACCACCGACTATTTTTCCCACGTTATCACATTATGATCACCTACAAGTGTTGCCAGAAAATATAAGTAATATTTCTTGTACTGTCAAAATTATAAGCACTATTTTGACCACATTATTGCATTATGAGCACCCATAGAATAATTATTACATTTATTATTATTACTATTATTGCAAATGCTACGTATTCTTATTACCTGCCCATAAATACAACACCACACAACCCTTGACAATATATATGTAATAAGACTTCCCCATAAACACATTATATTACCTAGTAATTCTTCCACTAACTTCATAAAAAATTATTTAAATAAATTTGATATTATAACTGCTACTTAATCCTCCCAAACTATTTGTAACATGAAATCTCATCAACATATTAAATCTACTGCTGGTGTCGATTCTATTCCTTGTAATATAATATAAAATGAAATATATTGACAAGACTGCCAGAAACCTTAAAAAAACGTCTATATGAGCAGAAACAGGACATTAGATTAGACAATTCTGATAATGCACTTTTCCTACATATATCTAAAACTAACTAGGACTACAATTTCAATGCAGCTACAATGTTTATTCATATCCATAATAAAAGATTAAGACAAATCTTTAAAACCAGTGCTATTTCACTTCTATCCTCTGTTAATACTCATTCTAGGTTTTTCAATCTCTCTCCTTTCTTAGGTAAATTCGTTCTTAAAAGCTACAACATATCTAATTTTAACTAATTTTTCTCCTCACATAATTATACTTTCTTAAGACCCATATATTAAATTTAAATGTATCCACATGAACAAGACGTTCATATTCTTTTTCGCCTCCTTTTCTCCATCTTTTTTTAAAAAAGAAAATTCTATCATTACTTTTATCATCTTCCGTTATATCCCTTAGAAAACCCAACAAATTTCAAACAACAATCCACGTAACAACAACGCAATGATATTTAAAAAAGAAACAAAAAAGAACAAAAAAAAACAAAAACAAAAACAAAAAAAAAAAATCACTGAATATAGGGTTATGAATCTTTCTTTTTATACAGACTTTCTTTTCTCCTGTTTTTTCATCAGACATCTCTCGCTATTTCAACAATGCTTTTCATGAATTTAAAATCCTGAAGAAGGTTATTATTACTAAAAGGTTCAACCTCGACTTTCATAATAAATTCATCAAATCTGGATTTTATTTTTTCAACATTTCTTCCTATATATATATATATATATATATATAAACACGAACCCATACGTAACTATAACACATACACGCATACATACACAGCCACATACGCTCACACACAACCACGCATAAACGAAATCCCAACGGTTTTTTGTCGGTATTTTTTCGTATTTTCGATTTTCAATTCATTCCATCTTCTTAACTGCCTGATGATTGTTGTCTTGCAAAAAACCCCATGAAACCCAGGGTCGCAGATTATTTTCCATGGATTAAATATATATATATCTAATATATATTTATTATATATATATATATATGGTGCGGAAGCAAAATTAGAAATGTTCTAGTATAATAAAAAAAACAACTCTATTATAAAAACAAGATTAATTCTAATTTAAAAAGAATACAAAAAAAAAAAAAGAAAAAAGAAAGAAACAAAACAGTAAATTTACTCATTATGGCCACCATTGTTATTTTTCAATTATTGTATCAACATGCCTTCCAAACGATTTGCATACCTTCAAAATAAATTCTTCAGACATTTTATTTCATTCCACCTCAAAAGCAGTCTTACGTTAACCAATATTTCGATGGAAAGTTACATTTGTTTTCTTTCCGAAAATGTCCAATATAGCGTAATCAAGGGGTTTAAGGTCAGGCCTTAATGGAGGTCAAAAAGAAACTCCAGTTATTTCGGAAATATTTTTTCGCTTGGTTTCGGCGTTAAAAAAATCTTTGTCCTTTCTTTTCTTGTTCACTCATACTGGACTGAATTTTAATGAAGAGCTTGAATAATAAATCTAATCAGGAAAATTCAAATTTATTAGGTTTTTCTCAAAAATTAGACTAATGAAGCTAAAATACGTTTTAAAAATTATTTCATATTTGGTTTCTGCACCCTGTAAAAATGCACATATATATACATATATCTGTACGTACATATATACACACATGTATGCTTATGTAAATATATATTTATATACACACATATACATACATGTATGTATATATATACACATATATACATACATATACGAGGTGCATACGATAAATTTCCAGACTTTTTTCGTATGGGCACTTTTATTGATAGCACACACATAAACCTCTAGTCCCCATCGAAGTAATCTCCTCTGGCTGCAATGCACTTGTTGTACCGTTCCAACAACTTCTGGAAGGCTCCATTGAAGTCCTCTCGTGTGAGCATGTCAATGACCTTTGTCAGTCTCTTTCATCACCTCAATTGTCTAATAACGACAGCCTCTGAGCTTAGGGAATAACCAAAGGTCACAGGGAGCAAGGTCTCGAATATAGGGAGGCTGAGGAACTGTCTTGATGTCCATCTTGCTCAAATAATCTATGACAAGGATGAAATAACCAAACACACACATACACGCACGTTACAACTTTTCCTCGCTAAAAATAAACACAATAATATCTAACGCTAAAACCCCACCAACCAATGAGAGTCCTGGATAGGACACTAAATAATCTAATAGCGAGATTCCAGTAATGCTGGAGCTTTGGGGAATGCGGAGTACCCCTTCATTGCCATTCTACTCAGGTCCAGAGTGGTAGCACCTGATACAGTCCTATCTATGGGTCAAACAGAACTGTTTGACATCTTAACTGAGTGCAAACATGACTTCTGCTAAACAGAATTGCTTGAAATAGAACTGTTTATTCATTTAACTGTGTGTAAAGAAATGACTGATTTTTAATTGGATTGGGATACATAAAAATACTTGGAACCACTTAATTTTATTGACATGCTAAACTGAATTGTTTGAAATAGAACTGTTTGATCATTTACCTGTGTGTAAACAACTGACTGATGTTTAATTGAATCATAAGTGATACATAGCAATATTTGAAAACATTTAACTGTGTGCAAACAAATGAGCTCAGGTTCATCTAAAAATGTTATCTACAAAATGTGTTTAGAAATTATATGTGTATAAAAAGGATTTGGCATTAAATAACCTACAATAATTGATATGGTATAAAACCAAACCAAATCAAATCATATATATTTAATATCTATGTCTAAAGAGGATTTGGCATTAAATAACTAACAAGGGTTGATATGCCATAAAACCCAACCAAACCAAATCCTATATATTTAATATATATGTATAAAGAGGATTTGGCATTAAATAACCTACAATGGTTGATATGCCATAAAACCCAACCAAACCAAATCCTATATATTTAATATCTATGGCTAAAGAGGATTTGGCATTAAATAACTAACAAGGGTTGATATGCCATAAAACCCAACCAAACCAAATCCTATATATTTAATATATATGTATAAAGAGGATTTGGCATTAAATAACCTACAATGGTTGATATGCCATAAAACCCAACCAAACCAAATCCTATATATTTAATATATATGTATAAAGAGGATTCGGCATTAAATAACCTACAAGGGTTGATATGCCATAAAACCCAACCAATGCAGAATTAAACCTCTGAATTATAATCAACATTTCCCAGTCGAAGAAAGATTTAAAAGGTAAAAAACGAACTACATTAAGATAAATGGTTAAAATGTCTGGAAAACCTAATTCGACAGAGGAAACTAAACCATTCAAAAAAATTACATTCTAACCTTTAAATATTTATTAAAGTGTTTGGTTTGTTTTTTTTGTTTAATAGCATATCAACCTTTGTGGGTTATTTAATACAAAAACCATCCTAGTAGAAGAACAGCGGTGATACTATTTAACCCAACTCAGGGATAAGGGGGTTCATGCTTTTTCCAAGGGTATTAGTCCAACTTGTTGGCCACTACACCAGAACTCCCTAAGAAACAAAGCTCTGATTGGATAAGTTCAATCATGTGACCCAAATGGTTGTTGATGACTTTTTTTTTGTAATTCGATTATGAATTCATCTTGGTCTCAGATAATATTATGACCTCATCGAATGGAAAAAAAAAACAGTTATATATTTGAATATAATGTAGAAATGATTTCATTGCTTCCAGCAAAAAGAGAATCACAATTTTGAAAATAAAATTTTTTTATGGTGGAAATACTAGGATCATTAAATAAGTTTTCAGACTTTTTTCGTATGGGCACTTTTATTGATAGTACACACATGAAACTCTAGTCCCCTTTGAAGTAATCTCCTCTGGCTGCAATGCACTTGTTGTACCGTTCCAACAACTTCTGGAAGACCCCATGGAAGTCCTCTTGTGTCAGTGTGTCAATGACCTTCATCACAGCCTCTTTCATCTCCTCAATTGTCTCATAACGACAGCCTCTGAGCTTAGGGAATAAGGAAATGTCACAGGGAGCAAGGTCTGGACTTTAAGGAAGATAAGGAACTGTCTTGATGCCCATCTTGCTCAAATAGTCTGTGACAATGATGGAGTTGTGGACTGGTGCATTGTCCTGGTGGAAATGCCACTGACACGATTTGAACAGTGCTGGCCTCTTCCAATAGAATCTCTTCCGGAACTCCGTTAAAACCTCAACATAGTAACCCTAACTGTTTGGCCAATCAACTCCGGTGTATTGACTTCCTTACTCCTCCCACACCTCTCATCATCCCTCACAGACTCCCTAACTTCTTTGAATCTCTTATGCCACTCAAAAACTGATGCTTGATTCATGCAAGATGGTCGAAAAGCAGTCTGAAGCATTCCATATGTTTCTGTGGCATTTTTTTCAAGTTTAAAACAGAATTTTATTGCATATCATTCTTCTAAAGTGTCCTCACGTCAAGATTGCATTTTTTAAATTCACCACCTGTTTCAATCAGGCTTTAGTAGGGTGTATTCCAATTGCTGCTGTAGCTGTTCATTTGAACCTGAAATCATAAAAATTGGTCAGTCATCTCATAAGATATATAGCAATAACATACTGAATTTTCAAGAGCCTGTGACAATTTTAAGGGCTTGTACAAAAAAGTCTGGAAACTTATTAAATGCACCACATATTACTATATATTAACAAATATAATGTTTATGCATCTTTCTTTTTAAAAAACCTGTGACATATAATTTAAGATATTACAGAATTTTACAAACAGTGAATACTATAAAATATATTCATCGTAACTTGGAAATCAATTAAATAAAATATAAATTAATCCCTAATCTCGTTGAATTTACAGTAAATTTTAAAGATTATAATACATGTAGTCGAAAACATAAATCAATAATAATTTAACAAAAAAGTCTATGACTATTATAAAATCTATTATGAAAATTTCATGTTATTTATATTAACCAGCTCATTGACCTAGTGGGTAGAGTGTTTGCCAATGGTCTGGGAGAACTGGGTTCAATCCCAGGTTGCGTCATACCAAAGACTTTAAAAATGGTACGTGATACCTCCTTGCTTAACACTCAACGATATAAGGTATGGATCGAGGGTAAAGTGAAGCAATCCAGGGAAAGGAGTGGCACCCTCCCCTATACCTCGATGTAGTAGCTATTGAAAAGGGAGCCTTCTGGTTGCCCTCCACTATAGTCGCCAACTTTACTACTTAGAAGGATGTAGTGATACTATTTAACCCATAGTTAGGGGTATAAGGGAATTCATACCTTTCAAGGGTAAAGTGAAGCAATCCAGGGAAAGGAGTGGCGCCCTCCCCTACACCTATTGAAAAGGGAGCCTTCTGGTCGTCAACTTTTATATTAGGAAGAATTAACATATTAATCATTAAGTTAAAAGTAATAAATAATAGATTAATATTGTTATAGAAATTGGATTAACGTATGTAAGAATTCCTAACTTTCAAATGATTACTAAATCAAGTAGGAGTTGCAAATATAAATTTATTTAATCGAGTTGTTAAAGATAATGTTTTGAGAAACAATTCGTAGATAACGTCCCCTAAGATATGTCTTTTGACACAAGAGTTCTTGGCGACCGTAGAGGGTAACCGGAAGGCTCCCTTTTCGATAGCTACTACACCAAGGTGTAGGGGAGGGCGCTACTCCTTTCCATCCCAAAATATGCTAAAATGGGGTCATGCATAGATCAGTTTTATATGTTAATATAAAGTTATATTATTAGTACGGAATCTTTTATAAAATACATTTTTTATTAAATCCTATATTTTTTTAAAGAAAAAAAAAAAAATTTTTTTTTTCATCATAGTACGTGTGAAAGCATGTGCGATAATCTGTCCTCATCAGCCGCCAACCAGGGTGATAACGCAGTTTCGGTAGTTCAAGGCTATTTTAGATTAAATCCTATACTTTAAAAAAAAAAAAAAAAAAAAAATATATATATATATATATATATATATATATATATAGGAGGTATCATACAATAACTGATATTTATACAACAGCCCTGCTTCTAACAAAGCCTTCATCAGATGATGACTCTGGGTTCAGGCTTGGTTTCGGGGCCGAAGCGTCATTACCACTAGCCCAGAGTGCCCCAGCAGTATCTCACAACACCACCAGACTTTGTCAGATTGTTGTCGCTCTATGGGATTGCCAGTTAGAGCCTTATCTTGGATCCCTTCCATGTATTTTCTCTTGTCCGATGGAGGAAGTCCAAGATTAGTTAAGAAAACGGAGGTTGAGTTGGCAATAAAACCTCTGCATCTGACTTCAATAGGAAATACATTTGTTATCCAGCCATTTCTGACATTGTTCTTGTGGATCTTCATATTTTTTCAACTTACGCTGATGTGCCCAGTCGAAATTTTCTTCATAGGGGACTGTTAACTCAATAACAAAAACTTTTTTTGCTTTAACGGACCAAATGACTGGATGCTTTGTCGTTAACGTTTTTTCGGTTGGAAATATGAAGTGATGTTTTAAATCGGTTGCGATGTGTCAGTTCGTGCAGTCCTCTATATATATATATATATATATAAAAAAAAGATTATATTATATATATACGATGCTATATCTAAATTATTCAATCAATTATATTGATTATTCATTGATATTTCATTTATTTGAATCATAATTTGAAAATCACCTTATTATTCAGTAATGTTAAATATATTTATTACATTTAAGATATTAAATTAGATTATACTAAAAATTTATTTCTATGCTTACATTTAACTATTAATTCATTTCTAGTATTCAGTAAATTACTATCTTTATATTTTAAAATACATATTTTCTCATTTAAGCATAAATTACACCTACCATGTAAACTGTTGAGAAAGATCTTTTTTTATGATTTTCCAATTTATATAGATTAATCCTATCTAAATACTACAGGTCTTTGAAAGAGCTACGATTATTTTTTTTTTCTTTTCTAAATTTAAAATTTTTTAAAATTCTCTTTTTGCTGGAAGCAAAGTAACCATTTCTACATTATATTCAAATATACAACTTTGTTTTTTCCACCTGATGAGGTCATAATGTCATCTGAGAGTGAAATAAATTTATAGTGGAATTACAAAATTGAATTCATATATATATAGAGAAAATTTGAAAAAAATTCAGTTTTCTCCATACTGTAGGATTCCTTTCCATTATTTATATATATATATATATATATATATATATATATATAGCCAATGGTCCAGGAGACTGGGGTTCACTTCAGGTTGCGTCATACCAAAGACTTTAAAAAAATGGTACTTGATACCTCCTTATACTCAGCAATATAAGGCACATCTCAAGGGTAAAGTAGAGCAATCCAGGGAAAGAAGTAGCACTCTCCCCTACACGACGGTGTAGTAGCTATTGAAAAGGGAGCTTTTTGGTCAACCTTGATTACAGTCGCCTTATATATATATATATATATATATGAAAAACCTGAAAGTTTCTGTTACAGTAGTTTTATTTCCTGTTACATCTGCTCTTCATTGTATGAGGATTTTCAAACATGATAGAGAGCAAAACATTACAAAAAATAAAACAATTGGAACACCAACTTTTTTTTTTTTTTTTTCCTGTCCAAATTGTTACTGTATGTATATATATATAACTCATAATTAAGTGCTATTTATATGTTAAGAGAATTTAAGAAATAAATTTTTTTTTTTCAAAGAAAGAAAATACTCATAGAAAATGATGTTCTTTATTTCTTGGTAATTTTGAGACATGTGAAATATCTGGCGAGACATGAGAACCTCACCAATCTGCTCAATTTTCCCTGAAGTTTTGAGTAACTCTTCATAGATCTTTTGACACAAAAAGTATACCAAATATCACATGTCAGTGATGATGGTACTATAGATAGGTGGTTGAACTCTGATGGCTCAATCTGGACAGCTGAGTATTTAAAAAAAAATGCATCTTCTGAGCTGCCAAATACCCTGAACTGTTTTGCCTGCATATATAAGATCAGTACCATATCAAGTCTAATTTCACCAGAAGAAACAATGGTATACAACATAAGCCAATTTTAAACAAAATCAGAATTTTAAAAAAGGATAAAAATAAAATTTCGAAAATGAAATGATGGTTAGAATTTTTAATTATTTTCTTGAAGTTCAATGTTAGCTGCAGATTGAAAAAATTTTTTTTCTCAGTACATTAAAATTCAGAAACAGACTGTACATCGTCTGTCACTGTTATCTTTGCATTTGGCCCCTGTGCCCACGACCCCGAAACCCGCCATGACCTCCACTCCTCATCCGACTGCCCATAGCACCACCCCTGCTCCGGCCCATGTGACCCCGACCACCAACCGACATGCCTTTGTTGCTGTTTCCTCTTTGCTGGGAAGACCCACGATTGGTGTTGCCTCCTCGACCTGATACTCCGCCGCGGCCTGTGCCTTCCTTGCTACCCCGATCGGAGTTATTGTTCCCGGATTTATTTTTAGGGGGCGGGGATTTCGGCCGAAGACGTTCAATCTCATCAGTGCAGCCAGTCAAATGACCGTGTGCATCTTTGTTGACCACCTGCTTGTACATGTCGGCATTAAAGTTGCTGCTCGTTAATTCAGAGCCGACAGTAACCCAGCCGGGGCGGATGGTGCTGTCTCGTCCAAAAATGTGCAACCGCCGTTTACCCAGGCAGAAATGTTCAATAATGTGAAAGATCTCTACAGGTTTGTCCTTGGAGGAATATTCAGGCTCTTCTTCAATGATTAAATCAATGTCTACATTGGCATGGATAAAATCCCCATCAGTGCTACGTTTCACTGTCCCTTTGATGCCCATCAAGCAATGCTCCTGAAAAACCAGAAAAGATTTATTTTCATCTAAATTTCATGAAGTATTATCATTTTTATATGGTGACATACTCAGACTAGTATCCTTATCTTAGTTGTTTTTACAGTCAAAATTTCTTCTCGAGATATCTTGACTTTTATGGCATCTGTCATAGTTGATTGATTTGGCTTAGTTTATTTAACAGCATATCAACTCCTTATAGGTTACATAATGCCAAAATGGTGTAATGGCTAATACACTGGACTGTTGCCTCAAAGTGAGCAAGTTCAAACTCTGGTCACGCTATTACATTCACTTTTAGACTACTACCCTTGGGAAAGGTATAAACCTCCTTTATTCCCCAGCTATGGGTTACGTTCTACAACGAATGGCCTTTTTTTGGCTTTGGCATTAAATAACTCATCAAGATTGAGATGCCATTAAACAAAGGAAAATTTAATTTATTTTTAAATGTTTGATAATAATTATAACTATTTATATTTCCAAAATTCTATTGAAATCATATTTTTAAATTCATACAAAGTCTTAAACATAATTATATGAATGAATAGGGGAGGTGACCGTGGTGTAATCGTTATCACCGTAGGAAATGAACACGGTGACACGAGTTCAAATCCTGGACGAGACTGATTGCATTTCACATAGCACTAATACCCTTGGGAAAGGTATGAATCCAATTATTCTCCCTCCAGCTATGGGTAAATAGTAGGGCAGACTAGGTTCTTCAGCCTTGGTGAGGCTACTAGTCGAGGAGAAGGAAAACTCTGAATTCAAACCTGTTAAACTCCGCTTAAAAAATTGACCTTGTGTCATATCCTGCCCGAGCGGAGGGGTTGGGTAAATAGGATAATTATAAGAATGAATAGAATCAAATGGGGGTCAAGAAATGGGGGGGGGGTAAGTGTACAACTCGATTATAATACCATAATGATCCATCAATTTACATCCAGAAACAAATGGTTAAAAACAGTTGAGGTGTTTGTTTGGTTTATTTGTTTAACAGCATAAGGGTTATTCAATGCCAAAATCCGATTCATTAATAAATTTTGGATTATAATTATTCATATTTTAAATGTCCTATTAGAATCATTATTTATTTTTAAATAACACTTTATTAATCTATGATAATCATTAATTTGCACAGTCATATGGAATAAGCTATTTCTACCCCCCCCCGTTCGCTGGTAATATAGAATATATCAACTACAGCTCTGCAGAAGGGTAAGACCCCCACCCAATGGATGTCCTGGGTATGACATTAAACTGCATCTGATGATGAGTCTCCAGTCCTGGTGTGGAGTACCCCTTCATTACCATTACTTCCAGGTCCACTCTAATCCAAAGTGGTAGTACCTGTTTGGAGCCCATCTACAGGGAGAAGTGTGTGTGTGTGTGTGTGTGTGTGTCAAGGAGAATTGTTCAATCATTTACTTATTATTAATTCTTAGTGATTTGAAACCCAACAGCTGTGTGCAAATTGTTTGTATTAGATAGGAATACTTGATAAATAGAATTACTTGAAAACAAAGCCAGTTTAAAAAAAAACCAAAAAACCATTATATGGTTTCAAGTAACTATTCCTATTTAACAATAATAAGAGTCATATTTTTTTGCTTTCAAGTATTTCTATCTAATACTAATAATTTTCAAACTGATCTATTTGACTTATAGATGAGAGCCTAACAGGTACTACCACTCCCGGTCAGAGTGGACCTGGGAGTAATGGCAATGAAGAGGTATTCCACACACCCCAAAATTCTGGGATTGGAACCTCACCACCAGATGTAATTTAGTGTCATACCCAGCACCCCAACCCTCACAAAGCGAGGGGGGTTCCTGGAATCTGTTGTAGTAGCTATTGAAAAGGGAGCCTTCAGGTCACCCTTGACTAAGGTTGTCAACTTTACTTACTTATGTGTGTGTGTGTGTGTGTGTGTGTGTCTTAATTTTTGAGAAATGTGTGTGTGTATGTGTGAGAATTTTAAAAAAATGTGCATGTGGATGCGTGTCTGAATTTCTGAGAAATGCGTGTGTGGATGTGTTTTAAATTAATTTTCACTTTCTATAAATTAAAAAAAGAAAAAATTTTGGATATGTATTCCATCAGCTGCAAAATCTTACCTTGGTCCTCTGGAAAGTTGCATTAGGTTGCAGATTCTTATTGTGACCAGGGTTCTTGATATTCGTTTTTACCCAACAAATATCCTCACACCTTCGGAAGCCCCATCGTTTCAGACACTAAAAGATTTTCAGGTAAAAAAAAATAAAAAATTACTCCATTAAATTTCAGTTCAATTTTGTGTTATTGTATATCATACAAGTCATATTATCTTAGTCCTGGGTAAGTTTTTACGAGAAGGGAGCCACATGAGGAGACATGACCTATCATCAGACAGGCTGTACTACTGAAAAATTTCAAGGTAATTCTTCATTGAAGGTATTTCAAGCATTTTCACTGTAGAAGACCAAATGCTTAATTGTTTGCCTAAGGAAATAGGGAAAAGTTGATTTTTTTCCCCCCCTCTTTAGTAAAAAAATCTTTTCTACGGAAAAACCAAAGTCTTAGGTTAGTCATTCAGAAAGAACCACAAACCATAATTTTCCAATGACTCATCTATCTCCGTGGGTCTATATCTATCCATTTATCAAGCTCTCTCTCTCTCTCTCTATATATATATATATATATATATATATATATACAGGGGCAGAGATGGGACTAGTGCTACTCGTGCCCGGCACGACCAATAACTCGGTCAATGTTATTCAAAATGGATTAAAAATCATCCATTAATTTCAAGCAAACATACTTAGTCTCATCTTAATAAAATTACGTATCTATTCAAGTTTCGATAACTAAGTAGCCAAAAGTTCATAAATATATCTGAGAATAATACAAAGATGCTGTTTTGAACGGATGGTCTTTGTCCGGCCACTGTCAGATTCATTGAACATCCCATAAAATCGGCTATAATGTTGAACACGCGCTATCCGTGCCCAGCACTAGACCCTTATAATAACAGTAATGTTAGAGAAATACGCTTTTGGCTGTAGCCAATAGCAAGAGCAACCCTCACCCCGTGCTGAAAAATCTTAGCACAGACTGCTGATAGATGTCTTGGGAAGAGGGAGAGGGAGAGAGAGAGAGAGAGAAAGAGAGGGGGGATAGCAGATTATAGCCGTTGCCAACATCATCATCATCGTTATGGTAAATGTTGGTTAAACGGCGTGTTTTAATTCGTTTTTTCACTAACAGATGTCTATTTCTTTAATGAATGTTGCATATATTACATTCTGTAACTAAAATTTGTTTATTTGAATACATTTTCAACAAATAATCTTTATTTTAAGCGAAATTGAAAATACTAGCTGTGTCTGTGTATATTGTCATCAGTTTCTTTATTCTAATAAACATATTTTTCTCGTCATAGTCATGAACATCTTCTCTTTTCTTCTATACCTTTGAAAGGAAAAAAAATGATCTTATCTACTGTATTAACAAGACTACAAATTATATAGTATCTTGATTGTTTACAAAAAAAACACCATGCAAGGTACGTTTGTCAATCTGTGCTATACAATGGAGAATCACGCAATAGCAACTATGATGACTTACTTTGGGTCCACGGACCACGGGTTGGGAACTGAAGTTGACAGAGGGCGGGGAGGGGGCACGAGTAGCAAAAATAGGCTAGAGTCGCCACTGTATATATATATATATATATATATATATATATATATATATATATATATATATATATATATATATATACACACACACACAGGGTGACTGAAAAGTGACTCCTATATAATAGGGGGGGGTTACTTTTCAATCAACCTGTGCGTGTGTGTGTGTGTGTATGCGTGTGTGTATATATATATATATATATATATGAAAGAGAAAGTTGTTTTGGTTTGGTTTGTTTTTATGACATATGAACCATTGTTGATTATTTAATGCCAAATCCTGTTTTTACATATATATCAAATATATTTATAAACAAATTTTGTAGATACACACAGTTAAATGATTAAATAGTTTTATATTTCAAACAATTCAATTTAGCATAAGTCAACAAAGTTAAATGGTTTCAAGAATTGCTATGTATCACTAACGATTCAATTAAACATCAGTTATTTATTTTCATACAGTTAAATGATTAAACAGTTCTATTTCAAGCAATTCAGGTTAGTATAAGTCATTTGGTTGCACTCAGTTTAAATGTCCGACAGTTCTATTTGACCCATAGAGAGGACCTGGGAGTGATGGCAATAAAAGGATACTCTGCATTCCCCAAAGTTCCAGCATTACTGGAGCCTCAAGATTGTTCAGTGTCATATGCAGGATACTCGTTGGGGGAGTCGTGCCCCTCTGCAGAGATATAGTCGATGTACTCTACAGCCCCAGCCAACTGGACCACAGGACATTTGTTGGGGGAATCTTACCCGACTGCAAAGATTCAATTGGTGTATTCTACAGACCCCCATCCCTCAGCTGACTGAGCCATTCTTTTTTTTTGTTTGGTTTTATGGCATATCAACCTTTGTAGGTTATTTAACGCCAAATCCATTTTTATGTAAATAATCTGTTCGATTGAAAACAGTTCAGTTTAGCATAAGTACACAGTTTAATTGTCAGAAACATTTCCATTTCAAACTATTCAAGCAGTTATATGTAATAATTCAGTTAAGTGTAAATACAGTTTTAATGTCGAAAAACATTTTTATTTGAAATAATTCAGTTAAGCATAAGCACGCAGTTTAAGTGTAAGTACGGTTTAATTGTCAAAAACGTTTCTATTTCAAGCTATTCAGTTTACTCAATTCAGTTTAGCATAAGTATGCTGTTAGTTCTATTTAACACATAGATAGGGCCCTATCAGGTGCTACCACTCCGGGCCAGAGTGGACATAGGAGCGATGGCAATGAAGGGGTACTCCGTATTCCCCAAAGCTCCAGCACTGCTGGAACCTCACCATCAGATTGTTTAGTGTCATATCCAGGACACTCGTTGAGGGGGGGGGGGGGGCTTACCCCTCTGCAGAGAAGCAGTCGGTGTATTCTACAGCCCCAGCTGACTGGGCAAGCCATTCTTTTTGTTAGTATTGGTATTAGTATTTAACTAATAATACCTTTTCTTACAAGGAACAGTAATTTTTGTCTTTTTTTTTTTCAATAAACTTTTTACTCAAGTTAAAGAAAAAATTTATCAAATTTGTAGAAGTGTTTTATTTAATTATTTATACACTTTTTCTTTTATTGCACAGTGAGGATGCATTTCACACATTACTCAATAAGTCCCAGGCGTAACTAATAAAACAACTTTTAGACAAGATTCAACTTTATTTATCAACATAGTCTCCTTCTAGAGTGGTACACTGATTCCAATGCTTCTCTAACTATTCAATACTTTTTTTGTAGAATGATTTGTCTTTGGGGTCAAAATACGGCTCAGTTTCCAATATCACTTCTTCATTGGAGCCAAATCTCTTTCCCTGGAGCATTCTTTTGAGATCTGCAAACAGCCAGTAGTCACTGGAGACGAAATCTAGAGAATAGGGAGGGTGCGGAAGCAATTTAAAGTGCAATTCATGTAGTTCTGCCATTGTTGTGATTGACTTGTGACACAGTGCATTGTCTTAGTGAAACAGCACCTTTTTTTTTTCATTTCTGGCTATTTTTTGATGATTTCTTCCTTCAAACGCACCAATAATGCCATATAATATTCACTATTGATGGTTCTTCCTTTCTCAAGGTAATCGGACAAAATACCTTGTGCATCCCAAAACCTTGCCTGCTGATGTTTGTGTCTTTGGTCACTTTGAACGGTTTTCAATTGCTGCTGTCCACTCAGCTGACCGTCGATTTGACTCTGGAGTGAAGTGGTGGATTCATGTTTCAGCCATTGTCACACATTTATGCAAAAACTCCTTTTTGTTGTATTGAAACAGTTACAAATAACACTCTGAATCGTCAACGCATTGTTGTTTTTGATCGACTGTGAGCAAACATAACACCCACTTTGGACACAGCTTTCTCATTGACAAATCTTCATGCAAAATGGTGAATACACTGCCTTCTGATATCTTCAACTCCTCAGCTATCCGACAAAACTTCAATTTAGATTAGGCAAAACAAGTTTGTGGAGCTTTTTTGCGTTTTCCAAGACAACTGCCAATTTTGGGCGACCTGAGCATTCAGCATCATTTGTGTCTGTACAACTGTTTAAAGTCAGCATATCACCTCTTAACCATTGTTTCCGACAGGACAGAGTTCGAATAACACTTAAGCCATTGCTTTATTTGAACAGTATTTTTTCCCCATCAGAAAGCAAAGCTTTATCAACACACAAACTTCAGATTTTTCCATTGTTTTGAAAATTTGCAACAGTAAGTATAGTAAAAGTAAAGTTGTCTCCCTTTAGTCAAAGGTGACCTGAAGGGTCCCTCTTCAATAGCTACTACACCAAGGTGTAAGTGAGGGCACTACTCCATTCCTTGGATTGTTCGACTTTACCCTTGATCCTTAGTTTATAATACTGAATGTTAAGCAAGGTGGCATCAAGTACCATTTTTTGAGTCTTTGGTATGACTCAACCTGGTATTGAACCCCAGTCTCCTGGACCATTGACGAACACTCTACTCATTAGTTTGCAATAGTAGCTTCAATTAAATAACTAATTTGTAAAGTAATAATCTGATTGGGCTCAAATTTTGACACGTGCCATTGAAGGTTAGTACTTTATAAAAATCATATGGATTTTTTATAGTTGCACCATCTATATGTCAGGCCCAGGACTTATTGAGTGATGTGTTATGTCTTTGCTGGTCAGTCAACACTTGTGTGTCCATGGATAGGAGTCCATAAGAAAATGTTGATTATGAATCCATCCTTAGTACCCAGCACATCTTGTTCATCCTATTTTGAGGGTTTGTGAGATGGGAATTAAGTGGCCATACAACTGCTGTTAGGATTTATTCAAATTCAGTCTATTCTTATTAATCAATCCTAATTCTCAACAGGGTTTCAACTAAAGATTTTTCAGTAAGACAACTTTTAGGTAACAGATATTTTAAAGCAAGATATAAAAGTTCTCAGAACATAATGTAATCCCCAAAAGGATAAGAACAGATATTTACTAAGTCTAACTTATCTAGATATAAAGAGGAAGGAGAGAGAGGATAGGAAGAGTGTATTGTACCAATATTCCAAGTTGGGAGGGCCTGCTTGCCTTGAAAATCAGCCTTTTTAATCCTGGCTTTTACCTGGGCTCAGTATTTATGAAGATTAGTTTATAAGGCCAAGTAGAGGTAGGAAGATTGTATTGCATCAATCTTTTAAGTGGGGAAGGCCCACCAGCCTTGAAAATCAGAGTTCTTCATGTTGGTTTTTACTGTATTTATTTTACATATATGTTGATCTGTGTGTAACAGTTGTTGATTTTTACTAAATTCAGCTTAGTAAAGCACAAAGGAAATTGGCATAGGAAGATTGTGTAGCTCCAGTCAACCCAGTAAGAAGGAGCTGCCTGTTTTGAAAATCAACATTCATAATCCTGACTTTTACCTTTGTTCAAACACTGACGTCATGTGGGAAATAGATAATTTTTTACAAAGTTGAATTCATCATGGACTAAATGAAAATAGGAAAATTGCGTTCCAAGTAGGGAGGGCCTACTTGCCTTGAAAATCAGGCTCCTAAATTCTGGGTTTGACTTTTTACAACGTTGTGGTTAACAGGTGAAAGAATTATTTATCTTTTACCAGAAGCGAATGAAATGGTGATTTCAGCTGTTAGTAAAACTAGGTGCGTCTTCAATACGTACACTTGTGCTTCTTTGTAGCTCAGAAATTAAACTACAAACATTCAATTATGTAATCTATGCCTAACACAGTTGCGTCCTCTTACAAAGCAGCCATTTACATAATCACTGTAAATTGCAGAATGTCAACCTCAAGATTTTTAATTCAAAATTCTGGGTTGGACCTCTACGTGCTGTATAGGTTGACCCCCAAATATACAGTAGGCTACTCTGATGTTTCAGTGAGTGTTTACAGTCAATGCATCAGCTGTAGGAAAGGGCATGTGATATAGAATTAATTCAATACTTTGTATTAATCAGAGACGCATGTGTGTAGGTGGGTGGAAGCAGTCACATGGTTTATCATAAGTCCTGGGCATTATGAAATGATATATGTAGATGCCCAGGCAGTTGAAGGCAGTGTGAGTCAGTGCCAGCTTGCAGTCACTGAGAGCACCTGTTAAGTAACCCCAGCTGAGAAACAGAAGTGCTAAGTGGGGTCTTGAAAATAACATAGCATACTATGGTCAAAAAAAGTTAAGGGTCAGTATAGCAGTCTGTCTCTGTCTCTTACATCACAGAAGCTTTGACTCCAAGAAGAATAAAGAGAGATATATCTTTATAAAGAAATGTTATCCTTCATCCATCAACCATTATATAACAAGTCAATCCATAGTTTTATATTGCCCAGTTGGCTAGGGCTGTAGAATACACTGACTGCATCTCTGCAAAGGGGTAAGACCCCCCCAATGAGTGTCCTGGATATGACAGTAAACAATCTGACGGTGATTTTCCAGTGACGCTGGAGCTTTGGGGAATGCAGAGCACCCCTTCATCGCCATTCCTCCCAGGTCCACTCTGGCCTGGAATGGTAGCACCCTATCTATGGGTTAAATAGAACGGAGTTGTTTAAATTAGAACTGTTTGACTAAACTGAATATCTTCAAATAGAAATGTTTTTAACAATTAAACTGTGTACTTATGCTAAACTGAATTATTTGAAATAGAACTATTTTTGACATTGAAACTGTACTTACACTAAACTGAATTGTTTAATATAGAACTGTGTGTAAACAAAATCTATACTTATACTTAGCTGAATTAGAAATGACTTAACTGAATAGCTTGTTTTTGACAATTAAACTGTGTACTCATGCTAAACTGAATCGTTTGAAATAGAACTATTTGCATAAAAATGGATTTGGTGTTAAATAACGTACAAAGGTTGATATGCCATAAAACCCAAACAACCAACTAACCATAGTTTTATAGAGATATTTTCAGGATTAAAAAGCTGACCTGTATGTATGAAAATCGCAAACAAACTGGGTAGTCTTCACTCGAACAGGCGTCCAAGATGGTTTCCAATCAAAACTGACCAAGCCTCCGACACATTCATTTTATAGACCACAACTAGGCCACCGATTGGTTAAGTAGCAGAGTTTTACATTTGCATTGGTGCAGTTCATCAATTTTTTCAATTGTTGGACAACATACACATGCAATTCATTGACATTTTCATGCGTGATGTCATGTATCTTGCTCACGACAATCACACTCCTCTCTGATCTGAGAATCACACGATAATGCGCAGCAGGTCATTTTATCCTGCTACTTTGTCTCAGTGGAGTGGGCTCAGCTATCTCCTCAGTTGTACTTTCCTCTGATGTATCGCTGACCTCATCTCGTTCGAACACGCTGCTTGCACTACCAGCTGACATTGTCGTTTCTTCCCGCATCTGCCCATCATACACCATAGGGGTTTCTTTGTTTGAGGTGGCAATGTGGCTGGTAGTAGTCTCCGCCCCAGGCACCGGGCGAACATCTTTTACATGGCGTGGTACTCCATCAAAAAGGTTTGAATGAGGGCTATAGACTTTTGTCACCTTCCCCTTCTCGAACTGTGTTGTACACTTCCCATGCGGTCTCTTCACCCAAACAACATCTCCTGCAGTGTATGTGCTAAAATCTGAGGTGGCAACCAGTGGAGCAGTATCAATGCCCTTCACGCGAGTGTGGTATGTATAAATAAAGTTGACTGGCACTGTTGAAACAGTGGGGTGTCATCTTTTGGTGTCACAATATGCCAGTACATTGCGTCCATAAGAGAGCATTGTGTTCTTGCAGCGATGTGCTTTATCATGCGGTGGGATCTTTCCACTATTCCATTTTGAAATGGTACATGGGTGCATCGGAATCTTATCAGGACACTCCATTCCTTGGCAAGTCTTGTGAATCTTTCTCCACAAAACACTGCAGCATCATTGGCAAGCAGTTCAATTGGCAACCCCGCTTTCATAAAAGATTGTTTCTAGCTGCCGAATGATACTGGCACTGCAATGACCCCCAAATGGCAAGTGCTTATGCCAAGTCAGACCACCGAAACTCCACAGCACTTAAGCACACTCCTACCTACAGTTAGCATGTGTACCTCCTTTCTCTCCCATGCCTGACAGCATGCTTTGCATATGAGTGTTTGCATGCAACCAGTGTTCACAAGGGCTGTACATCTCATTCTATCGATCAACACAGTCATTGTAGATAGCGCTCGATTTAAAGGGGATTGGGGGGGGGAAGAGAGAAGAATAGTGCCTAAGTCTTGTCCCTCTGCTTCTTGTCCCAAAAAGTTTCGGGCTATATGTCGCCGTTGTTTACACCGATAGCATAAAACGGATCTTCGGGGGTCTAGCATTCTCTTTCTTTGTAGTTTCAATCAAGTGATTGGGGCTGTCACATAGCATTTTGCTGGTGCATCAACTTCCTTCACCTGACAACGCGATGATAGTGCAGCAACTGCTGTTTGCTTAATATCTGTATGGCATTTCTTCAGGATGGTTCGTGCTCTTGTGAAATATCCATATCATCTAACAGGAAAGAGGCTCAGAGCAATTCCTCGGCACACTGTGACAAACCAGCATTAATCGTGTACATCGAACTCCGATCCGTCACACCACCGACTAGAACTGTGAGTTTATGCAATTCAGCCAAAAAGACATAAGGCGTAAGTGGCGTGCAACAAATTGCTTCCAAGCTGTAACAGATTCTAGAGTATACAAGGTACTTTTAATGCAGGTAAAGTCACTCATCTTTTCATCTCTCAGCTGTTGGTACACTGCATATGCACCACCCGATAGACGCATTGGAACTACACACTCTAGACGGTTTACATCACTAAGCTGCCATTGTCCAGAATCTCTTGCATCAAATAGTGGTATTAGTTTAGGATCGAAAGCTATAACCACCGAAATAGCTTCTATGAAGATCGCAAACAAATTGAGCAGTCTTTTCACGAACAGGGCAGTCTTCTTTCAAACAGCGTCCAAGACAGTTCCTGATCAAAGCCTCCGACACACTCGTTTTATAGACCATGACAATGCGCTCGTTTGGTTAAGCAGCAGTTTTACATTTGCATCGGCACACTTTGTGAATTTTTTGTCAATTGTTCTACAACAACATGCAATTCGTTGATGTTTTCATGTGTAATGTCGCGTATCTTGCTAACGACGATCACACTGTACACAGCAATTTACAGAATACTAACCGTTCTTCCTCTTTCTAAACCTTCAGCATTTCCACACCAAATCCAGAGGAAGGATCTTTGAGCTGCCACTGTGGGAATATCTAAGCGCTCAATCTAGAAGACAAAAACAAATAACAAGAGATTAAATCTGAGGTATGGAGGGTGGCAAAGAAAATTAAATCAGCAATCCAAGTTCAAATTCTAGATGAAGCAGTTTGTGTTCACTTTGGAAAAGGCATGAATCCATCTTTTCTACCAGGGTAAAATATTAGAGCAAACTGGGCTCCCTAGCCCCGGTTGACAACCTGTCTATAAACTCCATGTTTTTCATTTGAGCACAGTCACATTTTTACTTTTCTTTGAATAACAAAAATATATATGATATACTAAAAAAGTTTATATGCTTCCGTATAAGTAAAGTTAGTGACTGTAGTCAAGGGCAACCAGAAGGCTCTCTTTTCAATAGCTACTACACTGAGGTGTAGGGGAGGGCGCTACTCCTTTCCCAGGATTGCTCCACTTTACCCTTGATATGTACCTTATATTGCGGAGTGTTAAGCAAGGAGGTATCAAGTACCATTTTTAAAGTCTTTGGTATGACGTGTCCTGGGACTGAACTCTGGTCTCCCGGACCATTGGCAAACACTCTACCTACCATGCAATTTTCTAGATACGTGTTGTTATGACTACTGTCACGATTTGAACAAAAGTCATCTTTTTAAATAAAGTTGGTTAAAACTAAACGTTCCTAATACCATCTAGTAACAATACAAATTTTTTGAACAACCACACACAATAAATTCTGATCACTCGAGTTGACTATCAAAATGTCAATCTGATTTTCCAAATATTTTCATACCATTAGTAAGGTTGGGTTAATGTGTTTAATGGCATATTAACCTCTGTAAGTTATCTAATGCCAACACCATCCTTGAAGAAAAACAGTGTTTAACGCATAGGTGAGAGGATAAGAGGATTCATGCCTTTTTCAAAGGTATTAGACTGAAAGTGAACATAATAATGTGACTGGAGTTTGAACTTGCTTACTATGATGTTGCAGTCCAGCATGTTAACCACTACATGATCAGAACTCCCCTTCTCATATCATTAGATTACTTTCTACTCCCCCCATGCAAACCCATTTAAACAAAAAAAAAAAAAAAAAAAAAAAAAAAAACAACTTTTGTTTACCTCATCCCAACTCCAGTATTTTTCGTGCACGACTCCATGGGATCGTTGGTATTCTTCTAAGGGAGGCTCGATTAAAATGACATCAAACTTGCAGTCAAGGTCGTTAAAATCAAATGTCTCAAGGTCACATTTTAAGTACCTTATGTTGAGGGATAAATTGAAAAAAAAAAAAGTTACAAAGTGTTAAGACTTTTACATTGGATATAAATTCCTCATTCACAAAGAAACAATATTTAATGATTAGCAGCCAATACTATCCATGATATCAGGTGTGATTTAAAAAAGAAAAAAAAAAAGAAAAAAAAAAAAAAAAGAAAAGAAAAAAAGACAAGCTTGATGCACTATTAATTCATTTAGATGATAATGCTGAGAGTGCCACAGAAAATTCTGATGATCAGAAACCAAAAATAAAATGATAATCAGGGCTAGGATTTTAAGGGCAAGTTATTAACTTTTCTTATCAATGCTCAAAACTACTTCTCTGCTTTATTGCCTGGGGCTGTGGAATATACAGACTGCACCTTTGCAGAGGGGTAAGACCATCCCCACAAATACAAACAAATGTCCTGGATAGGACACTAAACAATATGATCGTGAGTCAACAGTCCTGGAGCTTTGGGGAATGTAGAGTATCCCTTCATTTTTATTACTCTCAGGTCCACTCTGACCCTGGAGTGGTTGTGCTTGTTAGGTTCACATCTATGGATCAAATAGAACCGTTCAATCTTTTACTAGGGATTAATATTAATATTAGGTAAAATTATTGGTGTTTAATAGCAATACTTGAAACCATTTGGCGGTGTGCAAACAAATGAGATCTAACTCATTTAAAAATAAAGTTACCTACAAACTATTTACTTAAAAACGATATATATATAATTTCAAGAAAAAACCCCAAAATTCAGTCACATTAGGATTATTAATTTATTTCCCTCCTGTTAAGAGCATTGATATGAATCAATAACTCCAAAAAATTTTACAGGACTTCTTCAGAATCATTTATTCCCATGTTGGATCTGAAAAAGTCCTGTTAAATCTTTCTTTTTCTCAGTTGTCGATTCATATCAATACTCTTAACAGGATGGAAATAAATTATTATCCTAATGTGATCAAATTTTGATTTTTTCTTGAAATAATATTTGCTCTGTGAATTTATTTACACTGAGCTCTTTACCAGGAATATTTAAATATTTGAAATTTGAATAATTTATTTGTCCTGACGGAATTGTTCCCTACTCCAGATTTACTGGATTGAAGAATACCTTTTATATATATATATATATATATATATATATATATATATATATATATATATATATATATATAAACAGGACTTGGCATCAAATAACCATCATGGGTTGCTATGTCAAGTGGCCAAAACAGTTCTAGAGTTTGTTTGGTTTTATGGCATATCAACCATTGTTGGTTATTTAATGCTGAATCCTGTTTTTACATATATATTAAATATATATGATTTGTAAACACATTTTGTAGATACACACAGTTAAATGATTAGTTCTATTTCTAACAATTCAATTTTCAATTTAGCATGAGTCAACAAAGTTGAATGTTTTCAAGTATTCCTATGTATCACTAACGATTCAATTAAACATCAGTTATTGGTTTAGACACAGTTAAATGATCAAACAATTCTATTTCTAACAATTCATTTTAGCCTAAGTCATTTGTTTGCACTCAGTTTAGATGTCAAACATTTCTAATTGACCCATAGACAGGACCTGATCACATGCTATCCCTCCGGGCCAGAGTGGACCTGAGAGTGAATACAATAAAGGGGTACTTCGCATTCTCTAAAGCTCCAGCATTACTGGAGCCTCACCATCAGATTGTTTAATGTCATATTCAAGACACTCCTCTACAGAGATGTAGTCAGTGTCTTCTACAGCCCCAGCTGACTGGGCTGGTTCTAGAGTTAGAAATAAATTATTGAGAGAGAGAGAGAGAGAGAGATGCTCAATACAAGTGGATAAATGTTCCATCTTGCTCACTGATTCCCCGTTTAGACTGCAGCAGGTAATGAAGGGAAAAGTCGATAAGAAATAAAAGTAAAAGGAGTACATTAATATGTGGTCACATTGTCATTCCACATCCCAACCTAGAATAACGAGATGACAATAAAAGACAACACCACAGCAACAGATGAGACGACTGAAGTAATGAAGAATGAAGTAAAGTGAAATGAGGAGATGGAACTGCCTAATCACGGAATAAAGGCAATACATAAATAGAATCACATAATATATAGCAGATACTCATCAAAAGGAGTAAGCAAAAGTTAAAAACAATTTCCGTTGTTTTCGTGCTACAAAAATTCCTTACCAGATGCATTACATAGACGCTAACAAAACAGCTGGAGAAGAAGTTAGACGGCAATTACACAAGAATGCTGCGAGCAATCTTGAACAAGTCCTGGCAGGAACACCCCACAAGATACCAACTATATGGCCACCTGCCTCCTATCACGAAAACTATCCAAGTTAGACGAACCAGACATGCAGGACACTGCTGGAGAAGCAGGGTCGAGCTCCTAAGTGATGTACTCTTATGGACCTCCACATATGGCCGGGCAAAAGCAGGACGACCAGCACAAACATACATTCAGTAGCTATGTGAGGATATGGAATGTAGCCCTGAAGACCTGCCAGAGGCAATGAACAATAGGGAAAAGTGGCGAGAGAGGGTCAGGGATATCCGTGCTAGTGGCATGACATGATGATGATGAAAGAAAGGATCATAAGGATCCTCGGTAAATTCATACTATGGTAAATTTATAGCAGATAAATTCATTGTATCAAATTAATCATATTGACCAACCCCTCCGCTCGGGCAGAATATGACACGAGGTCAATTTTTAAGCAGAGTTTAACAGGTTTGAATTCAGAGTTTTCCTTCTCCTAGACTAGTTGCCTCACCAAGGCTGAACTCGTGTTGCCGTGTCCATTGTATCAAATTAATTGTTATTATGATATTCACCCAGCCCCTCCATATGAGCAGAATTAGACACAAGGTCAATTTTTAAGTGGAGTTCAACAGATTTATGTTCAGTTTTCTTTCTCCTAGACTGGTTGCCATACCAAGTTTGAAAAGCATAATCTGCCCTACTATTTACTCATAGCTGGGGGCAGGGAGCATAGTAGGATTCATACTTTTCCTAAGGGTATCAGCGCTATGTAAAATACTAACAGCCTTGTCCAGGATTTGAACTCAGCTCTTTTTATTAAATTCTTTAACCCTTAGTTCTTTTATGAAATTCTCAAAAGCAACGATTAAACTTTAAATTTAGCAGCAAATAATTGGCCTGTGATAAATTGAAAATACGATGAATCGATTGGAGGTGCCCGTGGTGTAATGGTTATCGTCGTAGGAAATGGACACGGCGACACGAGTTCAAATCCTGGACGAGACTGATTGCATTTCACATTGTGCTAGTACCCTTGGGAAAGGTATGAATCCAATTGTTCTCCCTCCAGCTATGGGTAAATAGTAGGACAGACTGGGTTCTTCAGCCTTGGTAAGGCAACTAGTCTAGGAGAAGGAAAACTCTGAATTCAAACCTGCTAAACTCCGCTTAAAAGTTCACCTTGTGTCATATCCTGCCTGAGTGGAGGGGTTGGGTAAATATGGGAGAGTGTGAAGGCTGAAGTGCTGTCAAGGTAATGGCTTAAAAAGTTGCAAGGGAAAATGCTACACGTTGCTTACAAGACTTAATGTTTTTCCTTGCACCAATATCATCTGCTGGGTTTAGAGAAACTGGTGAGTTGTGAAATGGATTGACTTCCATATGTTTTGGAGGACCATGTTCAAATTTACTCCTTTATCCATTCAAGTGGACAGACCATAACAAAAGAAATAAATATCACTGGCACAACAGTTGAATTTCTTTGCCTCCACTTCCATACCAAGTTTTACTGAGGTAAGTAGAAAGTTTCTGTAATTTACCACATGATGGATTTACCGGAAACAGACCATAACAAAAGAAATAAATATCACTGGCACAACAGTTGAATTTCTTTGCCTCCACTTCCATACCAAGTTTTACTGAGGTAAGTAGAAAGTTTCTGTAATTTACCACATGATGGATTTACCGGAAACAGACCATAATAACACGACCGTACATTGCATCAGTCTGACATATGCTTGATAATAATGAAAGATGTCAAGTGATGGTTAGTGTTAGTTGGAAAGACCACTATCTTGTGTAATGAATTTGATCATCTCAGAGCCCCTTACGCATGTATCCTCATTGAAATCAAATTACCTTTAATAAAGGCATAAAAACGCTCCAATAAAGTTTCATAGGACCCATCATCTTCACATGTGAGGATAGGCAGGTTCAATATAACGGCTCAAGTTTTTCTAAACCAATAGAAAATCCAAAGCTGGTTTTGATATTATTCAGGCTCTAAGAAAAAAGTCTGTTGAAATGATCACTGCAAAGTTATGTTGCCTAGAAGTGGTTGGAGCAAAGCCAACTTATACTTTGCCGTTTGACGCTTTGGTGGAGCTCTGACATCTGCTTTCAGAATGCAATGAACTCATCAGGCAAAAACTCATCAAAACTCCAATTTATAAAAAGTATAAATAACAGATTTTCCTGCCATTTCTCACAGTTGGAGAGAGGGAAGAGGTCTTTCCCCCCCTTTTTTGGGGGGCAATAACGAGGGGGTTCATTTTGTTGTTCATAAAAAAAAGAAAAAAAAAAAAAAAAAAACTGAATTGCAAAGTCAACACATTAATAGGCACGTTGATTCGTATTTCCCTGCTGCAAGAACGAATTGTGGCGGGATCATACCAATTCACTGGTTACAATTTCACTGCTAAAAGATATCTGCTCGAGAGGGAGAGAGAGAGAGAGGAAAAAAGACGTATGATGCCAATAAAAGTGCTTCTGTTAATTCATGGAGAATAGGTTTGGTTTTGTTTCCTTTGTTTAATGACATATCAATCTTTGTGGGATATTTAATGCCAAAGCCAACCTTGAAGGAGAACAGTATTTAACCAATAACTGAAGGTGGGTGGGGTTGTAAATAATGCAGTTCCTACCTTTCCCAAGAATATTAATCCAAAAATGACTAGAGTTTGGACTTGTTTACCATGACATTGCAATCCAAAATGTTAACCACTACATCACAGTGGATCCCCCCACCCCAAGCAAAAGAAAATGGACACTAAGCAAAAACTCAATACTGCTATAGTTCTTTAAGTCTTAGAATCCTAATTGACAATTGGACACCTGGTGTTGATGAAAGCATTAATAATATTGGTCAACAAGAAAAAAAAATTTTTTGAAATGGTATCGAGGTGCCAAACAGCTTTTTTTTTTTAAAGCTAAAGTAAGGTCATTTTCAGATTCAGCACTTGAGAGTGCTGAATCTGAAAATGACCTTACTTTTTCTTGGTTAGCCACCATTTTTGCAGTACAGAAATGCCTCATTTCTGAGAAAAATAAAAAAGCATTTTTTTTTCATTTGTTTTCTCTATGAAATTGAATTTCTTAGCCATTTTCTTTTGAGGTTCAGAAATCACTGAGATGAAATGGATTCCTTCTAAGCAGCTCAACACTGGGCTTCAGCAGAGATGTCCTGAGTGCAAATAGGGAGGGAAAAGCCATCTTATAGTGATTACCAAATAAGTGGGTAAGCGTTGTGAGACAGACACCTTTTTATAGCGAGAGAGTTAAAAATAGAAGCGGATTAAGACTTCTTGAAAAATTCGGTTAAAATTGAATCAAAAATGGTATAACAGACATTTAGTGATTTATAGAATTTAATAATGACTGGATCTGACAACAAAATTTCATAAAGACTGGATCTGACTATAAAGTTTAATAACGACTGGATCTGAATATAAAATTTAATAACAACTGGATCTGAATATAAAATTTAATAAAAGATCTCACTCTAACTACCATGGTAACTATGCAAAGAGTCTCTGCTTTTTACTCTCTTCACTTTAAAATAATCTGGAAGAGCAAATAACTCACATTGGAGGAGTATTTGATTTTCCAATAAGGCTGTCTTTCAACCGGATTAGCTCCCTTAGTTTCGGGTATTCTTCAAAACGGTTAGCCAAACCTAAGGAGGAGATATTAAAAAGGAAATAATGTTAGTCCAAAACTAAAGAAAGAAAAATAAAATTTTTTAAATAATAAAAGATATTGATTAAAAAAAAAAAAAATAAATAAATAAATAAAGGGTCAAATTTATAATGAAAAAAAAAAAAAAAAAAAATTATCATACCAACATCTCTAATAAAGTTCTGAGGTCGTTCACCAGTATCCACAAAATGCTGACAATAGTCATTGTGCGGATTTGCACTTTGAGTGCCCTGAAAAATGGAGAAATGTGTTTCATTAACTGAGCTACAGAAATCCCTGGAACGCATCTTACAAGAAAAAATATTACAGAAAAGAAATAAAAAATCAACATTATCAAACTAAAAGAAAAGGAAGTTGAAAGCATTGGTTCATGGGAAAAAAAGAAAATAAATAAGAAAAATTAACTTTTTGAGCAATGTTAAGATACATTGTACTGAAATGATTTTCAATCTTGAAGCAAAGTCTATGTACACATTCAAAGGAATTTGATATTACTGGGTGAATAATAATAAAAAAAATATCCCATGCTTTATGCAACTGGTGAGTCCATTTTGCTAGGTTTTCCAAATTTGTATATGGTGGAATCCAGGTTTAACCATGTGCATTATTCCCTAAAGCAAATAGAGAAACACTTTGAACATAGAACGTGATGATTTGCAACTCAAACTCACTCACCTGCAACCTAATATTTGTGATCTCCTTGGTTGCCCAACCAAACCCATCCTTCCCATTAAAAAATAATACAAAAATTGAAATGTTTTTGTATTTATAGCTTACCAATTCTTTTCTCATGTAAATTGTATTAAGCACTGGTAAATTAGTTATACTTTTGTAATTTAATATTCAATAAATTTATTTGGAGGTGAATGAAAATTAAATTTGGTTACAAGGGCAGGGGGATGCTTCAAATAAAAAAGTCTGATAAGCCCTCATTTAGATGGGCTGTTAAATTTTTTCTTGTTTTAAAAATTTCTATTTTAAGTTAAAAAAGACAATGTTTCAAAAAGAAAAAACTGCATATTCATTTGGTGTATAAGAAAAAGAATCTATTATTCAAATATGATCACTATGATAGTAAAAGACAAATCAATTTTGATCAATTAGGAGACAAATCAATTTAAAGTTCAACAAAGCTGAATTGAATCCCATTTTTTAAAATCATTCATGAAACACTAAACATTCTCCATAACCCTTTTTTTATGAAAAGAAGACATATCTATGAAAAATTTCATTACCGCTAACTGCAGAAAATGGATTTACCCCATGGCTTTGAGAAAAACCTTTCCTTATGCTGTGAGAAACAGATACATCCTCAGTGACTTCCAAACATCATGCTGACCCCTATATATATATATTTTCTTTTTTTGTAGATAAGTAACATGATTATGGGAATGAACATGACATTTAATTACACAGGGAAAGGGTTAAGCATTCTCAGTGACAATACTTACTTTAAGAAATGTACTTGAATCAGTGTAGATCTCCTCCTGTTCAAATTCATCAATGTCTTCACTACTCTGTAAGAAATAGAAAGATAAATGGCATCATTGACATATCGTCGTTTTATATGGATCATTCGACTAATAAAACATCTGATCAGAGATATTAATTCTTATGTAAGCAAGGAAGGAGAGAAGAATTTAAATTCTAGTTGCGACAATTTTTTTGTTTCATTTTGTGTTAATGACAAAAGAAAAGGTACGACTTTACCAGTTCTTCTCCCAACTCACAGGGATAAGTAAATAGTAAAACAAAAGGGGTTTTCTAGCCTTGATAAAATAACCAATCTAAGTTAAATGAGTAGTAGTTATTCATATTAAATTCAGAGTTGTAAGATGTTCATTATCAAAAATAAAGGAGAGAGTCATTTTAACTAAACTTTAATAAAACTCACTCTACATTCTTTATTTTTAATAATGATCATCTTACAACCCAAATGAAATATGACTAAGTACTGCTTATGAATAATTATCCTAAACTTTAATAAAACTCACTCTACATCCTTTATTTTTAATAATGATCATCTTACAACCCAAATGAAATATGACTAAGTACTGCTTATGAATAATTATCCTAAACTTTAATAAAACTCACTCTACATTCTTTATTTTTAATAATGATCATCTTACAACCCAAATGAAATATGACTAAGTACTGCTTATGAATAATTATCCTAAACTTTAATAAAACTCACTCTATATTCTTTATTTTTAATAATGATCATCTTACAACCCAAATGAAATATCACTAAGTACTGCTTATGAATAATTATCCTAAACTTTAATAAAACTCACTCTATATTCTTTATTTTTAATAATGATCATCTTACAACCCAAATGAAATATCACTAAGTACTGCTTATGAATAATTATCCTAAACTTTATTAAAACTGACTCTACATCCCTTTTTCTTAATAATGACTATCTGTTGTGGCCTTGAAGGGCCAGAAATGAATAACACAAAGAGATGTAAGGTTTACAGCAGTATATATTTATGGAAATACAGACAGTAATGATTACTGGTAACTGACTAGACTCGCCTAACTCGTTTCGAATCAGTCACTATTTATAGTGTAGGGGAGGTTCCATGCAGCAACGTCATGGGGTATATCACCATAACACCATCTTACAACCTGTATGAAATATGGCTAAAGACGGCTTACAAATAATTATCCTAAATAAAAGTGACAAATAATAAAACATGTATGTTATACAAGTACTGCTTGTATATATAATTCACAATGTATCTAAAAAGGAATTATTACAATAGAATTTATTATTATCACTTAAAGAACAGGTATATAAAGAAAATTGTTAGCAATGTAAAGTGTCACAACACACAGTTTAGAGTGGTCTGCTATAAATTAACATTCAATTAAATCCTGTACTTCATTACATAAAGTTAATACAAAAGTTTCTAGTATTTTTTCGATATTATTTGGAAATTGAAACATTACCTTGTTCCCAAGTGCCTGCATGTTATTATTACTTTTCTCTGATACAGACTGATGTACTGGATTCTTAACACTGGGACTGTCACTGCTACTAAAAAAAAAAAAAAAAAATCAGACATATAGGTTGGTTGGAATATATATACGAGCAGCCACAGCCGCAAAGTCCAAAGAGTCAAACAATTCATGGTTTATACAGACACAGCAACTTCAGACCATTGATACTTAACTAATCAAGAAGGAATATAAAGAGTTGAAATAGAACCCTAAGGCAAAACCAGGGTGCACAGATTTCTTTAAATTGATTTGCTGGTTGGGTTGGGTTAGGTTTCATGGCATATCAACCTTTGTAGGTTATTTAATGCCAAATCCTCTTTATACATATATATTCAATATATAGGATTTGGTTTGGTTGGCCTTTATGGCATATCAACCATTGTGGGTTATTTCATGCCAAATCTTCTTTATATATTAAATATATACGATTTGGTTTAGTTGGGTTTTATGGCATATCAACCATTGTAGGTTATTTAATGCCAAATCCTATTTATATATATATACATTAAATATATACGATTTGATTTAGTTGGGTTTTATGGCATATCAACCATTGTAGGTTATTTTATGGCAAATCCTCTTTATACATATATATTAAATATATAGGATTTGGTTTGGTTGGGTTTTATGGCATATCAACCATTGTGGGTTATTTGATGCCAAATCCTCTTTATATATATATATATATATATATACGATTTGGTTTAGTTGGGTTTTATGGCATATCAACCTTTGTAGGTTATTTAATGCCAAATCCTCTTGATACATATATATTAAATATATACGATTTGGTTTGATTTGTGTTTTATATAACCATAGAAGTTCATAGAAAAATACGTCCAAAAAATCCACCATCTGTATGGCCAGGTGTACCAAGTAGTCAAATACCAACCCCCTCAGCTGTTCAAAGGAATATAAAAACCCTCCAGTACTGTTAGAAATCAAATTACTGATGAACTTGATGCTTTTTTAGAATTAGATAAAATTAATTATACAAATTTGAAAGAATGTCTGCTTAACAACAAAAAAGACTTTGTATGTCCAGTTGTTGCATTTTTGGATGAAAATATTCTAACTGTTCAATCATCAAAATTTGTTGAGAATTTATAACAATTTGCGCTTTGAAACATTTCATTATGGACTTAAGTGTTATATTAGCAGCCTGTCCAAAAACCGTATAAATACAGTTGATACTTGGTCAAAACTGGAAGAAATCATCCGATATTCAAATTCTATGGCTTTTGATCACAAGAAAAACATCCTGAATCAACAATTTTTAGCAATGACTCCTAAAATGGTTGGAATAAAATACAGCTCAGATATAGTTATACGTGCTTTTGGGTACTATGCAACATCATGGACATTGTACAATAGATTAAGAGATGATTTTCAATTACCCTCATTTGCAACATTAGGAAGGATAATGTCAAAAGTTTCAAAACTTAACAAAAAATCTTTTTGTTATCTATATTTGATACTCTTAATATCAGTCAAAAAGGGTGCATGACAAAGTATATATAAAAAAAATGTTACTATATCATGGCAAACAGCTATTTGGTAAATCAGTTGGCAATTCATCTCTCCTTGCTCAAACAGTACTTGATATAATGTTGATATATCTCAATGGGGGTCCAAAATTTCTTACAAAATTGATTCCAATTTCTAAATTAACATCAGCCTTTTAATTTGAGCAAACTGTGTTAACAGTCCAGACCATCTCATCTGTACTAGTTGATGTAAAGGCTATTATATGTGATGGAAACCGAGTAAATCAAGCTTTTTTAAAAAATCATATCCTATACTTCCAGAAAAAACTTGGTTAACTGAAGATAATAAACATTTGCTTTTTGATTATGTTCATTTGATGAAAAATATTCATAATTTGTGGATGACAGAAAAAACAGGAGAACTAATCTTTGATGATGATGGAGTAAGACGAGTTGCAAAATGCGCACATCTTAAACAGTTATATCGTTTTGAATCTGAAAGACTTGTCAAACTTTCAGATTTAAATGAAATTTCCATTGCTCCAAAGCCAATAAAAAGACAATGGGTTTCTACTTATCTCAGAGTGATTTCTGAAAAAAACATATAATGCACTTCTCACTCAGTCTGGAATAAGTGTAGATAAGAATGATACTGCCCTCTTCATAAACAAGGTTTTGACATGGTGGAAAATTTTAAATGTTAAGCCACTTCAAATTGATAAATTACCAATGATCTGCTACAAGCTGAAATCAGATCTCCAAATGACACCCGACTTGGTTTTATCATTGAATTTGGTAAAATATCTCTTAATATGGCTGGCAATCAAGGTAATCGTAAAAAACAATTATCCCAAAACACTGCTACTGCAATACATCATTCTTGCAATGGAATTGTTAGTCTATATCAACACCTTTTAGCTACAAGTCATAAATATTTACTACTTGGGCAATTTTCAACTGATCCATTAGAAAAAGAATTTGGTAAACTTCGCCAAGGATCAGGTAGCAACTATTTTATTAATGTTCAACAGTGCATATTAAGCAGACATCTTTACTTTTAAATCAAAATGTAAATATTGATGAATTTGATGTTAATCCCGGTCATCAATGTACATCTTGTGTTTATAAACTTTGTGAGGAAGGTTCAGAAATATTTGACAATCTGGAAAATTTAGAGCAATCTCTTTCTAATGAAATAAAAATGGCTCTTGTGTACATAGAAAATGGTGTTATTGAAAAGATTGGTACCTAGGTCCATCTTCTATGGTAGCAAATGATTTCCATACTGATCTTATTCTCCGCATGATTTCCACATCTATATCTCAGTATATATTCACCATTCATCCTAAATAGACATACTCTTTCATCTTCTCGATTTCATTGTTTCCTTAAACAATATAGTCCCATGTTTTCAGTTTCTTTGTTTAATAGCATATGAACCTTCATGGGTTATTTAATGCCAAATCTAATCCTTTTAGGACAGTAGTGGTACTATTTAACCCATAGCTAGGGAATAAGGGGGTTCATGCTTTTCCTAAGTTCAAAAGTGAATGTAATAATGTGATTGGAGTATGAATTTGTTTACTATGGTGTTACAGTTCAACATATTAGCCGCTACATTTGGTACATCTGATTTGTCAAATATGAAGTTAAAAAAAAAAGAAGAAACTCCTTCCTGGATAAGATGTGAAGTTGAGCAATTGTATTTTTTTTTTATATCTGATACATCTTTAAATCTAACATTAGAATGCATTTTCAGTCTAAGAAACCAGAAAAAGTCACATGGATGAGCTAGGCATAGTTAATATGGAGAGTGCTGCAATTGCACAACCCTATGTTTCACCAAAAATAGAAAACTGCAACCAAATTGTTGAGATATCATTGCTTTATGATAGAAGTTTCTCAACAGGCCACAAATCTTCACATAAATTCTTTAAATTAAAAAAAAAACAAAAAAAAAAAAAAAACAAACTTCAGTCATGTAACTTTTTATTGCTTGTTATTGCTGGCTATCATTCTTTTTTTTTTTTTAACAAAATAAGTCCATTTATTTTTTCTTTTACTGGCACATCCGCCCTTATTGAAATATTTTATACCAAATTTTTCTTAATTGGTTTAGTTGTGTTTTATAGCATATCAACCTTTGTGGCTTATTTAATGCCAAATCATATATATATATATATATATATATATATATATGTATGAAAAAGCCAGAATAGAAAGATTGTGCCTTGTGGGGTACCCTTTATTGCCATCGCTCCCAGGTCCAATCTGGCCCGGAGTTGTAGCACCTGAGAGGGTCCTATCTATGGGTCAAATAGAATTAAACTGCGTACTTATGCTAAACTGTATTATTTGAAATAGAACTGTTTTTGACATTGAAACTGTACTTACACTAAACTGAATTGCTTGAAACAGAACTGTTTTGACATAGAAATGTTTTTGACAATTGAATCTGTGTATTCATGCTAAACTGAATTGTTTGAAATAGAACTAGATTTTTTTTGTATGTTTTAAACATCCATCATTGATTTAACATCACTAATATCATCCCTCTTAGTCCTGATGATGGTTCATTAGAACTGAAACGTTATCGTGTCGACTTTGTTTCTTAATAAATCTCTCCTTCTGCTTGGATTACCTTGTTATTTCTCTCTATGATTTGTAAGCAAACACTAATAATTCTATTTATTAAATAGTTTCAAGTATTGCTATCTAATACTAACAATTCCATTTAATATCAATAATTTGTTTGCACACAGTTAAATGGTTTCAAGTACTGCAATCTAACACTAATAATTCAATTCAACATTAATCATATTTTCAGACAGTTAAATTGATTCAAATAAATGATTGAATCATTCTATTTGATCCATAGATGGGATCTTAACAAGTACAACCACTCCAGGTCAAAGAGAATCTGGGAGTAATGACAATGAAGAGGTACTCCACATTTACCAAATCTCCAGGAGGGGAGCCTCACCATCCCTCGTTGGAGATTTTTTTGGCAGGGAGGTCTTACCTCTTTTCAAAGGTGCAGTCAGCATATTCTACAGTTGACAGGGCAGTTATTTACATTAATTTATTTTTTAGATGAAGATGGTCAAATATTATTAATTTTAATAGTATTCTTCATCGTAAATACTAGTTAAAATTCAAGACTGACTGTAAATTAATGAAACGGACATAAAGTTATTCCCCCTTCCAAACTTAATGGACTGTTCCTATCAGCAACAACAGCAGAAGAATGGACACTATTTAAACAGTTTTTAATTGTCCCTGAGCACTTTCTTTTGACTTGCTTGGTGGCACTCTACCAGACCTTCACAACAATTATATAATATACTGCCTTAGCTGGTGACAGAGTAGCATGGATGAACTTAGCAGATTCAATGTGGTTGCAAGATAACATCAACAAAGTGGTTTCACAGGAAAAATAAAGGAGGATAACGAGGAATGTAATTTATTACCTGTGGAGAGAGTGACAGATATTTCTGTTCGCAGATAAGATGAACAAATTATCGGAAAAAAACCCCAAAAAAAAAACAGAAGTATGGAAGTTCTGATAATCAGCCATAAACAGAAAATAGGTGAGCGAAGAGATGTGTTCATATTTCCACGTGGGAATTGAAAGACAATATAAGGTCTGTAGTTCTGGACTGGGAAGGAGACCCACTGGTCACTCAAGCGAACCTGTCAGCTACCCCATGTGTGTTCTCCAGCCGTTGTGCAAATACACACAAAGGGTCCCCACCACAGAAGAAAGATATGTGTGAACTCCCTCTAATGGTATTCCTACTTCACACAAACGTCGCAGTCAAAGAATAAAAATATAAATTATATTTTTATATATCTACGTGGCCTTCATTGTTTGGTACAATATACGACACTATTACTGACAATGTTTAATCCAAAATAAATCAGTGAGAAGAACGTAAATGTTATTTGTACAATTTCAAATAGCTTAGAGGTAAAGTAGGCTTATTTGAGACAAAAAAGGGTTATGAGTTTGATCCTCACTAAGAGCTTATACTTTATTTATGCTCTTTGCTGTAGAAATTCCATTGTGATTTTAAAAAATATTAAGAAAAAGAATTGAAATACGAGTTGAAAATAAAGATTAACAATCTTCCTCTAAATAAAAAATACATGTTGCCATATCATCAGACTAGGATCAACACGGACACATATCTAAATTTAGAGACCCGAAGGTTCCTTTTGCAATAGCTTCTACAACAAGGTGTAGGGAAGAGTGCTACTCTTTTCCTTGGATTGCTTTACTTTACCCTTGATACGTACCTTATAATGCTGAGTGTTAAGCAAGGAGATATCAAGTACGATTTTTTGAGTCTTTGGTATATCTCAACCTGGGATTGAATCCTGGTCTCCCGGGTCATTGGCGAACACTCTATCCAATGGGCCATATATTTAATAGTACCATAATTCATGACAATCACCAGTGTTTTCACTCTTTTCAGATGAACTTTATAATCTTAAGTGGCAAAAGAAACTAAACTGTGATATTTTAAAATGTTTATAATTAAATTTTATCAATAACAATATCCAAACAGGTCAGTTGGGACTGTAAAATACACACACTGTATCTCTGCAGTGGGGTAAGATCCCTCTATAACGAGTGTCCTTAATATAAAATTAAATAATCTAATGGTGAGGTTCCAGCCTTGGAGATTTTTGAATTGTAAAGTATCCCTTCATTGCTGATGATATGGCAACATAACATGTATTGCTTGGACCTGGAGTGGTAACACCTGATAGGGGTCCTATTTATGGGTCAAATAGAACTGTTTGACCATTTAGATTGTGTAAACAAATGACTGATGTTTAATTGAATCGTAAGTGATACATAGCAATTCTTGGAACCATTGAACTGTGTACAAAAGAATGAGTTGTGTTGAATAGAATAATTAGCGTTAAATGGCAATACTTGAAACCATTTAACTGTGTGCCTACAAATTATGAGTGCAAACAAATGACTAATGTTAAATTGTGACTGTTATATACCAATACTTGAAATTATTTAAACGTGTGCAAAAAAAGAGTTCAGGCTCATATAAAAATGTTATCTACAAAAAGTGTTTACACATCATATACATTTAATATATATGTATTAAGAGGATTTGGCATTAAATAACCTACAATGGTTGATATGCAATAAAACCCAACCAAACCAAATCCTATATATTTAATGTATATGTATAAAGAGGATTTGGCATTAAATAACCTACAATGGTTGATATGCCATAAAACCCAACCAAACCAAATCCTATATATTTAATATATACATATAAAGAGGATTTGGCATTAAATAACCTACAATGGTTGATATGCCATAAAACCAAACCAAACCAAATCCTATATATTTAATATATACGTATAAAGAGGATTTGGCATTAAATAACCTACAATGGTTGATATGCCATAAAACCCATCCCATTCAAATCCTATATATTTAATATATATGTATAAAGAGGATTTGGCATTAAATAACCTACAATGGTTGATATGCCATCAAACCAAACCCAACCAAATCCTATAAATTTAATATATACGTATAAAGAGAATTTGGCATTAAATAACCTACAATGGTTGATATAACATCAAACCCAACACAACCAAATCCTATATATTTAATATATATGTATAAAGAGGATTTGGCATTAAATAACCAACAATTGTTGATATGCCATCAAACCCAACCAAACCAAATCATATATATTTGATATATATGTATAAAGAGGATTTGGCATTAAATAACCAACAATGGTTGATATGCCATAAAAGCCGACCAAACCAAATCCTATATATTTAATATATATGTATAAAGAGGATTTGGCATTAAATAACCTACAATGGTTGATATGCCATCAAACCCAACCAAACCAAATCCTATATATTTAATATGTATGTATAAAGAGGATTTGGCATTAAATAACCAACAATTGTTGATATGCCATCAAACCCAACCAAACCAAATCATATATATTTGATATATATGTATAAAGAGGATTTGGCATTAAATAACCAACAATGGTTGATATGCCATAAAAGCCGACCAAACCAAATCCTATATATTTAATATATATGTATAAAGAGGATTTGGCATTAAATAACCTACAATGGTTGATATGCCATCAAACCCAACCCAACTAAATCCTATATATTTAATATGTATGTATAAAGAGGATTTGGCATTAAATAACCTATAATGGTTGATATGCCATCAAACCCAACCCAACTAAATCCTATATATTTAATATATATGTATAAAGAGGATTTGGCATTAAAAAAACAACAATGGTTGATATGCCATCAAACCCAACCCAACCCAACCAAATCCTATAAATTTAATATATATGTATAAAGAGGATTTGGCATTAAATAACCTACAATGGTTGATATAACATCAAATCCTATATATTTAATATATATGTATAAAGAGGATTTGGCATTAAATAACCTACAATGGTTGATATGCCATCAAACCCAACCGAACCAAATCCTATAAATTTAATATATACGTATAAAGAGGATTTGGCATTAAATAACCTACAATGGTTGATATGCCATCAAACCCAACCAAACCAAATCCTATATATTTAATATATATGTATAAAGAGGATTTGGCATTAAATAACCTACAATGGTTGATATCCCATAAAAGCCGACCAAACCAAATCCTATATATTTAATATATATGTATAAAGAAGATTTGGCATTAAATAACCTACAATGGTTAATATGCCATAAAACCCAACCAAACGAAATTACATACATTTAATTTATATGTATAAAGAGGATTTGGCATTAAATAACCTACAATGGTTGATATGCCATAAAACCCAACCAAACCAAATCCTATATATTTAATATATATGTATAAAGAGGATTTGGCATTAAATAACCTACAATCGTTGATATGCCATCAAACCCAACCAGACCAAATCTTATATATTATATTCACTTTTGGGCAAATACCTATAGGAAAGGTATGAACCTTCCTTATCCCCCCAGCTATGGGTTAAATAGTACCACTACAGTTCTTCTAGAAAGATGGCTTTGGCAATAAATAACCCAAGAAGGTTGATATGCCATTAAAGAAACCAAACTAAACCAAATTAGCGGTACTATTTAACCCACAGCTGTAAGTACAAGAGGGTTCATGCCTTTACCAAGGGTATTACTCCAAAAGTGAATATAATAGCACAACTGGAGCTTCAATTTGTTTACTATAATGTCGCAATTTAGCATATTAGCCACTCTGGCACATGACCCTCCCCCGCTGCCCCCTTTATTAGTTGCGTTCAGTTATCACTGTTAATTGAAACCATGTCTCTGTATTGTGAAAAAAATAAATTCAAAGTGTTAATAATAAAGACTATCAACATGTTTTTGAAAAGGTAAGTTAAAATTTTCAGAGTGTTTGCCAATGGCCTGGGAGACCTGGGTTCAATCCCAGGTCGCGTCATATCAAAGACTCAAAAAATGGTACTTGATGCTACCTTGCTTAACACTCAGCAATGTAAGGTAAGTATCGGGGGTAAAGTGGAGCAATCCAGGGAAAGGAGTAGCGCCCTCCCCTACACCTTGGTGTAGTAGCTATTGAAAAGGGAGCCTTCTGGCCACCCTCGACTACGGTCGCCAACTTTACTTATTTTTAGCCTTATTCTTTGTTCACCACTCCCCATTCACAAATATTTTGTATTTTAAAAATGGGATGCATCCTTGACACCAGCAAATACAGTAACAATGTGCATATTATGTGAACACTGTGTGACTTCATAGATATCATTTGGATGATTGCAATATGATTGCTTTTATTGCTTAGAGGTAAAATCATCATCATCATCATCATCATCATCATGTTGCGCCATCAGCACGGATCTACCTGACCCTTCTCTATCATCCATCGCTTCCAGCAGGTCTTCAAGGCAACATCCTGTATTGGCACAGAGCTGTTGTATGTGCGTCCTAGCTGGTCGTCCTGCCTTTGCTCGTCCATGTGAAGGGGTCCACAGGAGTATGTCACTTATGAGTTCGTCCCCACTTCTCTAGCAGTGTCCTGCATGTCTGGTTCGTCTAACTTTGATAGTTTTCGTGATGGGAGGTTGGTGGCCGTATAGTTGGTGCCTTGTGGGGTGTTGCCTCCAGGACTTGTTCAATCTTGCTTGCAGCATTCTTGTGTAGTTGCCGTTAAGCTTTTTCCCCATACATTTAGTTTGCGTCTATGTAGTGCATCCATACAGCAGTATCAACACGATCGCTGCTTGGAAGAAACTGCGTTTTGTTTATTTGGTCAGGTCTAACTTCCATATGACCGACAGCCTATCGATAGCTGTCCATGCCTTTGTTGATGTCTGCCTCGGTTGATGAGGCACTACTTCCTAGGTAGGTGAACATGTCTACTAGTTTCAGAGAGCTACTGTTTAGTGTGGAGATGTCGCCTGTTTAATTAAAGCACATACATTGCGTCTTGTGTGCATTGACATGGAGGCCTATGCCCGCAGCTGCTCGTTCCAGACTATGTAGAAGGGTTTCGGCTTAGGGGGTGCATTTGCCAGAAGCACTATGTCATTGGGGTAGTCTGCGTCTGTAATTATTTGTGTGGGGTACCTTCTGCTTCTTTCCTTTGAGTTAGTAGCAAAAACCAGTTTCCCGATCAAATCTGGAACTTGTTCTTTTATAATTATTATAAATAGGATGAGACTTTATATTGAACTTAATGGTTGCCAAAAGCAGCCTTTAGGTGAATAATGATAATGAACAGATACTATCAACATTGGTAATTCAGATAAGGAAATATAACTGGGTTTTTCACAGGTCACCAAAAGTGGTAGGCTATCGTTAAATAACAAAGAGAAGCTTATCTTTTGTTAAGTCGAACTGGAAATACCGTGGAGGCGGTGATATCTCTAATTGTACTGTATTAACACCATATGTTACATCACTAAGGATATTTTTGCATCATTTTGTCACTGGTTCTTATTTAGATAAAAAAAAATGAGAAAGAGTATTAATATTGAGTTTAACTTTATAGCAGGTTAGATTATACCAAAGTTAATTTACAATTATGGTCTCAACTTATATAAGGTACAAGTATATAGTTCACTATCATTTTAAACAGCTAAACACTCAATAGTTAGTTACAATATCAATGTTTTAAGAGCCAATGTATTATGTTCACAATCATTTTAAACAGCTAAACATTTCATACTTAGTTGTAATATAAATATTTTAAGAGCTAATATATTAATAAAATTCACAATCATTTTAAACAGCTAAACACTTCATACTTAGTTGCAATATCAATGTTTTAAGAGCCAAAGTCATATTAATGGCATGTTATATTATACCAGAGTCAATTGAACACTTATGGTCTCAATTATATAGGGTACAAAAACGTATCTTCACAATCACTTTAAACAGATAAATTTAACAGCAACATTAATATATTTATAAAGTTCACAATTTATCTCTTTTGTATATTACAAAAATAATTACAAATTCAATAATAAATATATTAGTCACAGATGAGACAAACTCAGTTCTTTTGTAGTTACTGTAGATCTATTTTGATTTACACACACAGGCTCATTGCAGAAGTGGAGTCTCACCAAATAAGAACAGACGGTACACACACACACACACACAAAATAAAATAAACTGAGAAAATTTGCATAAACACTAACTTACATAACATCATGTGACTTTTTGGGAGGAGAAACATCTGAATGAAGTATTCGCTTCAGCTCTTCGGGTCCTGAGGCTCCAAGCTAAAAAAAAAAAAAAAAAAAAAAAAAAGTTTGTTTGATTATTGTTCATTAACACCTACATGGGCCATTTTGAGTTAATTAAGTTGTTCCAACCCCAAAATTGTGTGTTCAAGTCTTGTAAAAAGACAAGGGAGATAATCCACGCTGCTGACAACATGTTCTAAGTAGTAGTAGTAGTAGTAGTAACAACAACAACTACTACTACTACTACTACAACTACTACTACTACTACTAATAATAATAATCATCATCATCATCCTTAGTAAACAATTATAACTTCAAGTAAGTATTCTTAACACAAATAATTTACAGTTATATGAGATCAGGGTTTGGTTTGGTTTGGGTTGATGGCACATCAACCATTATAGGTTATTTAATGCCAAATCCTCTTTATACATATATATTAAATATATAGGATTTGGTTTGGTTTGGCATATCAACCATTATAGGTTATTTAATGCCAAATCCTCTTTATACATATATATCAAATATATAGAATTTGGTTTGGTTGGCTTTTATGGCATATCAACCATTGTAGGTTATTTAATGCCAAATCCTCTTTATACATATATATTAAATATATAGGATTTGGTTTGGTTTGGTTTGATGGCATATCAACCATTGTAGGTTACTTAATGTCAAATCCTCTTTATACATATATATTAAATATATATGATTTGGTTTGGCTGGATTTTATGGCATATCAACTATTGTAGGTTATTTAATGCCAAATCCTCCTTATACATATATATCAAATATATATGATTTGGTTTTGTTGGCTTTTATGGCATATCAACCATTGTAGGTTATTAAATACCAAATCATTTTTATACATATATATTAAATATAAGATTTCTAAACATTTGTAGATAACATTTTTAAACAAGCTTGAGCTCATTTTTTTTCCACACAGTTAAATGGTTTCACTTATTTCTATCTAATACGGTGAGGAGGGGGTTCATGGCATAACGGTTAAAGCAATGGGCTGTGGAATCATAGTGAGTTCAAACTCCAGTCGTGTTATGATGTTCACTTTCAAACGAATACCCTTGGGAAAGGTATGAACCTTCTTATCCTCCCAGCTATGGGTTAAATAGTACCAATACTATTTTTCTAGAAGGATGGATTTGGCATTAAATAACCCAAGAAGGTTGGTATACCATTAAACAACAAAATAAACAAACAAATCTATCAAATACAAATAATCCTATTAACTATTAATCATTTGTTTGCACACAGTTTAATGTTTTCCAAGTATTGTTATGTATCACTAACAATGTCACAGCCAGGACACAAGGCTTCCAGAAGTGGAGCCTCACAATCAGATGCTGTTCGATGTCACAGCCAGGACACAAGGCCTGCAGAAGTGGAGCCTCACCATCAGATGCAGTTTAATGCCACAGGCAGGACACAATTCAGTGAAATACTCCTATCATATAGGCTGAGAACATTGTGTGTCCTGCAATGGTCAATAGGATAGCTAACTACTTCAGAGGCTTGAGAATGTTGGCTATGTGCCAAACTAGGTTAAGCTGAGGAAATTACTATAAAACAGGAATTCTTCCAAGCTGTATCTGTACTACTGTACAGCTGCACCACCTAGATTAATGAAATGCTTAGAGAAAAAGCTAAAGAGGCAGTACTAGAGAATATCGAAAGCTGTTTTGAACAAATCTTGGAAACAACACTTTACAAAAGAGCAACTGTATGACCTCTTACTTCCTATCTCACAAACCATACAGGTAAGATGAACAAGATATGATAGGCACCGCTGGAAAAGCAGGGACAAACTCATAAGCAACATTCTCCTGTGGAGTCCTACACATGGACACACTAGTGTGGGCTAACCAGCAAAAACTTAAAGACATCAGTTCTGTGTGGACACTGGATGCAGTCTAGAGGACCTAATAAAATAGGGATGGATGGTGAGAAAAAATGAAGGGAATCCGAGCTATCATGATGATGATAGAAGCTGGTTAATAATCCGACTAAAATTGTATGGAAGATCTGGGCAGAAAATGGTGTCAGTTGTTCATGAATTGATTTTGAATTATTGTTGTATACGACACGTATACGTATGTAAACTACACAATACAAATACACAAGCAGGACTCCGTTGTTTAGGTATGAACGATTTTATTAACTTCTAGACTTCAGTTCATCGACACAAGGATAGAGGCACAATTCTTACTATGCTGAACATACTATCTGACCCCACAAACGTGCTATGCCTCTTGTAGTGTTTAAGATTTCTGTCAGTAGACATCTACAAAACTCCAAATACATGCCTCAATGGCAGAGACTCAATTGTCTGCCTGCATGGTCCAATTTCAATTTCCCAACTGCATGGTCAGACTTCAACTTCTCAACACCATGGTCAGACTCCTACTTCGGAATCCATGGTCAGACCTCAACTGAATCTTTTTCAAAATCTTCCAAATTCTCAGCCTATCTCTTCTGGGCATGAGGTCATCCACACTCCAGCCCCATTTCCTGTCTGGGGTTTATTATGACAATGGTGATTGTCATATCCTTTGCGCACGAGCGTAAACTGCACCAATTGACTACACACCTGAACTCTTAACCTGAATAATTCAAAGCCCAACCAAACTGAATGATAAAATATAATTAATGAAAAATGATTAAAATAAAAAAAGTCATTCCTTAATTATATAACATTATTTTAAAACTGGTAAAATTTTTAGAAATGCAGTCTGGAAAGGGTTAATGAGAAATATGATTAAACACGCGACAATTTTACTGAATGACTCAAGATATTTCCAACAATACTTAAAGAAATAATTGTATAAAGACTGGTTTGACTGTGGAAACAGATGTGGCAGGACAAAATAAACTTATGGACAACACAATGGAATCAAAGTGAAAGGTTTTTATGAGACAACACCTTGATTGGTGAAGTGAAGAAAAGACCAACTGTATCCCCTGCACCAAAAGAGTTGTCCTGCATCTGAGGCTCCTGTTCTAGAGCTTTGGGGAGTATCCTTTCATTATCATTACTCCCAGGTCCACTCTAACCTACTACCTTTACTAAAGATTATTATCATTTACTTGAAAACATGTAACAGTATGGAAAGGAATAACTATTATTAAATAGAAATCATAGAATTGTCAGTATTTGATAGGAATACTTGAAGCCATAGAACAATGTGCAAATATTTTGTATTTTATAGGAATAATTGAAACCATATAACTACATACAAATTAATATTATTAGATAGGTTGGTTGGTTGGTTGGCTGTTTTGTTTTTCAGCATATCAACCCTTTTCGGATCATTTAACACCAAATTAAATTTCAAACAATTCGGTTTAGTATAAGTATAGTTTTTGTTTACAGTTAAATGTCAAAACAATTCTATTTCAAACAGTTCAGTTTAGCATAAGTACACAGTTTAGTTCTATTTGACACATAGATAGAACATAGATAGAACCCTATCAGGTGCTACCACTCCAGGGTCAGAGTAGACCTAGGAGCAATGGCAATGAAGGGATACTCTGCATTCTCCAAAGCTCCAGCATTACTGAAACCTTATCATCAGATTGTTTAGTGTCATACACAGGACACTCGTTACGGGGGTGGGGGCTTCTGCAGAGATGCAGTCAGTGTATTCTACAGCCCCAGCTGACAAGGCAATCATTAGATATGAATAGTTACTTTAAACCAAATCATTGTATATAAATTAGGGTCACATCTATGAGTCAAATCTGTTTGAAAAGTTCAAGTATTAAAAAGTAAAATATTTGAAAGCTGTATGCATCAAAGTACAAGGTTTTTATGACAGTAAAAGTAAAGTTGGCAACTGTAGTCGAGGGCGACCAGAAGGCTCCCTTTTCAATAGCTACTACACCATTGTGTAGGGGAGGGCACTACTCCTTTCCCTAGATTGCTCCACTTTACCCTTGATATGTACCTTATATTGCTGAGTGTTAAGCAAGGAGGTATCAAGTACCATTTTTAAAGTCTTTGGTATGATGCAACCTGGGATTGAACCCAGGTCTCCCGGACCATTCGCGAACACTCTTCCCACTTGGCCAATTATTTAGCCTAGTCAGCAAGGCTTAGAAGAGGCAGACTTTATCTCTTTCAGGCTTTTAGGGAAGTAAGACGCCCACCACACACAAAAAAAAAAAAAGAAAAAAAAAGAAAAAAAAAAAAAAAAAAAGAGGGTTGGTTGGTTGATAGTTTTGTTTTCTGGCATATCAACCCTTTTCAGGTTATTTAATGCTGAATTAAATTTCAAACAATTCAGTTTAGTATCAGTATAGTTTTTTGTTTACACACAATCATAGTGTCAAAAACAGCTCTATTTCAAACAATTCAGTTTAGATTAAGTACACAGTTTATTATTTTTTTACCCATAGATAGAACCCTCTCAGGTGCCAGAGTGGACCAGGGAGTGATGGCAAGGAAGGGGTATTCTGCATTCCCTAAAGCTCCAGAATTACTGAAACCTCACCATCAGATTGTTTAGTGTCATATCCAGGATACTCATTGGGGGTGGGTCTTACCCCTCTACAGAGGAGCAGTCGGTGTATTCTACAGCCCCAGCCAACTGGGGAAAAAAAAGAAGGGGAGTTTTGGGCATGACACCAAACTACATCAAGCTGTGAACTTGTAGTGGATAAAAAAATAAAAAATTAAAAAAAAAAAAACATTCAAAAAGTGCAGAAATTCCCAGAAGCCTCTGACAGGAAGTGGTAGTGATGCATGCCCAGAAAAGGAGAAATTCGACCTCTCTTCAGTTGGACGTCTCAGACTGAAAGGACCCTCTTTCACATGGCTGCTATCAGCAAACACATGGGTGATTAGGTTTAGTGGCCCGAAACCATGTCTGCTGCTAGCAATCCGACATGCCGAAACAAGCATCATAAAAAACACCACTGGACATGACGACACTGAATTTGAACTTATCAACCACCAAAGATGATTACTATATTTTAACATCTTGTTTGGGAGACGTGACCATTTCCACTGGTTTCAGGAAGAGTTTTCGTCACCTGCAAAATGGTTGTTAAACCCAGAAATAAAGTTAAAATTTAAAAAAGGTATCGTGGTCTCTTTCCTTCCTTCCTTCAGTAATTCTTTTACAGCCTTCTACAGATACAGAAGCCAACCAATTAATTGGGATAAGAAGAAAACCAATGGAGTCTGATATCCAAAACCAAAATTTGACCAACTACCAAATTAAACTAAATAAATAACCAACCAAAATCTTTTGGGGCCTCATAAGCTCACATCCTGGAGCTCAGAGGAGCATAGAGCACCCCTTCATTGTCAATACTCCCAGGTCCACTCTAAACCAGAGTGAATCTGTTAGGATGGCATCTATGGGTCAAATAGACCTGTATGAAAATTATTAGTATTTGGTAGGATTGTATGTATAATCTTAAAAAAAAAAAAAAACAAAAAAAAAAAAAAACTCTTAAGAGGCAACTACACAAAAAAATGTAAATATGAACACAATTCCTAAACCTTTAGGCCTAAAATTAACCCCAGACGTGTTGACATGCCTTTAAAATCAATCAATCAATTTCTAAGTAACAGCTTAAAGTGTGTTACATGGTACTAGTAAAAAAACGAACTGACCTGACCATTAGTAATTAATAATAAAAAAAAACAAAAAACAATCGGTTAGAAATATGGGAAATTATTATATACATATATTTATTCTTATAATTTAAAATAAAACTATTAAAACCTACCATCTATGTACTTTAAAAACAACATTAAAATAGTAATTTTAAATTTTACGTCAACTTATGTCCAAAACGTCAACCGGAATTAAAAGATTTGTTAATTCCCTTTAAAAGATAGAAAAATAATGCACAAGTCTTTTTAAAAAAGATTAAAATTTAATTAAAAGTTTAATGATAATAATTAATCAAGTTTAATATGATTGTTTTTAAGAGACGAAGCCATGTGCTTATTTTTTTTCTTTTAAAAAATCCTCTTTTTAACCAAGTCTTTCAAAATCAGACGAAGAAAAAAGATTTATTTTTTAAAAACAATTTACACCAAAATTCTCCGCTAATTTTCATATTGTAGCGATTTCAGAACTGCTAATTATTCCCAGTGTTTCATTTAATTTCTATAATAAAGTTTGAAAACAATTTAACGAATCTATGAATGAAAACAAAGAAAAACTCACGAAAATTCATTTAAGCAGGTTTTCTTTTCATAGTACGGATGTCAATAAGTATCAAAATAAGAGCCGAAATTTCAGCTTCTCAAACTTATCAACATACCCCCCTTATAAATAAACTACTTTGTCGGCGAGGATTAGAACATGCTGACAGTATCTCTTGAGGAAATGGGAAGACCACTCCAAAAGCAGGTTCTTGGGTTTGACACTACACAGCATCTGATGGTGAGACTACTGTTCTGTTCCGGAATACTCCTTCATATAATTATTTGTATTAGATAGAAATAATTGAAACAATACTTGCCCAGTCGACTGGGACTGTAAAATACACCGACTGCATCTCTGAAAAGGAGTAAAACACCCCCCTCCTCCTCCAACGAGTGTCCTGAATATGACACTAAACAATCTGATGGTGAGGTTCCAACGATGCTGGAGCTTTGGGAAATGCAGAGTACCCCTACATTGCCATCACTCCCAGGTCCACTATGGCCCGGAGTGGTAGCACCTGATAGGACCCTATCTATGGGTTAAATAGAACTAAACTGAATAACTTGAAATAGAAATGTTTTTGACAATTAAACTGTGTACTCATACTAAACTGAATTGTTTGAAATAGAACTGTTTATTTGTATAAAAAATGATTTGGCATTAAATAACCTACAAAGGTTGATATGTCATAAACCCAAACAAACAAACAACTACTGAAACTATACGACTGTATGCAAATTATTTGTATTAGATAGGAATACTTGAAACCATATAACTGTGTGCTAAAATCTCTTAAGAAACTGAACAAGAAATGTAAATATGGCCGTACAATTCATACGTGATTTCCTAACGTAAAAATTACCAGAGATGCTGTAACATGCTGCTAAAATCAACCAAAAACTAAGAATGTTAGTTCTTTATTTAGTTGCACGGTTAAACACATTCTTATAGAATGCAGAGCTTTCGCTGTCATCAGAAAGCGATTTTTCAAAGTGACAAGTTTAACCGAATTGTTGGAAAACATCAAAATACATGACGTTCTGTCCTTCAGGCGAGAGACAGGGTTGTACGAAAAAATATGACGAATTAAAACTGATTAATCGTGCAAACAAGTGAAATCCTGCTAATAGAAAATTTTACCTACTAAGTATTCATTGGTTAAATGTATATACATATAGACAGAATTTGGCGTTAAATAACCCACAAAGGTTGGTACGCCATAAAACCCAAACCACCAACCATCTTTATTTACTAATCTTAGCTTAGTTGTGGCACAAGGCCAGACGTATGAAGTAGCCAATGTAAATCAAACTTACTAACAATGGCCTGTTAATTCTAGCCTGTTCAACATTACACCACACATGAAGTGGCTCAGAACCAGAGATAGAATTCACACTGACAAATAACATTTGGTTTGGACAGTGAAACCGCAGTAACCGAGATTTTAGCGAGATTTGGTTTGGTTTCTTTGTTTAATGGCATATTAACCTTTGTAGGTTATTTAATGCCAAAGCCATTCTCCTAGAACAGTAGTGGGACTATTTAACCCATAGCTGGGAGGATAAGGGGGTTCATACCTTTCCCAAGGGTATTTGCCCGAAAGTGAACGTAATAGCACGACTGGAGTACGAACTCGCGTACAACGATTCCGCAGTCCATCGCTTTTACATTACACCACGAAGACACCCCAGATTTTAGCGAAGATTGAACTTGCAAACTAGAAGGCAAAACAAAGTTCTAAGGTTTGACAGTAAATTACCCAAAGAGACTTTTTTTTTCTTCTTCCAAAATCATCGTCTAACCACGACATCCTGTTTAGCTTGCTGATTATGGTTCGTTTCGAGCGTCTTTATCACCGCCTTGACTATATATATATATATATATATATATATATATATATATATATATATATATATAATGATCAAAAACTGACCAAGGGGGAATTACCATGGTGTAATACTTAAAATGCGAGACTATGGCAATGGAGTAAGTTCGTTCAAATTCCAAGAGTGTTATTAAGTTTAATTTTGAACTAATACCCTTAGGAAAGATATGAACCCCCTTGTTGCCCCTAGGTATGGGATAAATAATATTATTGTTGTTCTTCTACAAGGATGGTTTGGGCATTAAATAACCCACACAAGTTGACATGTCACTAAACAAAGAAACCAAACAAACTAGTTCAATCCTTGCTGGTTGCCGCTTTTTTCTAGCCTTATGTCAGACTAAGTTAACTTTATTCTAAGGATAAAAAATCTATATATTAATGTCAGTGATTTATTTGCACATAGTGAAATAGTGAAGTAGTTCTATTTGACCCAAAACAAGGACTGCCAATCCGGGTCAGAGTGGACCTAGGAGTAATGAGAATGAAGGGGTACTCTACATTACCTAAAGCTCAAGGACAGGAGCCTCACCATTGGATGTAGTTTAGCATTATTAACAAGACACTCTTATCTGAATGTTGAATTTTTTTTTTGTTTCATGGTTATTAAGTTAGACTAGCAGACTGTTGTTAGAGAGTTTGATTCTCACTCGATGTCCCAGAGTTTCTGGGCTTCAGCCAAACAAATGATCATTTGGTTACTTCACATGGTGTAATGGTTATCAAGCTCGACTAGCAAACGATTATAAATAATTTAGATTCCCGCTAGGCGCCCCATAGCCCTGGCCTTGTGCCACACTAAATTTACTAAATAAACAAGGATTCCAAAATTTAGGAATGGTTTGTGCTTTTTAAAAAATTATTTACTGAACGAAAAGGGGGTACCTCATCGTGAGGGTAGTGGTTAAAAGCTGGTCACGTGAATCGTTAGTGTATGATTTTGATCCTCACCGAGTGTCTAATGCTTGTGAACTTGATCCAATCCTAGTTTATTCACCTTGGGTTCAAGTAAATCACCGAAATTTGACCAGAAAAACATTTTTCTGACGTGATTTGATTTACTGCGTTTGAAAATGAAATTCATTTTTGGAAACTTTTTCCATTTCGAGGGAAAAATTTAAGTTTTCAAGTGAGGGTGTTGTGTGAAGGGGGCTCTAAAATGGGGGCTCACTTTACAATAAACGCACGATGTCTAAGTGGACCCTGACTTTGTGTCCGTTTTTATTGCCCCGCGTGTTCAATTTAGAATGAAATAAAGTTCAAACGGGACCCGGACATTACCCAGCTTCTTTTAATTACTAAATTTATGGGTGTTTAAGTTTAACTCTGCAGGGCACAAGGCCAGAGATAATGAGGTATCTAGTTAGGATCGACTTCACATGATTAATGATCCGCGAGTAATTTAAAGCACTACAGCTGGCGCCCAAAATAAAAACAATGACTAAAGTATTTAACTCCGTTAGCTTAGTCTGGTACAAGGCTAAAGGAGGGAGAAGCGAGTTAGCATTGAACTCATTATACAAGCTGCCTTTACTCTAATCATGGGGAAGAAGTTCTCGCTGGTTATCAATGAATGTATCCTTTTAGTGTCCCAAACACCTGGTAAAAAAAGTACTCTTCGTTCTTGAACATTCAATAAGTGTTTATTCCAGGAATCAGAAAAAAATGGTTTGTTTTCAAGATATTCAATTAATCAAATCGTTATTTTGTCGCATGACAGCTTCGTGTGCATTATATAAGAAAATTATATATTTCTTTTGAGGAGGGTTTGGAATAATTTAAATTTAAAAATTACTTGTTTTCATAACAAAATTATACAACAATCGCAACAAATTAAAGAAAAAAAAAAACACTTTGTGTAACTTTAAAAGTTATTATAATTTTAACTTACATTTTAACGAATTATATGATATTTTAAAATACAATTTTTAAAATGTTAAAATATAATAAACCCAGGAAATTTTAATAAATCTTTTAATTAAAAATTTAAAACTGATATGAGATTATAAAATATTGATAGAGCCTAATTCAAAGGTATGTTTTTTTCATAATGAATTTTATTAAGATTATAATATACAATTTATTTATAAGCTTCTCAGTATAAAAAAAAATTTCAGTGTCACTACAGGCTTCCGTAGAATAAAAAGTAAATAGTCAACGCCGTTGTTGTCAGGGCCGCCAAGAAATTATGACTTGTCTTGACCAACAATAACATCGACATTAGCGGCAAAAGAATTTAAACAAAAGCACATTTCTAAATTTACTCACAGCCAAAGCCAATAATTCCTTCCGTTTCTGGGATCTCTCCCGAAGTTCCTTCAGCCTTTCGTTCATGTTTAGAAGTTAGGGAAACGTCTTTAGTGTTCTGTCGGTACCCCAAGACAAGCACTTCCCGGTGGCCGCCATTACACACGAGTTTTCGTTTTATTATTTTTATCGATTAATCACGACTGGCAAAAATTTGAATGGCGTCTGCAAAAAAAAAAGCGGCTGTCATTTTGCGCCAACCACTCTTTTAAAAAAAACCCACATGTATTTAAGATTGATTGATTCATTTTAACGGCATGTCAAACAAAAAACAATAAATCGAAAGCATCAAACCATAATAAAACCATCGACCTAAATAGATCCAAGAGTGTAGAAAGTATGGATATTGAAATACAAATTCAAAGGATGAGGCTTGCAGAAAAAAATCCACTAATCTTTGACTTGCATTCTAAAAATTAGTTTAAAAACAAAGATATTTCCCAACAAACTATTTACTTACAAAGATATATATATATATATATATATATATATATATATATATATATATATATGGTCATTCACAAACAGACTGTTTCATTGTATCACAACTCTTCAGTATGGCTAGACATGCTAGATGCTTCAAGCTGGGATCGAAACCCGGCTGATTCAAAGTCAGTCAGATATCTTATCCAAACTATCGTCCCTCTCAACGTAAGCGAAAGATTATATATATATATATATATATATATATATATATATATATATATATATATATATATATATATATATATATATATATATATATATATATATATATATATATATATATATATATATTGTTGGTACATGCAAATTTAAAACCTAGAGACATATGCAAAAATAGGGGAAATTTTGAAATCGTTTAATCGGAAACCGTTTAAAACAATGTAAATAAGATCCAGATTAAGATTTACTTAATCTTATTTACATTGTTTTAAATGACTTCCGAAGGCTGTCACTTGACAAATCTCGGATGAAAGGGCTCTTGTGATTTCAATGAAATTTCTTTATATTGTAAATCTATTTTTGCATATGTCTCTAAGTATTTGCTCTTATATATATATATATATATAAAAACAAGATTTGGCATTAAATAATCCATAAGGTTGATATGCCATTAAAAACCAACCACCCAACATTGAAACTATGCAGTTATGTGCAAATTATCATAAGAATACTTGATATCATAAAACTGCGCAAAAAAATTCCTAAGAAACAGCAGCACAAAAAAATGTAGATATGAACCCATAATGAATGTGATTCCCTAACCTCACAGCATAAAATAACCCTAGACAAACTGACATGCCATTCAGATCAATCAATCACCCTGGGGCAATTGTCAGCAAGCTTAACTCACAGACTAATTACTACTGAGTAATGAGTTAGATCCACACTGAGTGTCTAATAATAAGGCATCTCAAGTGGTGTCAGGATTGGTGGGAAGGGGTTTTACCTGGCTGTAAAGATGTAGCAGGTGTCTTTTACAGTCCCAGCCGACTCTGCTAAACAGAGAGAAAGAAAATAAAAGAGAGAAAAAAGTAAATACCAATTACAATTAGATAGATAGATAGATAGATAGATAGATAGATAGGAATACACTGAAATAGATAGATAGATAGATATATAGGATTACACTGAAATAGATAGATAGATAGATAGATAGGAATACACTGAAATAGATAGATAGATAGATAGATAGGATTACACTGAAATAGATAGATAGATAGATAGATAGATAGATAGGATTACACTGAGATAGATAGATAGATAGATAGATAGATAGATAGATAGGAATACACTGAAATAGATAGATAGATAGATAGATAGATAGATAGGAATACACTGAGATAGATAGATAGATAGATAGATAGATAGATAGATAGATATTTGGGCTCCTATAACAGTTCAAACTCCAACGTCCTTAAAATATAAACCAGTTGAGCATATAATAGACTAACATTATGTAAGCGATAGATAAATAAAAAAAGATAGTTCGTTGATATTATGAGGAATGGGAGTGGGAGTTCTTATAATGACCTTGTGTGATAGCGTCGTGACCTAAAAAAATATAGTGAAAGTAAATAATTAAAAAGAAAACCCAAGTATCTACATAGAAAAAGTGGGGTTTTCAAGTAATTTCTTTCCATTTAGGAAGAGGAGGAAAAAATCCAATACAAGCTGACTTAATCAAGTCAGTTTTCAAACAACCACTGACTGATCAGCAAGTGCGTTTGTGACCTAAGATAAAATGCAATAAGATCACATTCCATTTCAACGACAACATTCTGTTGGGTTTATTTTCTTGTTACACGATTTTTAGACGACACTGAAGCTTGAAGTAATTCTTTTCTTTTTGTTTAAAAAAAAGAGAAGTATTCATATATCTAAATATCTTATTTAAATTAAGAAAAAAATCATTTTGTTGAGATAAGACGCTAACAAAACTTTTAAAAGTTTTCAATCTTTTTTTTTTCCTTTTTACTTTCTTAAGTATAAAACCTGCAAGAGGAGTTTACATTTTTTGAAAACTTAAAACATCAATCATGTCTCATCGTTCTTTGAGTTTTTGTAAGAGAAGGTAAGTGTTTTTTAAAATGATAAAATTTGTCAAAAAAGTTGCTTGATTAAAATCATTATTTTTGTTTTATTTTATTTTTTATGATTGCTTTTTTTTTTCAGGAACTTTATTTTACTAAGGTGTAGAAAGCTTTAAAAAATATGTTGTCAAAGATCGGCTGAAAATTTCTTAAAAGAGATTTTAAAAAAAACTATATTAATGTTTTTAAGACGACCTAAGAAGCCTTTAGAGTTTAAAAAGTAAAAACAAATATATTTTAGGTTTTTTTAAGCCTCGATCTTTTTTCTTTTTGAGTTTATTTCGGGGGAAAGATAACTAAATAATTTTATGGTATAGATTTTATTTTATTATTTTATCTACCCTCTTGAATAAAGCATTTATTCATTTATTTAGAAAACCAGATTCATACAATTATTTATCCATAACAATTTATGTAATCCCGGATATAATCCCCACCTCCTCAAGATTCACACACACGAAAATCAGACTTATAAACTTGCAAACAATTTTATTCTAATTAAAAGATGAAATTTAAATTTTAAAAAAAGAAAGAAAGAAAACTTGATTATATCAACAAAAATATTTTTCAAACATCTTTAATAAACAACAAATCGTAATTGATTTTTCTATTTAAATTTTGACATCGGAAACTACCAAAAAATGAATTTTTGAAACAGCCATGACTAGGACTCCCGGAACCAATGCTCTGTTGGACGGTGCCCACAATTCTAGGTGGCTAAGAACGGACATGCAGTTAAATAATATATAAAGGCTTTTCTATAATTATATTTTAAATATCATTTATATAATTTTATCTTTACTCGCTAAACTCACCGTCATGTCAGCTTAGAATATGCAGACTATAACCCCTTGCAGAGAAGTACCCTCCCCAACAGGGGTGTACTGTATATGACAATAAAGTGAATCTGATGGTGAGGCTCAAGATCTTAGGAATATGGAGTATCCCTTCATTCTATCACTCTAAGGCCATAACAAGGTAGTTGTTTCTGGAGAGAGGGGCAAGTAAATTTTTGTCATATCTTTAGGGGAATTATGCCCCTCCATAACTGCTTATTATCCTTGCAAAATGAACCTCATCGCCCTATAAAACTTTTTGAAAAGTACTTTATTGTTAAATCGGTAATTATTGTCTTTTCGTTAGGAATTTGAATAAAATGAAATCTCAAATCAACTAATTGAGTAAGTACATCTCAGTTTACGGGAAAGCAAAATAACAGTAAAAAAAACAAACTTCCTTAAGACGTTAGATTCAAACAATAACAATAAACGGGCTAAAGTTGTATTCTAAACTTGTATACTCCCGCCATCCTAGAATTAAAACACTTTTCTTGTTGATTTTTAAAGAAAATTTCTTCGTGATTCCATCGATTAGATCACAGATTGTACGATTATTTAAAAAGAACATGAAAAATTAATGGCCCTTTTTTTAGATTCACGATGTTACCCCACGTTAGATCATTAAGTGTGCCCCTATTTCATAAATACGCATTTTCAAAGCGAAATTGTTTTCTGTGTTATTTTTAAGAAAAGGTTGAGACTGACTTTTACTTTTGAAAAAAACTGATTTTTTTTTATTAAAACAGTTTTAGATAATATTATGCTAAAACGTTAAATGCAAAAATTATTTTCTTTGTGAGCGAGAAGTTATAACGGAAGTAAAATTGTCTTTTGAATGAAATTCTAAGATGACTTGTTTATTCAGTTTATAAAGTGACAACAAATCTGTCACCAAAGTTATTATCATCGGTTTGAATGGCAATTCTCTAAGCTTTTTGTTTAGATGTGCCACTAGGCCGTATGAATGGGGGCACCCATTGAGACTCGAACTCACTAGTTTGCCAGTCTAGCTTGCTAACCATTACACCCCCAGGGAGCCCTTACTGTTTGATTAGTCTCCCTGAAGACTCTTGTAGGATTTTTATGGTTTCAAATTTGGCACTTGAAATAACTGGCAGCGCGATTATCATCTTTACCACCCGTATTGGTCAAATGTTCATGGAATTAAAATTACTTTGTTTAATTGATCATCTATAAGAATATTTTCTATTTTCATCCATAACGTTAAAATCCACCATTGATATAACGTTAAAGTCCGCCATTGAATTTTTGTCATGCCTCTAGTGGTCAGGAGGCATGGGGCTATGCCCCTCGCTTTTTGCGGCCTTGTGCTCTCGGGTCCACTTTTACCCGGGATGATACCATCTGTTAGGGTCCCCTGTATCGGTCGAATATATATGTTTAAGAATTATTGGTATTTGATCGGGCTGTGTGTAAAAATGAATAAATAAATGAAAATGAATAAATAAGAATTAGAAAAAATAAAAAAATAAAAACATTGGTTGAATCACGTCTGAAACTCCTGTTGTGAAACTGTAAGATCATATTTTTGGAAGCCTTTCTAGATCCTCAAATTTTACCCCTGAGATGAATTTTCAGCTTAAAAAACAAGAAAAAGTCATACAAAACTGGAGGTTTGGGGAAAAATGAACCACAGGACTCGATGTGGAAGATTATTATTATCACTTAGTTCGGTCTATGCAATCATGAAACCGGTCTCAATACTTTTTGGGAAACAAACCTTTTATCCCAAAAGTATTTAGACCGGTTTAATGGTTGCCTTGATCAAAATAAGTAATCATCATCATCATCGAGTCCTGTTGATTGCACAGATTCTTTTGAATCGCTCGCTATCATTCTCTATTGTCCATCGCTTCTGGTAGGTCCTTCAGACGACACCCAGTGTCTGTACAGAGATGATGAATAGAAGTCTTAGTCAGTTGACCAACACTTGTGTGTCTATATGTGGAAGCCTCTTGGAAAACGTTGCTTATACTTTACCAGCAGTGCCCACCATCTTACTTGGATGATTTGTGAGATAAGAGTAAGTTGCCGCACAGCAGCTCTTTTGTGGGGTGCTGCTTCCAGGATTTGTTCAAAACATCATGCAGCATCCTTGTGTAGTTCCTACCTAGCTTTTTCTGTAAATGTAGCCATACAACAGTAGATGAGATACTGCTGCCAAAGTATGTGAAATGGATTGTAATTTTAGAGGTTTGTCATTTTATATGAAAATGGTTTTATCTTAACCTCGAATTTGAAAAATTACCAATTAAATATAATTAGTAATTCTTAATTAAATGTGAATAATTATTTTAGTATGACATTGCTTGAATTTTTTTCTCTGGATGTTTGTGTTGTAAGTCATTTATTCAAGTTATTAGAGAAAGAAGAAAACACATCAAGTACTTTGTTAGGAAAATAGGTTCTATTATACAAAATACCGTGAACTTGATTGGTGTCATGCACAAGTTGTGTGGTGTACCACCTGGCATAAATGGCAATTCCAAACAATATAGATTTACTTTGGTTTGGTTCTATGGCATATCAACCATTATTGGTTATTTAATGCCAAATCCTCTTTATACATATCTACTAACTATATAGGATTTGGTTGGGTTGGCTTTTATGGCATATCAACCATTATTGGTTATTTAATGTCAAATCCTCTTTATATATATATATTAAATATATATGATTTGGTTTCGTTGGGTTTTATGGCATATCAACCATTGTAGGTTATTTAATACCAAATCCTCTTTATACATATATATTAAATATATATGATTTGGTTTGGTTGGGTTTTTATGGCATATCAACCATTGTAGGTTATTTAATGCCAAATCCTCTTTATACATATATATTAAATATATAGGATTTGGTTGGGTTGGGTTTGATGGCATATCAACCATTGTAGGTTATTTAATGCCAAATCCTCTTTATACATATATATTAAATATATATGATTTGGTTTGGTTGGGTTTTATGGCATATCAACCATTGTAGGTTATTTAATGCCAAATCCTCTTTATACATATATATTAAATATATAGGATTTGGTTTCGTTGGGTTTTATGGCATATCAACCATTGTAGGTTATTTAATGCCAAATCCTCTTTATACATATATATTAAATATATAGGATTTGGTTTGGTTGGGTTTTATGGCATATCAACCATTATAGGTTATTTAATGCCAAATCCTCTTTATACATATATATTAAATATATAGGATTTGGTTGGGTTGGCTTTATGGCATATCAACCATTGTAGGTTATTTAATGCCAAATCCTCTTTATACATATATATTAAATATATATGATTTGGTTTCGTTGGGTTTTATGGCATATCAACCATTGTAGGTTATTTAATGCCAAATCCTCTTTATACATATATATTAAATATATAGGATTTGGTTTGGTTGGGTTTGATGGCATATCAACCATTGTAGGTTATTTAATACCAAATCCTCTTTATACATATATATTATATATATAGGATTTGGTTGGGTTGGGTTTTATGGCATATCAACGATTGTAGGTTATTTAATGCCAAATCCTTTTTATATATACATATTAAATATATAGGACTTGTAAACACATTTTGTTGATATCATCTTTAGATGAGCCTGAGCTCATTTTTTTTCACACAGTTAAATGGTTTCACTTATTTAGAAGTAAATAGAACTATCTATTATGAATAATTCTATTTACCATTAATCATTTGTTTGTACACAGTTAAATGTTTTCAAGTATTGCTATGTATCACAAACAATTCAATTAAACATCAGTCATTTGTTTATACACAGTTAAATGATTAAATAGGGTCCTATCTATTTGACCCATAGATAAGACCCTATCAAGTGCTACCACTCCAGGCCAAAGTGGACCTGAGAGCAATGGTAATGAAGGGGTACTCTGCATTCTCCAAAGCTCCAGCATTACTGGAGCCTCACCATCAGATTGTTTAATGTCATATCCAGGACACTCATTGAGGGAGTCTTACAGAGAGATGCAGTTGGTGTATTCTTGCCTCCCTTTGCTGACTGGGCCACAATGCAGAGTTTAAATTTATAGTTAAAACTTCTCTGAAAAAAAAAATTTCTTTTGCAGTTTTAAAAAAAATTTCCCATATTTATTCAATGATTCTCATATTTTTTCTTATTTTCTTCTTAGAATTTATTTCAAAATAAATTGTTTCATTATTTACCTTTATTTAGATTTGGCACAAGGTCAGAAGTATGGGGCATTCAGTAAGATTTGAACTCACTATCAAATGTAGCTTGCTAACCATTATGGCACGGCATGTAAGGTGCTGATTGCGTTTCGTTTATATTTAACTTTTATCGGTAAATCCCAGCTTGATAACCTACTTTTCTGGCGTAGACAAAATCGTAGCTGATAGAGGAGAAAAATGTAATCCTGCCCGCAAAGGCCACCAATAGAAGTAGGGCCTCCTAAGGGATTATAAATAAGTTGTCTATATTTTCAATGTTAGTTGCATTTTTTTTTTCTAAATTGCATTTTTTTATTTGTCTAAAATAAATAACAATTTACTTATTGAATATCTAGCATAAATGTCAATATATGTTAAAGCAGGGCTCTCAAAGTACAAGCTCCTCTTTTTGGGGATCCCAATTCTCTTGTTTATAGTCCCATTGATACAAGACTGACATAATAATGATTGTTAGAAAAATAAATTATTTATTTATTGTTTTTTATGGGTTTAATTTTGATTATCTATCTATCTATCTATCTATCTATCTATCTATCTATCTATCTATCTCAGTTTGTTTCTATCTTAGAAGTCCCTGTAAAGTGGTAACTAACTTAGTGAACTGCATCAACATTGTACGTTTGAACTCTAGTTGTGGTTTTGCATTCACTTGTGGACTAATGCCCTTGGGGGAAAATATGAACCTCCTTATCCTCCCCTGCTATGGGTTTAATAGTACTTCCGTTGTTCTTCTACAATTATGGCTTTGGCATTAAATAACCCATGATGTTTGACATGCCATTAAACAAAGAAACAAAACCAAATAGTTTCTATCTATCTATCTATCTATCTATCTATCTATCATTGTATTTACCTCTATTGTCTTCCTATAGCCATTATTAGAATAACAATTTTGTGTATTATGTGTAAATTGAAGATATCTCTGTAGTTTCGCAATGACATTTATTTGATATGGCCCACAAGAAATGTGATATGCACCCCCCCAGGTTGAAAACATATGGTATGGGATCTACTAAAGCCAAAATGTTAATTTTAGAATATATCAAACGTCGATATATATTAATGTTTTAAGAGCTAATACATTAATAGAATTCACAATCATTTTAAACAGGTTTTCTTTTTTTTTTCTCATTTTCCCACAAAGCTAAAATAGACACAAGGTAACTCCTATAGTAAACATGTCCATTTGATTTTCCATAACGTCTTTTTAGATAGATAGATAGATAGATAGATAGATAATTGGTAAATAAGAAAACTTTTAATTAGAATGAAGAGTTAACTTGTTATTGAGATTTATGTTGAGATGATTTTAATAACATTTCAGTGACTCATTCTCAGAAAGCAATGTTAAAAGTGTCATATTTCTACTCAACATTCCTTTTCTGGTGTGAAACTGAAGGTAGATTAAGACAGTTGAAAAAAAAAGAAGTAAAATGACTATTTCTCGACAGCAGATGTCAGAAGAAGACCAGGATGGCTTTGATATTTGGTACAATTGAGTCAGGTTTAAATTTAGAAATCATGATATTCCAGCAGAAAAAAAACATAATGAAACAGACAGGAAAAGAGAGAAAAATAAAAAGGGAGAAAAAGAAGAAACGAAATAAGAAAGGAAGAAAGAAAAAAAATCAACAAATAGGAGTAAGGGAGGGAAAAAAGAAAAGATGAAGAACAAGAAAGAAGGAAAAGAGGGAAGAGAAAGAGGTAAAAAAAAGAATGAAGGAAAAAGAGAAGGAATATAGAATGAGATAGGAAAAAGAAAAACAGAGAGAGAGAGATAGAAGTGGTGGGGGAGGTAGGAATGAAAACTGACTGAAACAAAGAAAATAAAATAAATGACAAAATTTTAATTTTAAAAGTTTTCCATGCACATGTCAATTGGAATCTGAAATTCTATCAAAATAAAACGGTTTTATCAAAATAATCAGTTCAGAATTTGATTTGATGATTAAACAAAAATAAAAGATCTTCCATTTTAAAACTTGCATTTTAACATTTCAAAAACTAGTTTGATAGTTGAGAAAGATACATATTTCTCACCAACACTAGCAACCAGGAAAAAACTCTGAGTTTCAAATGCTGATTTTCAAGGCTGGCAAGCTATCTCCTCTTGGAAATCTAGTGCAACACAATCTTCCTGCCTTCATTTGGCCTTGTGATGTTCTAAACTAAGCTGAGTAAATACTGAGCTAGGATTAAGTCCAGGTATAAGAAAGCTGATTTTCAAGGCAGGCAGGCAAGCAGGCTAGTCCTCCTCACTCAGAAGATTGGTGCAATACAATCTTCCCATTTCCATTCAGCCTTGTGATGTACTAAACTAAGCTTAGTTAGTACTGAGCCTAGATAAAATCCAGGATTAAGAAAGCTGATTTTCAAGGCAGGGAGGCTGACCCTCCCCACTTGGAACATTGATGCAATACAATCTTTCTACTTCCATTTGGTTTTGTGATGTACTAAACTAAGCTGAGCAAATACCAAGCACAAGTAAATACAAAGCTTAAGAAAGCTGATTTTCAAGGCAGGAAGGCTGGCCCTCCCTACTTGGAACATTGATGCAACACAATCTTTCTACTTCCATTTGGCTTTGTGATGTACTAAACTAAGCTGAGCAAACACCAAGCACAAGTAAATGCCAGGATTAAGGAAGCTGATTTTCAAGACAGGAAGGCTGGCCCTCCCCCCTTGGAACATTGATACAACACAATCTTTCTACTTCCATTTGGCTTTGTGATCTACAAAACTAAGCTGTTATTTATTAAACTCTTAATTGTATTGGGATGTAACACAAGTTAGTTTTAATGTGAGGACTCAGCAGGAAGCTAGTTTCTCATGGAGTGGTGACAAAAATTACTCAGTTTCATTATCATCTTTTTTTTCAGGGCTTAAGGTGCCAGGCAATAAACCCAGCTCTTACCTTTTTAGATTAGGTGGCAGGTGCTACCCAGGCAGAGCAAAAGGATCCTTGTAGCTAAGCTGATTCATTTTAACCACATCCAACATAAGAATGTACTGAGTAGTTAAGCAGTCAGCTTATATAACAATCAGATTAGTCCAGATTTTATGAACTACCAATTACAACATCAGCCATACACCCTGTTGGTGGGGCTTAGAATATGCTGACTGTATTCCCTACAGAGGGGCAAGACTCCACATCCCAAAAAGGAGGGGGAATTCTAGATATGACACTAATCTACATCTTAGGCTTTAATTCTGGAGATTTGTATGGAGTACTCCTTTATTGACATTACTCCTAGGTCTACTCTAACCTGCAGTTAGGTACCACCTATCAATCAAAAAGATCTGTTTGAAAATTATTGATATTAGATAAGAATACTTGAAACCATATAACTGTATGAAAACAAATGATTATCATTGAATATGAATGGTTACTTTAAACCATATAATTATGTACCGGGCCATTGGCCTAATGAGTAGAGTGTTCGCCAATGATCCAGGAGACTGGGGTTCAATCCCAGGTCGAGGCATACCAAAGACTCAAAAAATGGTACTTGATTCTGACTTGCTTAACACTCAGCATTATAAGGTAAGGATCAAGGGTAAAGTGGAGCAATCCAGGAAATGGAGTAGCGCCTTCCCCTACACCTTTGTGTAGTAGCTATTGAAAAGAGAGCCTTTGGATCATCCTCGACTAAAGGGAGACAACTTTATTTTACTTATTAGAATTTGATGGGAATACTTGAAACCATATAGTTCTGTAAAAGTTATTGGCATTTAATAGAAAAAAACTTCCATTTGTGTGAGGAATACACAGACTGTATCAAATAGATCTGTTTGAAAATCATTTGTATTTGATAGGAATACTTGATACCGTATAACTGTCTGCCCACTCAGCTGAGGCTGTAGAATACTCCAACTGCATCTTTACAAAGAGGTAAGACACCCCCTCAATAAGTGTCCTGGATATAATTACATTAAATAATCTGATGGCGAGGCTCCTGTAATGCTGGAGCTTTGGTTGGTTGGTTGTCAGGGTTTTATGGAATATCAACCTTTGTAGGTTATTTAATGCCAAATCCATTTTTATTCAGTTTAGCATGAGTACACAGTCTGTCAAAAACATTTTTATTTTCAGTTATTCAGTTTAGTCAAACATTTCTAATTCAGCTAATTCAGTCTAGTATACAAATAGATTTTGTTTACACACAGTTAAATGGCAAAACAGTTCTATATTAAACAATTCAGTTTAGCGTAAGTACAGTTTCAATGTCAAAAACAGTTCCATTTGAAACAATTCAGTTTAGAATAAGTACGCAGTTTAAATGTAAGTACAGTTTAATTGTCAAAAACATTTCTATTTCAAACAATTTAGTTTATCATAAGTATGCAGTTTAGTTCTATTTAACCCATAGATAGGGCCCAGTCAGGTGCTACTATTCCAGGCCAGAGTAGACCTGGGAGCAATGGCAATGAAGGGGTGCTCCGCATTCCCCAAAGCCCCAACATCACTGGAACCTCACCATCAGATTGTTTTGTGTCATATCTAGGACACTCATTGTGGTGGTGGGGGGTCTTACCCCTCTGCTGAGAAGCAGTCAGTGTATTCTACAGCCCTAGCCGACTGGGCAATTAAAACATTGATATTGCAACTAAGTTAGAGTATATACCAGCACTACTATGTTACTTTCATTTTGTCACCAACAGGGTTTCCTGCATGTGACACTAATTTGTAAAGAAGAAGATTCCTCAGTTTCTCTAATTTGATTTGTAGTGTAATCAAAAGTTTAAGTAAAGTGTTTATCAGTTTAAAATGAAGTTGAACTTTATTAATACATTGGCTCTTTAAAAATTGATATTGCAACTACATAGATGTATTTTCTCACCCTTCACATAAGCAGTATATGATGTAAGATCAGTTTTTTAAGTGTAGTTCAACAGGTTTGAATTCAGAGTTTTCCTTCTCCTAGATTAGTTGCCAGACTGGTCTCCTTAATATTGTAACTATGTATAAAGTGTTTACCTGTTCAAAAGGATTGTGAAGATACATCTTTGTACCATGTATAATTGGAAACTGCAATTATTAAACTGAATTCAGCTAAAATGATCTAGCTAAGGTTGACATGCCATAAACTCAATCAAACAGTCAATAGATGTGATCTCATATTGGAAAGGATAGGTTTGGTGAGCAATGAGGAGATCCTGAGCATTAGGTTGCGGGCGAGGGAGTTTGAGTTGCAAATCATGACGTTCTATGTTCAAAGTGCTGTTCTGTTTGCTTAGTAAATGATGCATTTGATGAAATGCAGATTTGACCATATGTGGCACAGTTGCCGTGATGGTTAATTATTTTATTGCTTGCTTTGGTTGGGCCATGAGTTTTTCTGTTGGCTGTTGGGTTGGCTGAGGTAAGTTCAACACAGAAAGACCAAAATGTAAACAAAATGGATTCATATCTTGTCTGTGACAGGTTTGATTGGAAAAGTAAAAACAGTGAATTTTGGACACGTGAGAGGTGACGCGATAATTCAGCAAGATGACATCACCCTCACCAACATCCTGAATTTAAATATATGAAAATTAGTGAATTTTGAAAAAGTGTTCAGTTAGCCAGTTGGCATTCAGAGACTTTGGTCGGGTGGGGAGTGGTGGGGGGTCGCATATCTCTTTGCGTCTGTTCATAGACCCTTACAGATTTTCTCTCTCTCTCTCTCTCTCTCTCTCTCTCATGCAACTGTATGGAGTCTGAACATTGAACAATAAATGATGGTTATTGTTGACAGAGAGTTCTTGTTTTTGAGTTGTCGATACCCAGGCAACTTTATTCCAACAGATCACCCTGACTATCAGAAGTTCCAGATGGATTGTGTCATCCTTATCTGTGGATCTTTCAAACACAGCATGGGCACAGACAGGATTAATAAATGAACTATCCAAAAATGTTATACTATAGTATAACATTTGATTATATTATATTATATTATATACTATATTATATATTATTTATATTATATTATATTATATCATATTATATTATATTATATTATATTATATTTGATTATGTTATACAAACTTGGAAAATCTAGTAAAATGGGCTCAATATTTGTACGAATCTTAGAAAATGTTGCTATAGTTTTTTTTCATTCACCTAGTAATATCCAATTCCTTTAAATGTGTATGTAGACTTTTGCCTCAAGATGAAAATTCATTTCAATAAATTCTTCTTTAAGAAAGGTGTCTAAATTCGCACTTTCTATTTCAACGTTGTTTATTCATTTGAATAACCTGTATGTTTTGAATAGGTTGTATGTAAACGACACATGTCTTGTGGCCATCACACCAATCAAATGTTCTGTTCAGTGGATGATGTCTGGTAACTAGTCTAAATGATCCAGTGATTTCTGTTCTGTTATAAAAGGATTTATAAATGCAAATTTGTAAATTTGTGGGGTCAGGCAGTGGTCAAGGGCAAAGCTGTGTTGCTGTTTGATATCTGACTCCATTCTGAGGTTATTTTATTTTATTTTACCCCATGTTGTCTCGTTGGTATAACTCCTTGAACAAGAAGGCTCAAAAAGAATTATACAAAAGAAGACAGCAACAGATAGGAGACAAAGCTGTTTTGTTTTATTTTCCTTTATTTCCAGGGTTCAACAACCATTCAATGGGTGAAGGAATTTTCCCTGAATTCAATTGAAATGGTTGAATCCCCCAGTCAAGGTGTCTAAAAATACGTTAATCGTTTCTTGTATATGCGTGTCTTCATTTGGTATTTTAAAGCTTTTAACATGGTGTTAGTTGCTTTTGGGAGTTTGTTGAAGTCCAGTGTTTTAGTTCGTAGTTCCATTTCGTAGCCTTTTATATTTTGGTATACTGTTAACCGAGAAGGCTGCCACTAGAGAAAGGACTAGCCAATGCTTCGTCCAAAGACGAATGTATGGCGTCTTCCACCAGTTAGCAAGGTGTTGTCGCTTCGCCGGTCACTGCCTGAAAGAGAGTGAGCCTCCTCCTCTTGTCGGGAGGTCCCTTTTTCCCTATGCATGCATCCTCCCTTTTTCCTGTCAGAGACCTCTGGGAGTTTCTGCATACTTTAATAATTTTCCTTTTAATTCAATTAAAATTTTTTTTTTTAATTTATTTATTCATTCCCTACAAATTCATGTCCTGTGGCCCCCTAAACTTTTATTCACCCTGACAATATTTTATTTATCCCCAGGGATTTATATGTACTACTTTGGTAAACCTTTGTCTCTGTATTAACATTGTTGGATGCTTGTTCTTGATGTAATGGGTAATAAGCTAGTTTGACATGCTATTTCTACTATTAAGAATTTTATTGTAACTGTGTACCAAATTGAATTAAGTTCCAATGAATAATATGATATTACTTGAAGTTTTATGTTTAAATATATTTCTTTTCTGTATATTTTTAAATTCTTTTCCATGTTATTCCAGGTCCCTTGATGGTCTGAACTCAGAGATGCATTGCACTATTGACGGTGAAGAAATTCACTGCTGTGCTACTGAAATGGTCCAAAAGCACATTCTTGGGCATGGTGCTTTTGGTTCGGTCTTTGAAATGGTGCACAAACCAACAAATAAAATAATGGCTGTCAAGGTAAATTCTTTGATACATTTATCTCTCTCTCTCTCTCTCTCTCTCTCTATTTCTTTATCTTTCTCTCTCTCTCTTTCTTTCTGTGTATATATATATATGTGTGTGTGTTGCCGACGAAGGTATAAATGATTGGATAAAACATTGATTTACAAATTAATAAATTTTTAATTTCTTTAAATTGAGTGAAAAGTTTGAAAAACAAAAACTTCAAAGTATTTTCTTGAAGGAAAAGATAATATTAATCAGAGTATAAATATTTAAAGAAAGAAAGTGAAGATTCATGCATGAAATGTAGCAGTTCTTGTTAGCCTAAATCTAAAGGGATATATTTTGTGTGTGTAAGAAATCTTTCTATGAGTATGTCACTAAGTGTTATATTTTGACCTTCGACCCGGCCCAAAAAACTATTCCAAGGTAATACACCGGAAGGAAGTGACACATTCCAATGGCCAGTAATCGAAAGAGATCGCGTGGGCGGATTAAGGCTTATGATATGGGACAAGGGGAAGGTCCCATTGTGCCACTACAGTGATGCACCGGAAGAGAGTAACCTCTGAACTGCATGACAGTTATTTCCGCTTGATGACGATTAAACATTCGATTTCAAAGATCCAGTGGGCGATCGTGTGGGTGTTGAATTATTATATAATTGAGTTGAGTTGGGTGCCAAAGCAGTTGCCAGCAGACTTCCAGACAGTAGAGACCAGATGTGGTAAGGAAGGCCACACCTGACCGAGGGGTCCCTCAGAAACCCCCCAATGGAGTCGCCAGTAGAATTCCAGAGGGTTGGAGACCAGATGTGGTAGGGAAGGCCACACCCGACCGAGGGGGCCCTCGAAAAGCCCCGATGGAGTGGACCCCAACATCAGGAGAACAAGAAAGACACAACGTGACGGTCATAACAGTGGGGTCAAAATATGAAGTTTATGTTTGGTCTCCATCACCCTCTCACATGCAAACCTTGAACAACCCTTTCGAACCCTTGCAATAAAGTGAGAGGTGAATATTTTTCTAAAGAAGTCTTCCTGCGTTTTCCTTCATGCGTCTTTCTGTGTGCGTCTGTCTTTATTATTGTTGTGTCCTTGTGATGCTGTAGATAACTATATAACATAAGTGAGAGAAAAAATATATTTATGCATTAAAAGTATATACTGCAGCTGCTAAAAATATTTTTTCAACTCAAAGTGTTGTATACTTGTATGCAGATTCATGTAGAACACAACGACACAATGAAGAAGACGACACAGTTCTTTTAGAAAAATATACCTCTCACTTTATTTGAAAGGTTTGTGTGTGAGAGGGAGTTGGAGACTGAACAGAACTGCAACATATTGACCCTCACTCTATTGGCCATAACCGTGTTTCTTTCCCGTTCTCTTGGGCTGCTCAACCGGGGGCCTGAGAGCCCACTCTGCTGGGTGCTGGCTTTCTTACCACATCTTGTCACCAACGGGTCTGGTCTCCAAACTAACTGACTTCCTGTCTTCACCGAGTTATATAATAGTTCAACCGCCCACTCAATATCTCCCCATAACTGGATGTGTCACTTCCGCTGTCCTTGGAATGGCATGTTTGATTGTCATCGAGCGGAAATAACTGTCATGCAGTTCACAGGTCACTCTCTTCCGGTGCATCAGTCTGTGAGTGTACCGTGAGATTTTAACCCTGTCCCACATTGTCAGCCAAGCTCACCCACACCAATGGAATATGCACTTCCCCCGTCTTTGGAATGGCATGTTTGGCGGGGTTGGAGGTCAATATACAACAAAAGCTTGGGCTATAGTAGCATGATCCTTGTAATGTTTTTGTGGCAAGTCAAATATTCTTGTTTGTGAATCTCAAAGAAATTTTAAAACTTGCCATTACATGTTGATGAATGCAAAAATACAGTTCAAAAAAATTCCAGCTCCTTAAGCCTCTTTCTTTGTACAAAAATTAAAACTTTTTTTAGTATGGAAATCAATTAATTTCCCATATATATATATATATATGTAACGTAATGGCCAAGGGATTTTGGTTCATGCCTTTGGGTTTAGTTAGGCTGAGAACCTGGGTTAGTTAGGTGCAAACCTGATGCAGGTGTTAACACGCACGCGCATGTGCACAGAGCAGATGTGCCACTCAGAGATGTCACAATAGACCAAGATGACGGAACAGGGTGATAGGGTGCGAGTGACGTCACGCACCGGAAGCACGTGGAGGTTTGTAAGAGATTTGAAGAAAGTTAGAGAGTTGAATACTAGATGCCTAACGAAGAGGATCGACTTTTGGAGCTCGCAGACGCGAGGCGAACTTGTGCCCTATGGGGGCTGCTTGAGATGGGGGCCAAATGAATAAGACAGCATGGAAGATTGTGTCTCTCTTCCTTATGTCGAAACCTTTAACTCAAAGTTAATAAAAAGGTTTCGTACCTGAACAAGAAGTTGTTGCGTGTTTTCAAATTTCAAGATTCCTACGTACTTTATGTATACATGTTATATGTTCTATCAATATGAACATTATATGTCCATTTCACCCGTTTTACACATGGTGTTAATTGTGGCTATAATACATATATATATATTTGTTAACCTACTAACAGCATTTACGGTGACAAGAAAAAGAAAAAAAACCCGCCAGAATTCAGAGATAACAATATATCTTGAATCACTGCCCGGGGAAAAAAGAAAAAGGTTATCGGGAGAAAAAAAAGAAAAGGCCAACCTTGTCACACCAATTGAAAAAAATCAAGAGATACGCAATCAGTTGGTCAAAAGAACAAAACCCACCGCAAAATGCTGTGATGCTACAATTACAAAGAGTGCTTAATACTAGGTAGAGCAAAATTACAACTATTATTGTATATATATATTACAAAATTACAACACTTCTTTATATATATATATATATTTACTAACTTACTAACAGCATTTACAATGACAAGAAAAAGAAAAAACCCCACCAGAATCCAGAGATAACAATATATCTCGAATCACTGCCTGGGAAAAAAAGAAAAAGGTTATTGGGAGAAAAAAAAAAGAAAAGGCCAACCTTGTCACACCAATTGAAAAAATCAAGAGATATGCAATCAGTTGGTCAAAAGAACAAAACCCCACCGCACAAAAATTAATTCATGAGTCGGGACTATCCTACTGCAGCTTCGCCTAAAACAGCTCCTCAGAGTATCTAATTCCGACGGAATTCTGACTACCATTAGATTTCAGGATTAACTTTGGAGGTATATATCAACTTCTTTTAGGGTTCATGCTTTAAATGACTAGATAAGATCAGATTTAGATAGATAGATAAGAATGGTATCTAGATCCAATTGAAAATTCAGTGGAATTTTTTAAAGAAATAGTCCATGACAAAAGTCCATCCGCTAGAGCTCAATTAACTTCCATTTGGAAAAGTTTTTTTTATTGTCATTTTACTTAGTAGGTTACTGTAAAGCTAAGATCCCCAAACTGACTGATCTTACTTTCATTGTTTATAATGACCAGCTCTGGTTTCATTGGCTGGATTGAGTGATTTGTTTCTAATTTCAGACCCCTAAGATTTCTATATTTTTCCATTTTCTAGTAAATCCTTAGATTATTGCTTATTATTTATCAGATTAAAATTACTTCTGATGGTTTTTTTTTTAATCTAAAGACATGATGAATTAATATTTCTATTTTCCTTGTTAAGCTGCACTCGCCAAAAAAATTCACAGTAAAATAATAACATTATTATTAATTTTGTGACTGTTTTCTTTCCTTCAGTTTTATTGCAATACTCAGGTCCTTTTTGTATAATATGAGAATTAATGATAAAATAAGGCAGTTTCCTCCCGTGAGATTTTAACTCGGGCTCCTGAATCCATTACTTTTTGATCCATGTTGCTAACTTAATGGACATTAATGATGACGAAATTTAGTGCCATGCAACTGAAATGGTCCAAAAGCACATTCTTCACCATGGAGCTTTCTGCATGGTCTTTGAAATGTTGCACAGACCAACAGACAAAATAATGACTGTCAAAATAAATCCTTTGATATATCTATTTTACGACACTCTCACTTAACTCAGTTGATTGGGGCTATAGAATACATCGACTGCATCTCTGCAGGGGGGGTAAGACCCCCTCAACAAGTGTCCTCGACACAACATTAAACAATCTTTGGGGAATGTGGAGTACCCCTTCATTGCTATCACTCCCAAATCCACTCGGGCCCAGAGTGGTAGAACCTGATAGGGTCCTATCTATGGGTCAAATAGAAGTGTTTGACATTTAAACTGAATGCAAACAAATAACTTATACTAAATTGAATTGTTTGAAATAAAACTGTTTGATCATTTAACTGCGTGTAAACAAATGACTGATGTTTAATTAAATTGGTAGTGATACATATCTGACGTTGTGAATCCAGCCCTGGCCGATGCGTCTAATTTTGCCTGAGAATTTTCGCTGACATTCAATTCCTCGGCTCTGCTTGCCAATCCGAGATAACTATTACCATTCCCCACGTTGTGTCTTTTGATTCGAATGGCAGTGTTCTAGCTACTTCAGATTGTTTCCAATTTTGGCTGGAATCCACACTGAAATAAAATCTTTGTTGGGAGAGAGATTGTACCTGTTGCGGTTCACAAAATGCATAAGAAGGAAAACAACGCTTTCAAATTTCTTCAAGCTATTGTTTTTATCTATGATGTATGTATTTACAAAATGTGTAGAGTACAATAAGGAAGAAAGAAAAAGAAAAAGGTTTTACGAAACTTATTTGTTTGTTTGGAAAAAGGGACAGGTGTAAGGGAGGCAATTATTGCTCTTGGTTTTCTTAGAAAAATAATCAGTTGTCTCAGCTTTTACTTCGAACTCTCAGTTCTAGACTAATCTTTGTTTCGAGTCGAAGTTCTAAGATTATTCTCCGATGGGTTCTGCACTGGACCCTTCTCTGGATCTCTCGTCTTCCTTGATCTGATCTGTACTGATCTATGGGCGTCATGCCTTGCTTATATAAATTGGGGGTGGAGTTTCGATGATCTCTGGGCACGCATATGCATAATGATATGTAAATCACCAAGTTGACCAACTTTTTCCACATATGTCCGACGCTGCGTTTAAAGAGATACTTAAAATTTAGATTCAGTACCCCCTGCTGATCCTGTGCTGACGGTCAGTACTTGAGAAAAGATAAATCCACTTATATGGTCTCAATCTTTAGCTTAAACTTATTCTTGCTTTGACCACACATACTTTTATTACTATCTCCACCGCAAGATACACTTCAGTTGTTTTCATCTTTAGCTTGAATCTTCCTTCCCTTTTCTAAACCATATGGACTCTATTACCTTCTCCACCATAAGATCCACTTAAGTTGTTTTTTTATTTCCCATCTGAACCTTTTTTCACCCCTTTAGCCTGTACAAAGTTCATTACTGTTTTACTTTTTTATTATTATTATTATTTAACGAATCTTGGGACAGTTTAAGAAAGTTTAAGAAATAATTAAATAAAATAGGATAGGAAATGAAATGATAAGACGAAGAGAGAAAGAAAAAAATATGAATTTTCCTTAATTATTTCCCTAGAATCATTAATTAATCAATCAGTCTGGGGGTGGGGTGGAGTTCTCTCTGTCACACATAGCAATACTTGGAACCATTTAACTGTGTGCAAACGAATGAGTAATGTTGAATAGAATTATCAATGTTAGATAGCAATAATTGAAACCATTTAAACTATACAACCAAACAAAACCAAACCATGGCCGAGTCGGCAGGGGTTGTAGAATGCACCACCTTCACCTCTGCAGAGGGGTAAGACCCCCACCTCCAACATGTGTCCTGGATATGAAACTAAACAATCTGATGGTGAGGTTCTAGTAATGCTGGAGCTTTGGGGAATGCAGAGCGCCCCTTCATTGTCATTGCACCCAGGTCCACTCTGGTAGGGTCCTATCTATGGGTCAAATAGAACTAAACAGCATACTTATGCTAAACTGAATTACTTGAAATAGAAGTTTTGATATTTGAACTGCGTACTTATGCTAAACTGAATAGTTTGAAATAGAACTGTTTCTGACATTGAAACTTTACTTATGCTAAACTGAATTGTTTGAAATAGAACTGTTTTGACATTTAATTGTGCATGGACAAAAAATGGATGTTATACCTTGGAAATTGCGTGTCAAGCCTTGTGATATCCCGGTACTAAGTGCCTGAGGTTTGCTCTATTTATTTAGCTGTCTCATTTGCATACCATGCTACATCACCCTAAACCTGCGAGGTTTGATGCCCTTATTTGGTCTATCACTTTTGACTATTCTGGAAGGTCTATGCCACTTCTGCATTTGTTCTTCTGACCTTTTTAATGGACACCTTGGTCTATCTTCATCTTCTAAATCTGTTATGTCATTCCTACTTTCCTCCGTGTTTTGTTCTGTTTCATTTTCCTCTTCTTCAGGTTTCTCGTGTTCCTCTTTGGGCATTTCTACATCTTCAGGCTCAAACCTGGCTCTAAATTGGTCAGCATGAGCTAATATTTGCTGCCCTTCTTTTCTAGTACAGCCGTGTTCTGTCCCTTTTGTAGAATGAACTTTACTCTCTCTGGCTCTGCCTCCTTATTTCTTTTATACCAAACTTTCTCCTCTGTGACAAATGACATGGTTATTGGGACTCTAATCTGTCTGCCCATTAATGCTGCTGGGCTTTGCTTTCTCTCCACATGAGGAACTGTTCGATAACTTAAGAGTAAATTAGGGATGTATGCCTCAATATTCTCATTGAAAGGTGAAAACGCCTTTAAGCCCATTTCTACAGTTTGGACCATCCTTTTCGCTATGCCATTTGACTGAGGGTGGTATGGGGGTGTTTTGTATGGCATACACCCAATTTTACCTGACCATGACACTAAACTTTCATCACAGAATTCCAGTGCATTGTCCGTGACAATGGTCTTAGCTATTCCATTTCTTGCAAATATTGTTCTCAATATTTGTCTTACAGTAGTAGCTTTCCCATCTCTCACCCTTATTACTTCCTGCCAACCTGAGAGGGAATCAACTAAGATAAAAAATAAACCAATGTCTTGGATATGTGCATGATCCATATGGATCATTGTCCATGGTGCACCCTCTTTGGGCCACGTATGTATTTTGGTTTATTTAAATGTTTTGATCTCCATCCTCTTATGTGTTCCTCAACATCTCTACAATACCCTGGTCACTAAGCCTGTAATTTCAATCTTCTTTGCGTTGCAGTGACTCTGCCATGAATATCATTGTGCACACTTTTGATTATGTCCTTCCTCAAAATTTGTGGTGGCACTATTGTGTCTGCACTAAATATAATGCCCCTCTCTACCGTTAACTTATGTTGTGCTTCTTTGAAAGGTCTCTCTGCTATAGTACAGTTACTCCATACATTCTTTCTTATGCGTTCAATTATTCCGCTTAGTATCAGGTCTTGTTGGGTTTCTCTGCTGAGTGTTTTGCAAGATAGTACGTCCGTCTCCACCCATTGTATAATTCTATCCTCCGAATTTTCATGTTCCTCTCAATTTTCATTCCAAAAACTTAGCCTAGATAGTGCGTCCACATGTGGGATGGTGTTTCCCTTAACATATATAAGGGGGTGTCCTCGTGGTGTAATGGTTTAAACGATGGTCTGTGGAATCGTAGTACGCAAGTTCATACTCCAGTCGCGCTATTACGTTCACTTTCGGGCAAATACCCTTGGGAAAGGTATGAACCTTATTCTCCCAGCTATGGGTTAAATAGTACCACTACTTTTCTTCTAGGATAATGGCTTTGGCATTAAATAACCTAAAAAGAGTTGATATGCCATTAAAACAAAGAAACCAAACTTAACATATATAATGTCAAAATCAAATGCCATGATTTTGATTGCCCACCTTAAAATTCTTGACAACGTTACTCTGGGTAACTCCTTTCTCAGATTGAATAAGAATTCCAGAGGCTTGTGGTCTGATTTTAAGAGGAACTTTTTGCCCAACAAAATATTCGGTGCTCTCTCCACATTCCACGTTATGGCTAATACTTCCTTTTCAATGTTAGAATAATTGCATTCTGCAGACGAGAGCTTTCTGAACAGATACATGATTGGATGACCCTTTTGAGATACAACAGCTGCTATGGCACGTTCACTTGGATCAATTGTTAAGGTAACCTCCTTATGAGGTTCAAAAATTTTTATTACCGGTTTACTTGTCAAGGCCTTCTTTAATGCTTCGAAAGCCTTATTTTGCTTCTGCATCCTTGTAAATATTGTTTGTTTACACGTTTCAACAAATGGTTCAATAAGCTCATTATATCTAGGAAGATAATCTGCTGTAGAAATTAATTAATCCCAAGAAGGATTCCAATTCTTTCTTGTTTGTGGACTTTTCCATTTTTGTAATTTTGTTGGTTTGCCTTTCGTCAGGAGTTATTCCTTCTCTAGATATTTGATATCCTCGATAAGATATTTTGTTCACAGTCTAATTTACATTTGTCTCTATTTATTGTCATACCTGCTTGTTTTAATCTCCATAGGAATTGTTCTGTTTTACTCTTTGATTCCTCTCTAGCACGGGCCCTGAGGCATATATTGTCTTGATATATTATTATGTTGTCCACTTTTCCTAATAAGATTTTCTCGATGGCTCTTTAAAAAATATAACTAGCAGTTTTAATTCCAAACGGCAAGTGAGACTATCTCATTAATTCTATAGGTGGGTTCAGTGTGGTAATCTCTTTAAATTTGTCGTGTATTTTGATCTGGTTGTAGGCTGACTTTAAATCGATTTTTGCAAAGTGTTTCATATTTGCCAGTTTGTGACTGGTGGTTTCAATACTTGGTACATCCAAATATATCTGGTGGTTGATGCCAATTTTGTAGTTACTGCATATACCAATATTCCCATCGGTCTTTTTAATGGCAACTAAAAAGGTGACATCTCCACTCTAGACGGAACCCCTCTTAAACTAGTAGACAAATTCACTTACCTAGGAAGCAGCGTCTCATCAACCAAAAAGGACATTGACACGCGGTTAACGAAGGCATGGACAGCTATCAATAGGCTATCAATCATATGGAAATCAGACCTAACTGATAAAATGAAACACAGTTTCTTCCAGGCTGCTGTCGTATCGATACTGCTGTATGTATGCACTACATGGACGCTAACAAAACGGCTGGAGAAGAAGTTAGACAGCAATTACACAAGAATGCTGCGAGCAATCTTGAACAAGTCCTGGTGGCAACACCCCACAAGACACCAACTATACGGCCACCTGCCTCCTATCACGAAAACTATCCAAGTTAGACGAACCAGACATGCAGGACACTGCTGGAGAAGCAGGGACGAGCTCATAAGTGATGTACTCCTATGGACCCCCACATATGGCTGGGCAAAAGCAGGACGACCAGCATGAACATACATTCAGCAGCTATGTAATAGGTATAATCTCAAAGCAATTCTTTATTTCAAACATACCTTCGAAGGTACCTAATGTTTTGATTTTGGTACCATCAAATTGTTTTAGTTGCAAGGCGGACTTTTTAAACCTCGGCTTTCCAAAAGCTCACTGGAGTAAGTGTTATGTCAGAGCCAGTATCTACGTGCATGTGGAAGTATTTCCCATTTATATTTACCTTTTCTCTAGTTTTTGTTGGTGTGTTTAGCATGAAAATTTCATCCCCTCCTATATCCACTTGAGTGTCTTTAACTTCAACTTTTTTTTGTATCTGCATACATTCAGGGCATGATTTTTTTTTTTTGCAAATGGATCATGTCTTACTGAAGGCTGGGCAATAATTTTTTTCCCTGACAGTATTTGCGTAGAATTTCGTATTTGTGCTGTACACTTCTTCTTCATTCGGTTGTTGGTTATACTTTTTGATTAATTTCAGTTGCTGCACAAACTCTATACATGTTTCTACAGTTAAATTAACACTTAGAAGCGTTTCCAATAACTTAGGTTTAAAAGCCGGGTCGTGCATACCTTCTATCAAGCGTAGGATGATCAATTCATCTTCTGTGATCATTTCACCAGTGTCAAGTCTTTCAAATTCACAAAATCTAGCTCTTTCTTTCAATTGGTGTACAATAGACTCATCGGGGTGCTGTCTTGTTTCCAGAAACTACATTCTTTCAGCGATGACTAACCTTTTCTTTGGTCTGATATTCTTTTTTATTACCTCGCCAATTTCTTTGAAAATCGGCTCTTCTAAATTTCTTGGGTAGGCCATTGTTGAAACTTTCTGGATTGCTTCGCACCCAGCTATTGCGAGGAACATGTCAGTAATTTAATTTTCTTCCCCTTCACTTCGTCTGTCTCTTAGTTTCTTTACCTTACCCTGGCCAGCATCTCAAAGCACCTTATCCATGTTTCCACATAGTCAGGATCGTCAAGTGTGGTCAGACATCCTATCGGTGATGCCATTGTTGTAACTTAGAAATCACATGTCAAGCCTCATGATTTCTCTGTACTAAGTGCCCGAGGTTTGCTTTATTTATTCAGATGTCTCATTTGCATACCATGCTACACTATACTTATACTAAATTGAATTGTTTGAATTAGAACTGTTTGATTAAACTGAATTGCTTGAAATAGAAATGTTTTTGACAAAATGTGTACTTATGCTAAACTGAATTGTTTGAAATAGAATTGATTATTTGTATAAAAATGGACTTGGCAATAAATAACCTACACCGGTTGCTATGCCATAAAACCCAAACAAACAAACAAGAAACCAAACCAATGACACACACATACTCTCTCTCTCTCTCTCTCTCTCTATATATATATATATATATATATATATATATATATATATATATATATATATATATATATATATATATATATATATATATATATATATATATATATATATATATATATTATATACATATATTTATATCTATATCTAAGGCCCGGCAGAGATTTAAAAATGTAACATTTTAAAAATTTTATCTTTAAGGAAGTTATTTGTTTGATTTTTAAACAACTTAAAAACTTTGATATTATTTGTAGAATTTTTTAAAAAAATTATGAAATAGTTCTCAAAGAAGGGTAGATAATAAAAAACATTCTGCATTTCCTGTACACCACCATTAGGGACTATAGAGTTTTCTCCCCTTAATAATATTAGATTTTTTTTATTTATCCGCTGACAGATTTTGTTTTGTTTTTTAAAGTAAAAAAATAAATCTCATAATTAAAACTAAAATGCTTTAAAATCTTAAAATTGATAAAAATTCTTTTTTTTTGTCATTTTAATATTTTGATTTTCATCTTTTTATTTTGCTTAAAATAATTTAAACTATTTTCATCTTGTAAACAATTTAAAATAATTTTGAGTGTTTGAGATTTTTTTCACATTATTTTCAGAAGTTAAAGTTTATAACATCAGACCCTGAAAAACAGAAAGGCTTATTCAGAGATCTGAATATATCCAAAGAAGCAAACAGTCAATACACAGTCAGATTTTATGGTGCTTTATTATATGAGGTAAGTAAATAAGAATAAGTGATAAAAATTTGTAACGTTTTAAATAGTTAATGTCATGGAATATCTAGAGTACATCTTTGCGATTTAGGAAGAGAACACAAAAGAATTCACATACTTTAATATTAGCAGCTAAAGGAAACCCTATTCTTTACAGTTTTAAATTGTGGCCTATTCAGGACCCCTGTAAATTCCATAGTGCATCTTTGTAATTTTGGAATAGAACACAAAAGATTTCATAGATTTTAATATTAGAAGAAAAAGATAAAATACTAGCTAACAACAGCGACAATAATAATAATAATGATGATGATGATTGACAATTCTTTATCTAAATAAGATATTTGTTTATTTTTTTTTTCATTTTTCAGGGTGATGTCTGGATTTGTATGGAAAGAATGGATTTATCCTTAGATACGTTCTACCTTCAAGTAAAAGAATTGGATAAGAAAATTCCCGAAGCATTCATTGCAAAGGCAGCATTATCTGTAAGTTAAATTGTATTCACCAATATTGTACGCTGTTGAACCAAACTGATCAGGTTACTCAAATTACTCAAATATCGACAAATATTTTACTCTGATGATATCACCAAATTACTCAAAGTTAATCAAATATTCAATGGCCAAGTTGGCTGTGATTGCAGAACACACTGACTGCATCTCTGCAGAGGGGTAAGACCCTCCCCATCCAACGAGTATCCTGGATATAACACTAAACAATCTGATCGTAAGGTTTCAGTAATGTTGGAGATTTGGGGAAGACGGAGTATCCCTTTATTGCCATTGCTTTCAGGTCCACTTTGGCTAGAAGTGGTAGCACCGGATAGGGTCTTATCTCTGAGTCGAATTGAACTAAATAGTATACTTATGCTAAATTGAATTGTTTGAAATAGAACTGTTTATATGTATTAAATGGATTTGGCATTAAATAACCTACAATGGTTGATATGCCATAAAAGCCAACCAAACCAAATCCTATATATTTAATATATATGTATAAAGAGGATTTGGCATTAAATAACCTACAATGGTTGATCTGTCATCAAACAAAACAAAACCAAATCATACATATTTAATATATATGAATAAAGAGGATTTGGCATTAAATAGCCTACAATGGTTGATATGCCATAAAACCAAACCAAACCAAATCCTATATATTTAATATATATGTATAAAGAGGATTTGGCATTTAATAACCTACAATAGTTGATATGCCACAAAACCAAACCAAACCAAACCAAATCATATATTTAATATATGTGAATAAAGAGGATTTGGCATTAAATAACCTACAATGGTTGATATGCCATAAAACCCAACCAAACCAAATCATATATATTTACTATATATGTATAAAGAGGATTTGGCATTAAATAACCTACAATGGTTGATATGCCATAAAACCCAACCAAACCAAATCCTATATATTTAATATATATGTATAAAGAGGATTTGGCATTAAATAACCTACAATGGTTGATATGCCCTCAAACCAAACTTATCCAAACCAAATTTGCAAATTATTCAAATATCATTAAATATTTTACTCTGTTGATACCCTCAAATTAATCAAGTTTATGTACTCAAATTTTAGACTTACTCAGGTTATGCAAAACACCCTGTTGATATCATCAAGTTACTCGAATATTAGTTTCTTAGATTAGTGAAATTACTCAAACATCACTTAATATTTTGCTCAATAACTTATTCAAATACTCAAATATCCTGTTCTAGAGCTTTGGGGGAAGTGGAATAGTCATTCATTGCCATTGCTCCCAGGTTCACTCTGACCCGAAGTGGTAGTATTTGATAGGGTCTCATATATGGGTTAAATAGAATGGTTTGGCATTTAAACTGTGTTCAGACAAATTCCTTATGCTGAATTGAATTGTTAAAAATAGAACTGTTTTTTCATTTAACTGTGTGTAAACAAATGACTGATTTCTAATTGAATTGTTAATGATACATAGCAATATTTGAAACCATTTAACTGTGTGCAAACAAATAATTAATATTGAACAGAATGATTTGTATAAGATAGCAATAGTTGAAACCATTTAATTATATAGAAACAATAGCAATACTTGTTTGCCAACAAGTTAGTTCTAACTCCTTTGGAAATAAAATATCTTAAAAATCCTATTTAAATGTGTGCAAACAAATGACTGATGTTAAATTGAATTGTTAGTGTTACATAGAAATACTTGAAACCATTTAACAATGTGTAAAAAATTAGCTCAAGCTCTTTTAGAAATGTTATCTATAAAATGTTTGCAAATTGTATATATTCGATATATATGAACGGGATTTAGCATTGAATAACCTACAAGGGTTGATATGTCATAAAATTCAATAAAGCAAACAAAACCTATATTGTGATAGTAAGGAATCAGCAGCCAAGTCCATTTTGCGAAATGTCATAGCCTCCCTCCCCTTCCCTGCCCAGGAAGAACTTCAGAAGAAAAACGAAATGTCAAGAGTATTCTCAGATTTTGTTTTTGTTTCCATGGATAGTTTCAACCCGAACCTATGAATCATTAATTTTTTCTTAAAAGAATCCACACAACATGGGATTGAATTATTCTCCAGATGAAATTATGCAGGCTGCAATGATTGGTTGGCGTTTTATGGCATATCAAATATTATTGGTTATTTAATGCCAAATCCCATTTCTACATATATATTGAATATATGATTTATAAACACATTTTGTAGATACAGTTAAATAATCAAACAGTTCTATTTTTAACAATTCAATTTAACATAAGTTAACAAAGTTGAATGGTTTCAAGTATTGCTATATATCACCAACAATTCAATTAAACATCAATCATTTTGTTTACATATAGTTAAATGATCAAACAATTCTATTCCTAACACTTCAATTTAGCTTAAGTCTTTTGTTTGCACTCAGTTTAAATGTCAAACAGTTCTATTTGACCCATAGATAGGACCCTATCAAGTGCTTCCACTCTTGACCAGAGTGGACCTGGGAGTGATGGCAATGAAGGGGTAATCCGCATTCACCAAAGCTCCAATACTAAGCCCTCACCATTAAGTTGTATAATGTTATATCCAGGACACTCATTGTGGGGGAGTACCCCTCTGCAGAGATGCAGTTGATGTATTTAACAGCCTCTGCTGACTGGGCTAAGTTGCAAATAGATTATTGAAAATATATACATAGTACCTGATTCACCCCTTATTTTGCAACCTTAAAAAAAGGTTATGTTGTATATATATAGCAAAGTAAAGGAAAGTTGGCGACCTTAATTGAGGGTGACCCGAAGGCTCCCTTTTCAATAGCTACTACACCAAGGTGTAGGGGAGGACACTACTCCATTCCCTCGATTGCTCCACTTTACCCTTGATCCATACCTTATAATGCTGAGTGTTAAGCAAGGCAGCATCAAGTACCATTTTTTGAGTCTTTGGTATGACTCCACCTGGGGCTGAACCCTGGTCTCCTGGACTATTGGTGAACACTCAACTCATTAGGCCAATCGGTCTGGTGTTGTATACATAGTGGGATAAAAAAAGTAAAAACAACAAGAAATGAGGGTGAGACTTCAGTTATAGAGCTCTGTGGGGAGCGGATGTTGTATAGCCATGAACAACTATACATACGCATCTGTATGCAGAATCATAACGACGACCCAATAAAGACGAGCGGACACAGTTCTTTAGAAAAATATACCTCTCGCTTTATTGAAAGGGTTGTGTGTGAGAGGGAGTTGGAGACTGAACAGAACTGCAATATATTGACCCCCACTCTTTTGGCTATCACAGCCTTTCTTTCCCGTTCTCCTGGGCTTCTCATCCAGGGGCCTCTGCTGGGACATGGTTATCATTCCAGTATCTTCTCTCCAACTGACTCGAACTTCCTGTCGCTGAGGTTATATAATAATTTGACGCCCACCTACTTCCTGTGAGCATCACAATTTCGCACTCAATTCAACCCCTCGACTGTCAAGGTTGCCCCTGATCTCCTGATATCTTTGACTGGATGCACCTGTTATTTACGCAGGTGCATTTCTTATTTTGACAGCTTGGCCGGGTTGAAGGTCAATATCCAACAGTGGAAACACCCCATCATTTCAATTAATTATAGTTTTTGTGTGACCTGTAAGAGTCACATTTATGGATCAACTAGATCAGTTTGAAACAATGTTTAAAATGATTTTGAGCAACATTTGCTCAGAAGTAGTTAGTTAGCCGAAAATTTTGTTTTGAGCACTTAAAAATGTTGTGCGATAAAAAAATGATGCTTAAAAATAAACCTAAAATTTTATTTTAAGCACATAAATGTTGCTTAGAAAACACTTAAAAATGTTGCTTAAAAGACACCCCAAAATTTGGCTTGATAAAAATGTTGCTTGAAAAATACTTATGAATGTTGCTTGATAAAAACAGTATTGCCTAATAAAAAATGTTTTAAAAAGCACCTAAAAACATTGCTTTAAAAAGCACTTAAAAATTCACTAAAAATGTTCTTTTTTAAGTAGAGGAATTATACTGTAAATTGATTGTCAGATTTTCTGGTCATGGCACTTAAAAATGTTGTTTGATAAAAAATATTACTTAAAAATATTGCTTAAAAGAACACTTAAAAAGTTCCTAATTAAATAAATGTTGCTTAAATGTGCACCTGAAATGTTGCTTTTAAAAATGTTGCTTTTTAAAAGTACATCTAAAAATGTTGCTTAAAAAGTGCTTAAAAAATGTTGCCTAATAAAAATATGTTGCTTAACAAGAAATACTGTGTACTAAAAAAATGCTGCTCAAAAAAGGACCTAAAATGTTGCATTAAGCAAAAATATCTAAATATTTTTCTTTTTGAAGCAAGATTTGTTTTTATCAGGCTGTAGCAGGGCCGATAAGGATGTTGGCTCAATTTGATTTACAAATATGAATTAATGTGAACAGTCAAGACAATGAAGAGATAAATATAAGGGTAAGAGTGTAACAAAAAAATTTGGTGCAAATTTATTAACTGGATTATGTACAGGTCGGTTCTAGAAAGGTGATCAACAGGAGCCTGGTCAATTGCTGGTCTGGTACTGGTCATCGGGTTGAATGAACTTTGACCAGCAGGAGATGACAGTATAGAGCTGGTGTTGTGAACAGGAAAACGGCAGGCAGGTGAGATAACAACTAGGATGGCAGGAATGGGCAATTAGCAGGACAGGCACCACAAGCGACAGGGATGTCTTAGCAGCTGGTGAGTCAGAACAAAGTTGAGGAGACTGAGATGTTCCTTCCTTCAACAGGGCTGCATTTGGTTCGGTTGAACCATTGAAATCGGGAGGCTCCTGCCTTCTGGTTGTCTACTTTGTGTTTGCCTCCTGGCTGTCTGCATCGACGATTCCAGGGAGGAATTGCCAGAGATACTCCAACACAAAGCTGGAGACCTCTTTCCCAAAACAGGGCCAAGTCGGGGAACAGATACATTCAAGGATCAACTTCAAGTTATGGGATCGCAGCTGAAGCATTCCAGTGGCGAGTGTCAACCACAAAAAGTGGGGTCTCAGCTAGAACAACTCCAAATGGCTAGATCAACCACAAAGGAGGGATCGCTGTGTGAGCGTATTGCTCAGCGAGGCGTTAGGGTGATCTGAATTCAAAATATCTGTGGAACAGATATTACACTTTGATCCTTTTATTTCCAAAAGATTGTAAAAAACATTACAAAATTTCGGGGAGCATGAACCCCCAAAAGTTTTGAAGGGGATGGGAAGAGATGGAGACTATTTTATCTAGGGAGCCCTAGCTAACCACATTCACCGATCCAGACACACTATACGATAAAGACAGCCATACATTAACAAGTGTGCAACAATCACAAAAAAACAACATTTGCTCTATGACAGCCTACTTAAAACCCGGTGAAATGAATGATTTATTTACAGTTGAAAACACGATGGGGAAGGGGAAAAAAAACCCAAATAATTTGGTAAAAAGAAGGATAAACCCCATTTGCTTACCCTCCCATCCCCCCGTCTATGATGTAGAGAGTTGACTGTTTTCTGGTATCCGAAAGGACGGAAAACAAGCTGAAGTATTCCTGGGGAGGGGATCTAAACTAATAGGATAAAAGAAATGTAGGGGAGGGCATGGCAAAGAAAGGGTTGCATGGATTAGAGTTATGTGGGTCCAAGATCCTCAAAAAAAGGTGAGGCTGGAGGAAGATTAAGGTAGTAAAAAGAATGGGGGGGGATGGGGAGGTTCTTAGAGACTAACAACTAAGTGATAGGGCCAATGACACACCTAATACAGCTAACTAGGGGGTAGAGGGGTACAAGAAATCCTACTTGCCCGGGGTGGAGTCTCGAAGGTCCCAGACTATCATCAACATGCACAGGAGGGAAGGATGACTCAAACATTGCCCCCTTTTGTATGACCAGGCTCCAATTCTGCCAGCCTTACACTTGTGTTGGTTTGGCTAGCCTTCTCCAGGAATTTCCACACCCCCTTGGTTCAGCTGAACAGATGAACGTTGTCATCATGGGTGCACATCTAAAGTTGAATGGGTTGGATACTTTTTTTTTCTTGATTTTTTTCTAGGTCAAGCAGTGGCTTTAGCGTCTTCTGGAGCTGGAAATCTGAAATGGCCTCCAGATCTGTTGAACACAAAGCCATTGCTTCCTGAATATTGTCTTTGTTCAGAGTAGGTGAGACTGACTACATTCTTCGTCAAGTTTCTAAAGTTTTTTTTGTTGGGCTGTGTTGCAGCCTTTCTCAGACTGAGTCGGGGGGGGGGATGGTTTGAGAGTTTTGAGAGGCTGAAGGAGAAAAGAGACAGGGAGAGCAACAGGAGGGCTGGTTGGATTTGGTGGAGGGGTTGGATGAGAATGGGCTTGATTGGGCACTTGTTCTTGGGAGGGGGATTTTTCCTGCTGGGAATGTTGTTGGGGCTGGGATTGTTGTTGGGGCTGGGGTTTTGTTGAGGCTGGGGTTTTGTTGAGGCTGGGGTTTTGTTGCTTTAAAATGTTTCTTGGCCTCATCTTCTCCACTGTCCCTTCTTCTCTTGAGGTTCAGTGTGACATCCATGGCGGCTTCTTGTGGAGTTGAGTTGTCTTTGGATCTGGGAGATGTGGGTAATGTGGCTTCCTGAGCTGCTGGGTGTGGTGATGATGAACGAGTCTCCTGTGTTGACAGGGTCTCCATTGAGGGGATCCTTTGGGTCACTGAAGAAGGAGGTTGTGGAGTCTTGGATTTGGTTGGGGTACTTTCTTTAGGAGCTGGGGCCTTCGGCAGCTCTTCCTCCTTTTTCTTCCTCCTTCTCTGAGTGACCTGCATCCATTTGTTGCTGGTCTCTTCTGGGGTCACATTGGTGGTGTCAGTGGTTTTGGAGGTGGTGTCTTTGGTGGTGTCAGTGGTGCCAGTGGTATTGGTGGAGTTGTTGGTATTGTTGATTTTGGCCTTCCTAGGCCACTGCACCAAGTCGGCTGTTCTTTGAAGGCAGACTTTAGTGAGATGGCCAATCTGCTTACAACTCCAGCAGTGCGGCTGTCTGCCCTCCACCACCACCACCACCACCATTTGTTGATCCCGGAAATATAAAGTGTCCGGTATGGCCTGGAAGCCTTCTCAATCCAGGCACAGCCGGAACGTATAGTTACCAAGGGCTATACGGCAGTAGCGAGAAGCTGTGTCATTTCCTGCACCCGGCCAAAGGTGCTCAGGTAAGAGGCCACCACCTCTCCTGGGAGATTTGCCAGGACATTGCATACTGTTACTTGTATTCTATGAATTCCTATGTATTCTGGATGAAGCTGGAAGAACTTGGTATTGATGCAGCTTTCAGCCAGCTTGGCTGCCTGCTCCTTGGTTTGTAGCAGCACATCCCAAGTTGCAAAGCTACGTCAGCAGAAATACTGCTCTGAGATGCCTGCTGTGTGCATTAGATCTTTAAAAGAATCTTTTTTCAACTCCACAAATCTCCTCATCTTGATGTTGACAATGACGGGCAAGATAATATGGGGGTCCAGGGCTTCTGTTATCTCTGGGATGGACAAGATAGTGTTGCCTTGGAAATAGGGGGCGTACTTGCCCATCCTATTTCTGTCATATTCCTCTGGACTTTTTTGTGGAATCTTCCAGGAGGCTGGTTTTGTTTGTACCAAAGATTTCTGCCCAGCTGGTATCGGGCTGTCCAAAGGAGTCTTGGAAGCATCTAGAAGGGCAGGCCAGCTAGCACTTTCTTTATTGGCAGCTTGTTCTTCTGGCTTAGTAGGAAAGGCTTCATTGGTGGAATTCGGTACAGAAGAATCTGGGGTGGCTCCGAAAAAAAGTTGTGAGTTAGATGGAGATGAAGATAAATTCATTGTTGGAGAGCTCTTCATGGTTGCAAAAGGCAACCAGGAGGGATGAGTAAGCTAGTGAAAATGAGGTCTTAACTAAAAAAAAAATAAAGAAAATAACTGACTAGAAAGAACTTGGATGATAAAACTGATGCGGACTGTGATGTTATTTATTTCTTTTTAGAAATAAATACACATTCACAGCTGTCAGTTACAGATGTAACCTAGCAACTGGACCTAGTGTAAGGGAAGTGGGAAGCAACTAGCCTCCAGTTACCAGACAAAAAAAAAGGTGGCTGTAACTCAATACTGAATCACAATAGAAACTTTTTGCTCACTGGCAAAAAACAGACACGGATACAGACAACGAACTCACTGCTAATCCAGATCAGTAGCAATGGACAAGCCTACTACACTTTGATCCTACCCTCTAGGGCCATCCATGCTAGGTGAAGAGAGGCTGAAAAAGGCTGAAATTATGCCAAGAAAGTAAGCTTTCTCGCTGGTTTGGTGAGATGTTTGTAATGTAAATTCCATTCTAAGTGTTGACTTCTGGTTTTTAATGGTGACAGCTTTTTGATGTATTTAAAACGCTTGCCATACTTTCTTTTTTTTTTTTTAGGAAATGGAAGAGATAATAGTAATGTTTATAGACTGGGAGCGAAAGGCTACATTTTCTTAAAAATGTTACTTGTTAAAAAAATGTACCAAAATTTTTAGGTTCTTCTTTAAGCAACATTATTTTTTTATCAAGCAGAATTTTAAAGATAAAAAACTGCTAAAAATGTGGCTTTTTAAGCAACATTTTTAGGGGCTATTTTATTTTGATTTTTTAAAAAATTTTACGAAGGTTGTCTGATAAAAGAAACTGCCTATAAAAGCACTTAAAATGTTGCTTTAAAAAGAACTTAAAAAGATTGCTTTATGAAAAATGTTGCTTAAAAAACACCTAAAAATGTTGCTTTAAAAGCAATTAAAAAGGGTGTTTATCTAAAAAATGTTGCTTAAAAACACCTAAAAATGGTTGCTTAAAAATGCACCAAGAAATGTTGCTTGATGAAAAAATATTGCTTAAAAAGCACTTGAAAAAATGTTACTTCAAAAAGGTTGTTTTCAAATTATTAGTATTAGACAGGAATACTTGAAACTATATAATTTTTTGATTACAAATGATTTTTGTTATTTCTATCAAAATCAACAATTTTTGTGTCTACTATTTATTTTCTCAGGTTGTGTCTGGATTAAAGTATCTAAAGGATGAACTTAAAATTATCCACCGTGATGTTAAACCATCAAACATTTTGCTTAACTCTGATGGTTATGTACGTATCTGTGATTTTGGGATTAGTGGACCCCTCATTGATTCTGTGGCACAATCCAAAGATGTCGGGTGTAGAGAGTATATGGCAGTAAGTCCTCAAAAAATTTTCTATTGTCCTTTTTTTAAGTATATTTTAAATGTTTTTAAAGGTACGAGGTGCATACGATAAGTTTCCAGACTTTTTTCATATGGGCGCTTTTATTGATAGTACACACATGAAACTCTAGTCCCCTTTGAAGTAATCTCCTCGGCTGCAATGCACTTGTACTGTTTCAACAACTTCTGGAAGGCTCCATCGAAGTCTTCTTGTGTGAGCGTGTCAATTACCTTCATCACAGCCTCTTTTATCTCCTCAATTGTCTCATAACGACAGCCTCTGAGCTTAGGGAATAAGCAAAAGTCACAGGGAGCAAGGTCTGGACTATAGGGAAGCTGAGGAACTGTTTTGATGCCCATCTTGGTCAAATAGTCTGTGATAAGGATGGAGTTGTGGACTGGTGCATCGTCTTGGTGGAAATGCCACTGACCCGATTTGAAGAGTGCTAGCCTCTTCCGATGGAATCTCTTCCTGAACTCCCTTAAAACCTCAACATAGTAACCCTAACCCTTTAGCCAATCAACTATGGTGTATTGACTTCCTTACTCCTCCCACACCTCTCATCATCCCTCACAGACTCCGTGCCTTCCTTGAATCTCTTATGCCACTCAAAAACTGATGTTTGATTCATGCAAGATGCTCCAAAAGCAGTCTGAAGCATTCCATACATTTCTGTGGCATTTTTTCCAAGTTTAAAACAGAATTATATTGCATATCGTTCTTCAAAAAGTGTCAGATTGCATTTTTGAAATTCACCAGCTGTGATAATCAGGCTTTAGTGGGGTGTATTCCAATTGCTGCTGTAGCTGTTGATTTAAAGCTGAAATCATAAAGATGTATAGCAATAACATACAGAATTTTCAAGAGTCTACGATAATTTTAAATGCCCATACGAAAAAGTCTGGAAACTTATCGTATGCACCTTGTATATTTTAAGCATATTTTAAATGCTCTTTAAAAGTCCTTTATAAGTATATTACTACATGCCTTTAAAAGTCTATTTTAAATGCTTTTTAAAAGTCTTTTTTAAGTAAAAAGTATAATTCTACATGCCTTTAAAAGTCTATTTTTGAATTCTTTTAAAGATATATTTGAAGTGTATTTTAAATGTTTTTAAAAGTACTTTTTAAGTATATTTTTACATGTTTTTAAAAGTATATTTCTACATGCCTTTAGAAGTATATTTTTTAATTCTTTTAAAGGTATATTTTAAGTGTATTTTAAATGTTTTTTCAAAGTCCATTTTAAGTATATTTTTACACCCTTTTAAAAGTATATTTCCACGTGCCTTTAAAAGTATATTTTTAGATGCTTTTAAAAGTATATTTTTAGATGCTTTTAAAAGTATATTTTTAGATGCTTTTTAAGGTACGAGGTGCATATGATAAGTTTCCAGACTTTTTTGTATTGGCATTTAAAATTATCGTAGACCCTTGAAAATTCAGTATGTTATTGCAATACATCTTATGAGATGACTGACCAATTTTTATGATTTCAGGTTCAAAGGAACAGCTACAGCAGCAATTAGAATAAACCCTACTAAAGCCTGATTATCACAGCTGGTGAATTTCAAAAATGCAATCTGACACTTTTTGAAGAACGATATGCAATATAATTCTGTTTTAAACTTGGAAAAAATGCCACAGAAATGTATGGAATGCTTCAGACTGCTTTTGGGGCATCTTGCATGAATCAAACATCAGTTTTTAAGTGGCATAAGAGATTCAAGGAAGGCACGGAGTCTGTGAGGGATGATGAGAGGTGTGGGAGGAGTAAGGAAGTCAATACACCATAGTTGATTGGCCAAAGGGTTAGGGTTACTATGTTGAGGTTTTAAGGGAGTTCAGGAAGAGATTCCATCGGAAGAGGCTAGCACTCTTCAAATCAGGTCAGTGGCATTTCAACCAGGACGATGCACCAGTCCACAACTCCATCCTTATCACAGACTATTTGACCAAGATGGGCATCAAGACAGTTCCTCAGCCTCCCTATAGTCCAGACCTTGCTCCCTGTGACTTTTGGTTATTCCCTAAGCTCAGAGGCTGTCGTTATGAGACAATTGAGGAGATGAAAGAGGCTGTGATGAAGGTAATTGACACGCTCACACAAGAGCCTTCCAGAAGTTGTTGGAACAGTACAACAAGTGCATTGCAGTTGGAGGAGATTACTTCGAAGGGGACTAGAGTTTTATGTGTGTACTATCAATAAAAGTGCCCATATGAAAAAAGTCTGGAAACTTATCGTATGCACCTCGTATATTTTACATGTATTTTAAATGCTTTTTAAAAGTCCTTTTTAAGTATATTTTAAAATCTTTTTGAAAAGTATAATTTGAAACATATTTTAAAGGCTTTTAAAATGTGTTATCTAAAGTTCTTTTAAAATATATATTTAAATACTTTTTAAAGACTTTTTAAAGTATATTTTTAGATCTTTTTGAAAAGTGTAATTTTAAACATATTTTAAAGGCTTTTAAAATGTGTTTTCTAAAGTTCTTTTAAAATATATATTTAAATACTTTTTAAAGACTTTCTTACGTATATTTTAAAATCCTTTTAAGGGTATATTTTAAGTCATAATTTTAAGGATATCTTTTGAGTCCTTTTTTGTTTGTTAAGCATATGCATTGCTATAAACTGCATTGAAAACCAAAAAGAAAGGGATTGTCAATGGTCAGGAATTAATACAAACATTACTGATAGATGAAGGCTATTATGTATAATGTAAATGCATTGCTAATAATTTTACTATAGAAATAAATTAAAAATAAGGTAGAAAAGGATTGTCAGAGGTCAGGAATTAATTAATGTAAATAATAATGTGATAGAATTGGGTTGTTATATATAAGATTTTTCTAGAATTTTGTTTTTAAATTGTAGCCTGAACGAATTGATCCAAAACAAAGTAGCCAAGATTATGATATACGATCTGATGTGTGGAGCCTGGGTATTACTTTGGTAAGTTTTTGTGAATTTTTTTCTTTGTTGTAGATGATGATAATTATTATTGCAATAATAATCCTGTATATTAATAGAAAAAGCCCTTGTTTGTTCGCATAACTGTTACGCTTGGAGAATAATCCTATTGGTTAAAACTTGCAGCAAGAACCAATCAAATTTAGCATCTTATGCCAAGCTTTATTAGGCATCATGGCTAAAATAAGTATGTTTTTCTTAAGTAACTTTAAACATAAACCTATAACTATTTGTGGAGGGAACATTTTTTTTTCTGTATTTTTTAAGTGTGAATAATAGGAACAACAAAAATCATTAGAATTTTCCTCTATTTTGAAAATTATTGAATTGAAAATCATATCAAAAATTAAACATTGATCAGTTTTCTGTAAATTAAAAAATATAAACAAGGAAAGAGTGACCTGAATAGTTAGCATGTTGAATTTTGTATTACAGTTTCGGCTATTACATTTCAAATGTAACAGCCAAAAAGATAATTTTTAAAAAGTATCTTATTTTATTAGTTTTGGTTTGGAAATATTCAATGAGAGTAATGGGAAAATGTTATTCAAAACATAACAGTTGAAACTGTAACAATGAGAGTAATGGGAAAATGTTATTCAGCTATTACGTTCAAAACATAACAGTTGAAACTGTAACAAAAAATATTCAATTTTATCTGTTTTTTCAATTTTGAGAAAAAAAAGTCCTTATGATGATTTTAAAATTTTGTGTCATATTGCAAAATCATTTGATCATAAGCTTTGACTGATAGGTACGTCCAATCCAAAGTGTATAATCATACCTCCCCCCCTATTTTTACCACAATGAAAATTGTATAAAGGATAATATTATCATTAAAGTTTTTAGACCACTTAGAAGAAGAAACATTAAAAAAACTTTTGATGATTTTTTAAAAAATGAAAATTAAAAAACCAAAACAGTTTATTTCTTTCACACCATTAAGTCAATTGAAATTTAAAATAGCCACAAGTTACGTGGACAGACTTTTAAAAAATTCTATGAAAAAAGATATAAGAGTAAAATTTTCATGAAAGTTTCAATACTTATTCACCTTTTAATAAATTTATGGTTTAAAATAGGTTTTAGTTAAAATATATTTGAGGAAATGCTTTTATTCTTACTTTTTTTTTTTTTTACTTGGTTGACCTCACTCCCACCCCCACCTATTTCATTTTACGAAATATGAACAAAATATATTGTAGACATACTATTTTTAAATTTTTCTATAAAGATAAGAGTCTGAATAATTATATTATGAAATTTTTAGAAATTCTTTAATTTCCAATTTTTTTTAGAAATGGCCCTGAATTCTGAAATAAAAAGTGCAAAAAAAAAAAAAAAAATGCCATGATATTAAGCTTGGAAAAATTTTACTCAATATTTTTAATTAATATATATTTTGTTGAATTGCAAAGAAAAAAAATTTTACAAATAAATCAATTTTTAAGAGATTTTAATTTTTTTATGTGATAAAATAATTTTTAATTTTTTTATGTTTAAAATTTTTTTTTTTTTTTAGATATGTAAATCCATTCTTCTGTAATCTTTTAATATAATATAAACACTGAATTTTAAAAATCAGGAGGCAACATCAATGCCAATCAACATATTTTAGCATTTTTAAAAGAATTTTGAATTGTTATTTTTGAATAACAATGTTTGCTTCGTAGAATGTATGGAAGGCCCTTTTATTTCTGTCAACATTATAAAAAATTCAAGAAAGATAACCTAATAATTACCAGTTATTACATAATGCTGAAGAAAACAATTGTTTTTTTTCCCTTCTAGCAACCAGTACATTTAAAAGTATAATCATGAAAGGGAACTAATATTTAAATTACAGCCACTTTTTTAAGGTTATCTTAAATAAACAACTCCTGCTGCTGAAAAAATGATTTTTTTTTGCTTATTTTTCATAATAACTGTGTTTATTTTTTTCTCAATTGGAAAAGAGTCATGAAGAACGTAATTTGCAGAGAAGTATTAAGCTTCAATGGATTGATGGCGTTTGTTTTAGATGCATGTTAAAATAATTTAATAGTGTCAAAAACATTTTGCAAAATCTGTGTAATTTAAACAGGTCTCTGCTAGTAATAATGACAATAATAATGATAATAGAGAAACTGAATATCTTCTGATAGCAGCACAGAACAACGCCATAAGGATCAACTATGTCAAAGCAAAAATAGACAAGGCACAACAAAATGGCAGTTGAAGGTTATGTGGTGATAGAGTTGAAACAGTCAATCACATAATAAGTGAATGCAGTAAACTAGTGCAAAAAGTGTATAAGACTAGACATGACTGGGTGGGAAAGGTGATCCATTGAGAATTGTACAAGAAGTTTAAATTTAATCAGATGAACAGATGGTATTTGCACCAACCTGGAAAATGAGACACTCAAAATTCTCTGGATTTTGAGATACAAATGGATCATCTAATCTTGGCCAAATGACCAGACAAGTGATAGTCAACAACAAAAAGAAAAGAGAATATGCTGAATAGTGGACTTTGCTGTTCCAGAAGACCTCAGGGTAAAACTGAAAAAAAGCAAAAAGAAAGAGAAGTACCTAGACCTTGCTAGAGAACTGAAGAAACTATGGAACATAAGAGTGACGGTGATACCAGTTGTAATTGGTGCACTAGGTATAGTCACCAAAAGATTGGTACAGAGACTGGAGGACTTGGAAATAAGAGGACAAGTGGAGACCATCTAAACTACAATATTGTTGAGATCGGCCAGAATACTGAGAAGAGTCCTGGAGACTTGAAGAGACTTGCTGTCACTCAAACTCCAGTGAGAAAGCATCAGCTAACGTGAAGTGGGAAAAACTCTCATATGAGTAAAAAAATAATAATATCAAACCTCATGTTAATTAATAAAAAGAAAAAAACATGTCTTCTTGTAAATTTTGTAGTTGCAACCAACCAGAATGAGAATGAAAACATAGACAAATACTTGGATCTTGCTAGAGAGCTGAAAAGGCTGTGGAACATGAAGATGACAGTGATACCAATTGTAGTTAGAACACGTGGAATGGTCCCCAAAGACTTGGAAAAAAGTTTGTAAGAATTGGAAATCAGAGGAAGAATCAAGACCATACAGACCACAGCAGTGTTAAGATTGGCTAGAATATTTAGAAGAGTCTTGGGAACCTAAGGAGACTTGCTGTCTCTCAGTCTCTGGCAAAAAAATTGTTAAAACTGATGCAAAAAACTTGCAAGGAATTGAATAATAACTTATAACAAAAAATAAAAACGAAGATAAAAGTGAGAAAAAATAGGGGGAGAAAAAGAACGGATAGAATTGTCTGATAAGGAAAACATCAGAACACTTAAAAATTACTAGCACCAGGGAAGCAGACATCATCAAGGTAACATGTTGGATATTGACTTGAAGATCCCTTTGACATGTTGATGCAGCTGAACACTGGGAGCAAAATAACAGGATATGCACTGGATTCCTAGAGTAAACAGAATACAGGCGTTCCCCAGTGAAAATGCTGCATAAATTGTGTGGGTAGCATGCTAGAAAGAAATCAGACATTTGGAACAAAAATAACAGGAGAATGCACCTGATACCTAAAGTAAACGGGACACAGATATTCCCTGGGAGAAATGTCACGAAAATTCTGTGGATGGCTTGCTAGAAAGAGGTGTATTCACATGCATTGTGTGGGTGGCTTGCTAGAAAGAGGCTAGAAAGAAGCGTATTCAGATGCATTGTTTGGGTGGCTTGCTAGAAAGAGGTGTGTTCACATGCTTTGTGTAAACAGCAGGTTGGAGATGTGACCACAAGAATTTGCACGGACGTTTAGAAGATTATATAACCAGGGAAATTTAAATCTGAAGAGCAGAAAAGGTAGAGGGGTTTCACAGATGATCCGTATTGTCTGTCCCTGTGTGCACAGCTCAGCCATCTTTGACTCCGTCTCACATCCTTCCCATCCATACATTTTGGGTAATAAAAGGAATGAAAGGAAGCGGATGATATTTTTATACAGTAAAAATGAAAGAAAAAATAAGAAAGGAATAACATAGAAAAACAAGAAAAGTTCTTAATACCAAACTGTATTTTTTTCTTTTCATGAGATTTCTACAGCAAATTTGATGAATAAACAATAGAACAAGGAAATTGATGATAGTCCACAAAGCTTTACACTGAGAGATGACACCAGAACAATTGACGAAAAAAAAAACTGCAAATACCTTAAAATATTAAAAGTGCATTCTATCAAGCAATTAGAAATGAAAAAAAAAAAAAAAAAAGAAGGAAAGAGCACCTCAGAAGGAGTAGCACAGAAAGGAGTACTTCAGAAGGAGTAGCACAGAAAGGAGAACCTCAGAAGAACAACAAAACTTCCTGAAACCAAACTCTCCAGCAGAAATCTCATCCAAGGAATAAACTCCCGAGTAGTCTCCGTTTACAGTGCTGGACTTATCTCTAAGCAAAATTAGTGATGGCTTTGGGCCACACACCCACGGGGCCTCATTTTTTAAATATATTTTTATTTTATCATTGGTTTATTTCTACACTAATTCATGAAAAATCATATATGTGTATATATATATATATATATATATATACAGATATATATTGATTTTTCTTTATTGATATAAAGGTTTGGTTTGGTTTTATGACATATCAACCATTGTTTGTTTTTTAATGCTAAGTCCTGCTTATATATATATATATATATATGTATTGTCATCCACAGACAGACCTGTTTCGTTCTATCAGAACTCTTCAGTGTGGCTAGACAGGCTAGATTCTCGAAGCTGGGATCGAAACCTGGCTGACTGAAATGCCAATCCAAGATTCTACCATTCAGCCACAAGGAAACCAGTGCAATATATATATTAAATATATGATTTGTAAACACATTTTGCAGATACATAAATGATCAAACAGTTCTATTTCTAACAATTCAATTTAGCATAAGTCAAAGTTAAATGGTTCCAACCAAGTATTGCTATATCTAACTAAAAATTCAATTAAACATCAGTGATATTTAAAGTTAAATTTACACACAGTTAAATGATCAAACAGTTCTCTTTCTAATAAGTCTACTTGTCCCATAGATAGGACCCTATCAGGTGCTATCACTCCAGGCCAGAGAGACCTGGGAGTGATGGCAATAAAGGAGTACTCTGCATTCCCCAAATCTCCAAGGCTAGAGCCTCACCATCAGATTTTTTAGTGTCATACCTGGGACACTCATTGGGAGGGGGTCTTAGCCCTCTGTAAAAATGCAGTTGGTATATTCTACAGCCCCAGCTGGCTGGGCTGAAGATTGATATAAAGAATGATTATTATACCCAATTTTTTTAGAGAAAAGCCTCAAATTTCAAATAGCTTAGGGACTCTGTAGGTAAAAACCAAGTTTATCCTCTAGTAGGATATTCTGGACCACCCTTAAAATGGACAAAGGAGGAACTCAGATTATAAAACAGAAATTGATGACAATGTATATAGAGTGAAAATCGATAGATACTTGGATTTTGTTCTAGTGCTGTAAAAGATGTGGAACATGAAGATGACAGTGATACCAGTCATTATTAGAGTCCTTGGAATAGTCCTAAAAGGCCTGGAAAAGCGACTGGGGGAATTAAAGATCAGAGGAAGAATCAAGACCATTTACACTACAGCACTGTTAAGATCAGCTAGAATACTTAGGAGAGTCCTGAAGACTTGAGGAAACTTGCTGTTGCTCACTCTAGTGAAAGATCACCAGTTAAAATTGATGTGAAAAACTCTGAAGGAGTAAAATAACAAAACCAACAATAACATAATTACAATTATTGTTGTTGTTATTTTATCTCTTTCTCTTTCTTCTATTAATTTTATATTTATTTTCTTTCAGGTGGAAGTAGCAACTGGTGATTACCCATACAAGTTATTAAATAGTCCATTTGAACTAATTCAACAGATTGTAAATGACGATCCACCAAAATTACCCAAAGGATTTTCTCTCAACTTTGAAAATTTCATAAACAGATGGTAAGAAAGTTTACACCTAGTCGTAATAGTATTAAATTGTGTTAATTTCTTCCATCAAGCATTGTCAATTATTATTGACTTTTCACTTGTATTTCTTTCATCTTATTTCTCTTGCTTTTACAGCTAGTAGTAATAGTTTTAAATTGTGTGAATTTCTTCCATCAAGCATTGTCAATTATTATTGATTTTTCCCTTGTATTTCTTTCATCTTATTTCTCTTGCTTTTACACCTAGTAGTAATAGTGTTAAGTTGTGTGAATTTCTTCCATCAAGCATTGTCAATTATTATTGACTTTTCACTTGTATTTCTTTCATCTTATTTCTCTTGCTTTTACACCTAGTACTAATAGGGTTAAATTGGGGGAATTTTTTCCATGCACTTGTATTTCTTTCATCTTATTTCTCTTGCTTTTACACCTAGTAGTAATAGTGTTAAATTGTGTGAATTTCTTCCATCAAGCATTGTCAATTATTATTGATTTTTCCCCTAGTATTTCTTTCATCTTATTTCTCTTGCTTTTACACCTAGTAGTAATAGTGTTAAATTGTGTGAATTTCTTCCGTCAAGCATTGTCAATTATTATTGATTTTTCCCCTAGTATTTCTTTCATCTTATTTCTCTTGCTTTTACACCTAGTAGTAATAGTGTTAAATTGTGTGAATTTCTTCCATCAAGCATTGTCAATTATTATTGATTTTTCACTTGTATTTCTTTCATCTTATTTCTCTTGCTTTTACACCTAGTATTAATAGTGTTAAATTGTGTGAATTTCTTCCATCAAGCATTGTCAATTATTATTGATTTTTCCCTTGTATTACTTTCATCTTATTTCTCTTGCTTTTACACCTAGTATTAATAGTGTTAAATTGTGTGAATTTCTTCCATCAAGCATTGTCAATTATTATTGATTTTTCCCCAAGTATTTCTTTCATCTTATTTCTCTTGCTTTTACACCTAGTATTAATAGTGTTAAATTGTGTGAATTTCTTCCATCAAGCATTGTCAATTATTATTGATTTTTCCCTTGTATTTCTTTCATCTTATTTCTCTTGCTTTTACACCTTGTAGTAATGGTGTTAAATTGTGTGAATTTCTTCCATCAAGCATTGTCAATTATTATTGATTTTTCCCCTAGTATTTATTTCATCTTATTTCTCTTGCTTTTACACCTAGTATTAATAGTGTTAAATTGTGTGAATTTCTTCCATCAAGCATTGTCAATTATTATTGATTTTTCCCCAAGTATTTCTTTCATCTTATTTCTCTTGCTTTTACACCTAGTAGTAATAGTGTTAAATTGTGTGAATTTCTTCCATCAAGCATTGTCAATTATTATTGATTTTTCACTTGTATTTCTTTCATCTTATTTCTCTTGCTTTTACACCTAGTAGTAATAGTGTTAAATTGTGTGAATTTCTTCCATCAAGCATTGTCAATTATTATTGATTTTTCACTTGTATTTCTTTCATCTTATTTCTCTTGCTTTTACACCTAGTAGTAATAGTGTTAAATTGTGTGAATTTCTTCCATCAAGCATTGTCAATTATTATTGATTTTTCCCTTGTATTACTTTCATCTTATTTCTCTTGCTTTTACACCTAGTATTAATAGTGTTAAATTGTGTGAATTTCTTCCATCAAGCATTGTCAATTATTATTGATTTTCCCCTAGTATTTCTTTCATCTTATTTCTCTTGCTTTTACACCTAGTATTAATAGTGTTAAATTGTGTGAATTTCTTCCATCAAGCATTGTCAATTATTATTGATTTTCCCCTAGTATTTCTTTCATCTTATTTCTCTTGCTTTTACACCTAGTAGTAATAGTGTTAAATTGTGTGAATTTCTTCCATCAAGCATTGTCAATTATTATTGATTTTTCCCTTGTATTTCTTTCATCTTATTTCTCTTGCTTTTACACCTAGTATTAATAGTGTTAAATTGTGTGAATTTCTTCCATCAAGCATTGTCAATTATTATTGATTTTCCCCTAGTATTTCTTTCATCTTATTTCTCTTGCTTTTACACCTAGTAGTAATAGTGTTAAATTGTGTGAATTTCTTCCATCAAGCATTGTCAATTATTATTGATTTTTCCCTAGTATTTCTTTCATCTTATTTCTCTTGCTTTTACACCTAGTAGTAATAGTGTTAAATTGTGTGAATTTCTTCCATCAAGCATTGTCAATTATTATTGATTTTTCACTTGTATTTCTTTCATCTTATTTTTCTTGTCCTGGATAAGAGACAAAATTATCTTATGGCGAGGCTCCAGTAATGCTGGAGTTTTGGGGAATGTAGAATACCTCTTTATTGCCATCCTTCCCAGATTTACTCTGGGGTGGAGTGGTTGCACCTGGAAATGTCCTATCTATGGGTCAAATAGAACTGTTAGACATTTAAACTGAGTGCAAACAAATGACTTATGTTAAATTGAATTGTTAGAAATAGAACTGTTTAATTATTTACCTGTGTGAACAAGTGACTGATATTTAGTTGAATTGTTAGGGTTACATAGCAATACTTGGAACCAAATACTTGTAAGCAAAAGAGAAATGTTGAATAGAATTATTTGTATTAGATAGCAATAATTGACACCATTTAACTGTGTAGAAACATTAGCAATACTTGCGTGCCAACAAATTATTTCTAACTCATTTAAAAATTAAATGATTGACATACTAAACTCTTATGAGGGGCATACGATAAGGTTCTAGACTTTTTTCGTATGGGCATTTAAAATTGTCGTAGACTCTTGAAAATCCAGTATGTTATTGCTATACATCTTATGAGATGACTGACCAATTTTAATGATTTCAGGTTCAAATCAACAGCTACAGCAGAAATTGGAATCATCATCATGTCGTGCTGGTAGCACGGATATTCCTGACCCTCTCTCGCCACTTTTCCCTATCGTTCATCGCCTCTGGCAGGTCTTCTGGTCTACATCCCATATCCTCACATAGTTGCTGAATGTATGTTCGTGGTGGTCGTCCTGCTTTTGCTCGGCCATATGTGGGGGTCCTTAAGAGTACATCACTTATGAGTTCGTCCCTGCTTCTCCAGCAGTGTCCTGCATGTCTAGTTTGTCTAACTTGAATAGTTTTCGTGATAGGAGGCAGATGGCCGTACAGTTGGTGTTTTGTGGGGTGTTGCCACCAGGACTTGTTCAAGATTGCTTACAGCATTCTTGTGTAATTGCCGTGTCACAGCTGGTGAATTTCAAAAATGCAATCAGACACTTTAGAAGGATGATATGCAATATAATTCTGCTTTAAACTTGGAAAAAATGCCACAGAAACGTATGGAATGCTTCAGACTGCTTTTGGAGCATCTTGCATGAATCGAGCATCAGTTTTTGAGGGGCTTAAGAGATTCAAGAAAGGAAGGGAGTCTTTGATGGATGATGAGAGGTGTGGGAGGAGTAAGGAAGTCAATACAACAGAGTTGATTGGCCAAAGGGTTAGGGTTAGGGTTACTATGTTGAGGTTTTAAGGGAGTTCAGGAAGAGATTCCATCGGAAGAGGCTAGCACTCTTCAAATTGGGTCAGAGGCATTTCCAGCAGGACAATGCACCAGTCCACAACTCCATCTTTGTCACAGACTATTTGAGCAAGATGGGCATCAAGACAGTTCCTCAGCCTCCCTATAGTCCAGACCTTGCTCCCTGTGACTTTTGGTTATTCCCTAAGCTCAGAGGCTGTTGTTATGAGACAATTGAGGAGATGAAAGAGGCTGTGATGAAGGTAATTGACACGCTCACATAAGTGGACTTCCATGGGGCCTTCCAGAAGTTGTTGTAACGGTACAACAAGTGCATTGCAGGCAGAGGAGATTATTTCTAAGGGGACTAGATTTTCATATGTGTTCTATCAATAAAAGTGCCCAAACGAAAAAAGTCTGGAAACTTATCGTATGCACCTCGTACATCTCATGTATATCCATTTAAATGTGCGCAAAGAAATAACTGATGTTAAATCATTACTGTTACATAGCAATACTTGAAACCATTTAACTATGTGCAAAAACAAATGAGCTCAGGCTTGTTTATAAATGTTATCAACAAAAGGTTTTTACAAATCATATTTATTTAATATATCTGTATAAAGAGGATTTGGCATTAGATAACCTACAATGGTTGATATGCCATAAACCCAACCAAACCAAATCATATATATTTGATATATATGTAAAAAGAGGATTTGGCATTAAATAACCTACAATGGTTGATATGCCATAAAACCCAACCAAACCAAATCCTATGTATTTGATATATATGTATAAAGAGGATTTGGCTTTGAATAACCTATAATGGTTGATATGCCATTAAAGCCAACCAAACCAAAATTTTTGATTCACTTTGTTTTCTTCATTATATACTCGTTAAACTTTCCTGGTTACTTGGTGCTAGAAAGGATATTTAGTCATTTCCTACTCATCAGTACATCTGTTGATACACTAACATTAAATAAACAGGAAGGAAAAACGAGACAAATTCAAATGAACCTTTAAGATATTTAATGGATACAGATATGAAAGCATACAACAAGTGTTGGAATGATGTGTAAGAAGAGATGAAAATAGTGAAAAGTCTTACTTGTCTTTGTTGGTTTTCATTTCAAGGGTGAGGTTTAATGAATTATCTCGCCAGAGTTGGAGACAAGTCTGTTGTCTGTTCAATAAACAGAGATTAGACACTACTTCTTTTCGTTTAGGCTTCAGGACACAAAAAAAGAAAAATTAAGTGATTTGAATTCTCACATGACCAACTGACATGTGACGGGAAAAGATACACCTACAATTCAAAGGAAAGCAATTATTTTTGTTTCTGGGTTCTATCCCAGGTCGAATCATACCAAAGACTCAAAAAATGGTACTTGATCCCTCCTTGCTTAACACTCAGCATCATAAGGTAAGGATCAAGGGTAAAATAGAGCAATCCAAGGAAAGGAGTATCACTCTCCCCTACACCTTTATGATTTTATTCTTCACAAGTTTTTTACACCTGCATTGGCTGGTGGTTTTTCACTGGAATCTGAGTGTCAGCAAGTCTCTTCAGGTCTCCAGGACTCTTCCCAGTATTCTAACCAATTTCAACAAGGCTGTAGTCTGGATAGTCTCCATTCTTCATCTGATTTCCAGTTCTTCTAGTCTCTTTTCCAAGCCTTTAAAATCATTCCAAGTACACCAACTACAATTGGTATCACTATCACTCTCATGTTCCCTAGATTTTTTCAGTTCTCTGGTATGGTCTAAGGATTTATCAATCTTTTCATTTGATTATTTTCACACTGTGGCTAGGATTAGCTAATCTGTTTTTATCTCTTCTATCATCATTTTATCTCTATCATCATCATTATTATTTTATACTTATTTAATTTTTTATTTTCTTTTTCTTTCTTTTTTTCAGTTTAGAAAAAAAGCCACATAATCGGCCGAAATACAAGGATTTGATCAAACATTCATTTTTAGAGCACGGAAAAAGATTTAGTTTTGATATGAAGAAATATTCTGGAGAAATAATTGATGTATATAAAAAACAGCCAAACATTTTTGAAACTGAATGTTTATAGCTGAAAAAAAAGAAGAAAAAAGTAACACATGTTATATAAGCATGTTTGGCTTAAAAGAATTGATAAGGAAGTATGTATACATTTTAAAAAAAGATGTTTTTTTATTAAAAACGCAAGAAAAATCCAAGTCAAATGAATGTAGAAATCGTGCAAAAGATTCAGGATTCTCAAGCACTTTTGGATGTGTATTCTGTTATTTTTAAGAACGGTCCAGTTTATAGACGAGATAAACCAGAATAATTTTCATTATCTCAAATCTTTTAAATAATGGTGTGAAGTGGATTTTGTTTGAAACTAAGTTGATGTTTCCCATAAAAACATTGGTTGACATGATTCTAACAAGGATGGTACTGTTTGGTCAGGCTTCAGATAATGTCACATAGCAATTATTAAAGGAAATGAAGTTCTGATTGTTAACTGTATTTAGAACTCTTTATATATACTGTATTGGACCAAAAAAAAAAAAACAGACGTAAAAATCTTTCTTAATTAATGGCAATTGATGTAGCTTTGTCAAAAGCTACATCAATTGCCATTAATTAAGAAAGATTTTTACGTCTGTTTAATTTTTCTTTTTTTGTGTCCTGAAGCCTGAAGTTAATAATTTACAGCCACTTACTTCCCATCTCAAAAACCATCCAAGTAAGATGAACAAGACGTACTGAACACTGCTATGAACCCCTTCACATGGATGTGCCAGTGTTGGCCGACCAACAAGAACTTATTTACATCAGCTCTGTGTGGACATAGGATGGAGTTTGGAAGACCTGCCGGGAGTGATGGATGATAGGGACGGATGAAGAGAGTCAGGAAAATCTGCATTGACAGGACGACTGATGATGATGATGATGATGATGATGATGAGACAATTTATGATTTATATTTGATAGGGTATCCATTAGCATCTGGAGGGGGGGCACTGTACTGTAGTGGTTAAAGTGATGGACTATGGCCTTGTAGTAAGTGAGTTCAAACTTCAGTCATGCTATTAAGTTCACTTCAGGAAAGATATGAACCACCATATTCCCCACCAAGCTATGGGTTAGATAGTACCACTACTGTTCTTCTACTAGGATGGCTTTGGCATTAAATAACTCATGAAGGTTGATATGCCATTAAACAAAGTAACCAAACAATTAACACTAATTAATGCCTAATTGTACTTTCAGCAATCAATCTGTTAAAGATCTCAGGTTCCTTTGAAATGACTGTCCACGGTCCATGTATGTGACAATTTGTCTTCTTTCAAACTCAGGCAACTATTTACAAGTCATTAGCAAAGGACTAATCACAAATTAGGATATCAAATTGAGGAAAAGAAAATTCTAAAGAATTTCCTATTTTTTAGTATTTCTGATAATTTCTTCTTTTTTTTTTTAAGAATACTTTTCACTACAACTAAGGGAACTTTGACAACAGTAATTGAGGAAAATAATCACTTCCTGTATGTCAAAGTCATTGAAATTTCATTAAGATTTGTGGCAATAATAAAAAATGATTTAATCTTTTCAGTTTTTTGTCCAATACTGTCCAATGTATATATATATATATATATATATATATATATATATATATATATATATATATTTTGGCAGCATTTCTTCATTATTACAAATTTCATTGAACATAATAGACATTTTCAGTCTACATATTTTCTTGTTGATCTTTTCATATTTCCATATTGATTTTATAGTATTTTTTAATACATTCTCCCCTGATGATGGCCCAAATTCGGGCAGAAAATACTTGAGAAATAAAAAATTATGGAAAATATATCAATCAATTCCCGCCGAATACTATAAAATCAATACGGCAATATGAAAGGATCAACAAAAAAATATGTAGACAGAAAATGTCTATTATGTTCAATGAAATTTGTATATATATATATATATATATATATATATAAAAGATAAAAAAAGTGAACATTTTTCCACTGCATCGGTGTTTCATCTGAAGATGGTATTTACATGAGACTGATATGAGTAGGTGAGAAAAATGTATTTATTTTATATTATATCTTGCTTTATTGGTGAGTATTTAAGCACTTTTCTGATTGAAGAAAAAGTGTTTTTATAACAATGAGTTGTTATACAACGAGACAGTCTGTCTGTGGATGACTATATATATATATATATATATATATATACACAAACACAAAAATACATGAGCACATAAACACAAAATTATATCCCCCAACTATGTGTTAAATAGTACTATTACTGTTCTTTGGTAAGAATGAATTTGAATTAAATAACCCGCAAAAGTTAATATGTTATTAAAAAAAAAAAAAATAAGTAAGAATATATAGATTGATCAGTCTGTTTAACTTTCAAGTGAACTATTGTTTTCATTACTTGTGAAAAATTACAGATATACAGACTTTACTTATATATATATATATATATATATGAAAGTAAATATGGATAAAAAATCCGACTGTATGAAGATAGCAGAAAAATATAATCCAAAAAGGTAAATTTATTATGAATAAATGAATTAATTGCTGTCATCTCAACCAGTATCCATCGCTATGTGAACTATTCTGATATCCAAATCCTGATGATTGTTACTGAAACCGAAACGTTCAACATCAACTTTATTTCATAATAAATTCACCTATTTGGATTATGTTTTTCAGCTATCTTCATATATATATAGTATATATATATATATATATATAGTGCAGAATGTAAACAGACGAAAGCTAATATGTATGCGTTATGATTCCTGAGCTGACGTATGTCACCAAAATGGCTAAGCAGTTAGATACCTCATCTAGTATAAAGTTAGGCGGGTTTTGATCCCAGCTTGAGGCATCCTGCATGTCTAGGTACACTGAAGAGTTGTGATACAATGAAACAGTCTGTCTGTGGATGACTATATATATATATATATATAAGATTTTTTTAATCCTTATAAGAATTAAGAGATTTTTGAAAAATTCTTTGAATAATGTGTATATGTGTACTTGACAAAAATTTTTTTACACCTATTTTTAAAAAATGTTATTCTTATTTTCATATTAAAAAATAATGTGGGAGTTAATTTCTTCAAAATATAAGGCAAATACGTTACCCTTTTTAAAATAAATTAAAAATAGATAATCAAATGTATATAATAAGATAAGAATTAAATTTTTTTGAACTTTTTTTGATAATATCTTGTACTATTTGAAACAAACACAATTAAAACCCTAAGCATTTTCTCACTTTTTTATTTTATTTTTATCATTTGAAAATAATTTTTTAAATGAGACATAACATCAGATACTAATATTGCTCTGAAGATGGTTAAAAAAAAAAATTCAGAACATTAAACCTTGGCATATTATACATATATAAATATATACATTCTCTGAATATCTTATTTTTTTATATTTTATATCTACACACTGTCAGATTTATTTCCATTTTCCCATGATCTGATGAAGTCCTGTTAATTTTTTTTCGTGTTTTTGAAAATTTCAAAAATGCGTAACAGGATGGAAATAAATTTATAATCCTTTGTGATTGGTTTCGTTGTTTTTTCTTAAAGAAAATATATATATATATATATAAATTGGGTGACTGTAATTGGGGGCAACTCGAAGGCTCCTTTTTCAATAACTACTACACCAAGGTGTAGAGGAGAGTGCTACTCCTTCCCCTGGATTGCTCCACTTTACCCTTGATATATGCTTTACAATGCTGAGTATTAAGCAAAGAGGTATCATATACCATTTTTTGAGTCTTTGGTATGACTCGACCTGGGATTGAACCCAGTAGCAAACATCTCAGACAGGTATGATGAAGCTGTTAATCTTTATCAAGAAAATTTTCAGCAAAAACTTCATTCCTAAAGGAAAATCTTTTAAAAAGATTTAGGTAATACCCTAAATCTATGTTTATGTATCTACATGTGTGCATATGTACATGTACGTAGACATATATATAAATACATATATGCATTATATATATATATATATATAATGTGTGTGTATGCTGGGCCAGCCTTATGCCAATTGGATCAGTTGCCTTCTGTTGGGCCCTACACTTAAGGGGTCTCCATACTGGAGTGTAATATACTTATTAAATACTCACAAGAACACATTGATATATATGTTCCCAATTAGGTCCTGAACTTCCTTAGGCTAGCTCTGTATGTGTATATATATATATATATATATATATATATATTGTTGAAATTTGTAAATTCGGCAGTTAATAACTGGCCATTGGCTTATTTCAAAGTTGGACTGTTACTGGTCCCTTGCTGCTATAAAACAAGTCGCTTGTAGCAGAAAGTCTTCTTTTTGACTCTTTTAACCTCTTTTTGGCTATTTTGCCTCCTTTTGAATTGGACAGGTCTTAGCTGGGAGCTATCTGGAATGTGCATAGTGGCCAGTTTGCTAAGCAGCAAATTCAACCATTCAGCTAACGCAAGGAAGCTGTCAAGCTGGGTTGAAATTCTAGATTTGCTATCCAAGACCCAAAGAAATGGAGTTAAAAGTCATGGAGAAACCAAGTGTGGATATTCTCTATGCAGAAAAAAAAAATGAACAGTTTCATGCCACGTACTTACTCAGAAAGAGTAAGCCTCTGATGACATTTTGAAACAATGTGGAAGAAATTTGATGCAAAATTTGAATTTCAACAAGAGCCAGCCTATGGAATTGTCGAGACAAGCTACAGAGGAAAGGAAATATTCTACTCTAGATCCAGGGTGTTTTTTCTGGCTGATTAGTGGACTTTCTGTCGACAGAAGTGGCCCAGAAAAATAAATGGAAAAGAACTTTGAATTCAAATACCAAGTGAGGGTATTTCGTTTATAAACTGTTAAATAATTTGCAACTTTGTGGTTCAATGTTGAGTAAGTCTTTGCATGTTCCAATGCTCCTTCTTTTGCTTTATTTTGTTACACTCATTTGTATTCTTTTATTGTTTGTTTTTCTTTATTTTTGTCTTCTAAAAAAATTGAATGTGTAACTCAATCTGCATAAGGAAAATATACAATGCAGGTGGTAGAATTATTTTGTAAAATTTATTTCTTTAAGAATAAAATCATTTTTGTGGGAAAACTGTTATTTCATTTTAAGGAATATAGCTGTCACATTTTTTGCAGGTTGAAAGTAGAGTAAGTACGAGGATCATCAAATAAGTTTCCAGACTTTTTTCGTATGGGCACTTTTATTGATAGTACACACATGAAACTCTAGTCCACTTAGAAGTAATCTCCTCCAGCTGCAATGCACTTGTACCATTCCAACAACTTCTGGAAGGCCTCATGGAAGTCCTCTTGTGTGAGCGTGTCAATGACCTTTGTCACAGCCTCTTTCATCTCAATTGTCTCATAACAACAGCCTCTGAGCTTACAGAATAACCAAAAGTCACAGGGAGCAAGGTCTGAACTATAGGGAGGCTGAGGAACTGTTTTGATATCCATCTTGCTCAAATAGTCTGTGATAAGGATGGAGTTGTGGACTGATGCATTGTCCTGGTGGAAATGCCACTGACCCGATTTGAAGAGTGCTGGCCTCTTCTGATGGAATCTCTTTCTGAACTCCCTTAAAACCTCAACATAGTAACCCTAACCCTTTGGCCAATCAACTCTGGTGTATTGACTTCCTTACTCCTCCCACACATCTCATCATCCCTCACAGACTCCGTGCCTTCCTTGAATCTCTTATGCCACTCAAAAACTGATGCTCGATATATGCAAGATGGTTGAAAAGTAGTCTGAAGCATTCCATACGTTTCTGTGGCATTTTTTCCAAGTTTAAAATGGAATTTTATTGCATATCATTCTTCTAAAGTGTCCTCACATCCAGATTGCATTTTTGAAATTCACCAGCTGTGACAATCAGGCTTTAGTGGGGTGTATTCTAATTCCTGTTGTAGCTGTTCATTTGAACCTGAAATCATAAAAATTGGTCAGTCATCTCATAACATGTATAGCAATAACATACAGAATTTTCAAGAGTCTACGACAATTTTAAATGCCTGTACAAAAAAAGTCTGTACTTTGCATTCCCCAAAGCTCCAGCATTCCTGGAGATTGTTTAGTGTCATATACAGGACACTCGTTGGGGGGGTGTCTTACCCCTCTGCAGAGAAGCAATCGGTGTATTCTACAGCCCCAGCTGACTGACAAAAACAGTAAACTCAAACCATGGTTTAGTTCTATTTAACCCATAGATAGGAACCTCATCAGGTGCTATCACTCCAGGCCAGAGCGGACCTGGGAGCGATGGCAATGAAGGGGTACTTTGCATTCCCCAAAGCTCCAGCATTACTGGAACCTCACCATCAGATTGTTTAGTGTCATACACAGGACACTCGTTGGTGGTGGTGGTGGTGGTGGGGGGGGCTTACCCCTCTGCAGAGAAGTTGGTGGTATATTCTACAGTCCCAGCTGACTGGGCAAGATAGCTTCAGTCTTTCTATTTTTTTCTATAATTTGACCCTCATCACAAGTTTCAGCATTAAAAAGAATCTGACAATCTACCAAAACATTTAATGTTGTGTATTGCTAATTTCCTTTGATTTACCAAATGAAGAAAAAATATTTTATCTCTTTACCAATGGCTTGATAATTATATAGAACAAAATTTGTAGTTGTATCATTAGGAGATAAGAGAGAACTTCTATTAATCCTCTGGAAATAACTGTCTATTTAAGATATTTCTTCTACATTATCTCTTCTAGATATTAAATTTTTACAACTACTTCATTTAATTTTATTAAAAACTGCTTAACAGAATAACCTGTTACGTATACTATAACAGGAAGAACATATCTGCATTTGTTAACATCATTCTCTTTAATATCGACTCTAAATTCAATACATCTAACTTTTGTTTGTTTGTCACTTCATTCCAATTTGGTTCTTGTAGATTCTTCAAATCAATAATAATTCATTGTTGATTAAGTGGCAAGCTCAGTTTTAAAACTGATGGCATTCTGATTTTTTTCCACACGCAAACACTTGGACTTAGATATTATACTGACTCCCACTAAGTCACCAGAACTGATCAAACCTTGCCTTAAGGTGATTCGTTTGAAATTTGCTAGGTAATATGTATTGCATTTTCAATTCTTCTATGCGATACTTGGTCAGTTCTAGAAATGCATAGGTTGTATGATGCAAAGCAGTGAAGGTTTCCTTTGTTAATTTGCCATTTTTTCCAGGAATGCTATTCAAAGATTCTAACCTGTCACAGAATACAAAGAGAAATGTAAAATTTTCTTCCTTTATTCTTAGTGGATTACTGTATCTATTTCTAAGCTGACAACCTTTGGTGTTTTTATATTCCTTATTGTTGAAATTTATATTAATCAAAAAAGGCAAGAATAAAGATTTGTAGATATCAATCCTTGTACCCAACCATTTGTAAGCAAACGAGTTAGGGCTATCATATCTTAGTAATCAGAGTTAATTGGAAAAAAAAGACAGATGGCATATTTACCTAAAAAAAAAAAAAAGATCTAATATCTTTCCAGGGAATACAGTTAGCTTATTGTAAACTGTGCTGAAAGGGTAAATAGCTTATAGGATCACATAACAACAAGTTTTTAAAATGGTTGAGGTGTTTTAACAGGATCATCATTGAAATGTCTCGTAAGAATGACCATTTTGCATTATAATTGTGACTCTTGTCAGAAAAAGTCAGGTTTGGCAAATGCCGATATTCAAGAAAAGAAAAACACTTTTAGGCAAATGTCTTTTTATCACTTTCAAAAATAGAATTACAAATGGAAAATGTCAACTTTGATAATAAACAAGGTTTCTTGGATGATCTCAGATTTTAAAGGTCTTTGTCGATTTGAATGAGTCTGTCGACCACTGAATTCAAGGCAACCACTGCAGGTGAATCGGAATGTTCAGTGAAGAAATTTTTGCCTTGCTCCACGGACATGGAAAGATGATGGTCAAGCGGAACACAACCTGATAAAACATAAAGTATCTGTTTTAATAAACAAATATTTCCACAAACTGTCAATGCTTAAAATTTACCAATTAATAAATAACAAATAAAAAGCATTTAAGATAGATTATTAATAAAATATATCATATATATTTTATCACTCCTGGTCGGCAACTCATGAGAAGGACAGAGTATAGTATATGCAATTGCATGTTATATGTAAAAAAATATTCGAGACTCCCTGGAAAGGAAGGTGACTCCATGAAAAATGAGGCGACTCCTAGGAAAATTTGGGTGATATTCAGGAAAGAGAGATACCAATATCCCACCATGACAAGCAGAAACAAAAGAAAATGCCCTCAGGGTGACTGTAGTTGGGAAGGAGAATGTATCACCCATCTGACAGACTTAAGGATTAACGGCCTAGAACTGAACACTGCTACAATGTGCGATTGCGGTAGAATTTTTAAAAGGCTGTGAAGATTACACATTAATAAGACACAATGGTATAAGCAATGTAATCTTCTGATTGAAGAATGTAAATTGAATAATGGGATGACGAATCCGGATTACACCCACAATATTCAGGATCCCATTGTTGATCATCAGTACCCGACTGAAATTCTGAGCAGGCCAAGAATTCAGTGGCCTAAAAGTAAGCAGAGAGCTATTTGATCATATCTTGATCAGGTACTTTCAATTATAGTTGCCAACCATCTCAAATGTCCCATGAATGAGTAGATCATTCTCAAGTGAATGTGAATGTGACAATTTCATAAACTTCAACAGAAATAAGATGCAACTTAATCAATGCTACATCATAAGTAAAGATAAGAGACAAGAAGATGCATGACATTGTAGATAAGACAAAATAATACCCTGTCTAGTGGCCAAAGTTGCTGGTGGTGTCAGGAGTGGCAGTACCAACTTAGCCATTGAAACTGTGATAACACTCTTGGTTGGCAGCTGATGAGGATACGGTCTAGCATATGTAATCGCACATTGTATGTTAAGAAAAAAGAATATAAAAGATATATATTATATATTATTAATAATATGTAATAATATATATCATATATCATTTATAATGTGTAATAATAAGTAAAAGTAAAGTTGGCAACCATAGTCAAGGGTGACTCGAAGGTTCCCTTTTCAATAGCTACTACACTGAGATGTAGGGGAGGGCACTACTCCTTTCCCTGGATTGCTCCACTTTACCCTTGATATGTACCTTATAATGATGAGTGTTAAGCAAGGATGTATCAAGTACCATTTTTAAGGTATTTGGTATGACGTGACCTGGGATTGAACCCAGGTCTCCTGGACCATTGGCGAACAATCAACCCACTAGGGCAATGAGCCAGTAATGTAATAATAAATAAATAATGTAATAATAAATATATTATTAAATAATATGTAATAATAGTAGACTGTATCTGATGGTGAGGCTCCAGTCCAGGAGTTTGGGGAATGTGGAGTATCCTTTTGTTACCATTACTCTCAGGCCCATTCTGATCCAAAGTGGTAGTACTTGTTAGGGTCTCATCTATATGTCAAATAGAACTGTTCAATCATTTACTAAAAATTATTATCATCATTATTATTATTATTTTTAGTTATTTGAATCCATACAGCAGTGTGCAAATTGTTCATATTAGATAGGAATACTTGATAAATAGAATTACTAATACTGAATAGGAATACTTGAAACCATTTAACTGTGGGCAAACAAAAATGCTCTCATTTAAGAATAAAGTTACCAATAAACTATTTACTTAAAAATCATTATATATATATATATATATATATATATATATATATATATATGATTTGGCATTAAATAATCCACAAAAGTTGATATGCCATAAAACACCAACAAACCAAAAAACTAGTTTAGCAATATTTGGTAAATGTGAGCCACAATTCAGCAGCTTTGAATGCTTTGGCTAAGGTTAACAAACCACACTGGATTGTGAGATGCCGAGCTCACCTAATACTCTCTAAGTGCTACTTGCCAGATTTACCTATATGGCTTAAAGTATGACCTCAGAATTCATGCTTTTAGACTCACCTAACTTTTGCCTGATTGTTGAGGTTCTTGCAATCCATATTTACCAACCCTTCCGCTCGGGCAGGATATAACACAAAGTCAATTTTTAAGCGGAGTTTAACAGGTTTGAATTCAGAGTTTTCCTTCTCCTAGACTAGTGGCCTCACTCAAGGCTGAAGAACCCAGTCTGCCCTACTATTTACCCATAGCTGGAGGGAGAATAATTGGATTCATACTATTCCCAAGGGTATTAGTGCTATGTGAAATGCAATCAGCCTCGTCCAGGATTTGAACTCATATCGCAAAATTTCTTCAACCATCTGATCAATGGTGATCAACAGCGCCTTTTGCACTACAAATGTTTTTGGTTGCATCCGCAGCATTATGGCCCAATAGGAACTCGTAAAGTATATGATGCCAAATTAGATGATGTTGCATGTTCATTTGTGAGACTTTCAAATTACATATGGAGTGCACAATATGTCAGTGCACCAACTACCACAATACTACCAATCACAATGAGTATATTCCACAACTTGAACCTCTTCAGTCACGTGATATATGTGCTGCAAACTAGCATCTACCAAAATATTGCAAAACTTTTGACTCATCCTATTAATAATGAATTATAATAATTATTGTAATTTGGTTGTTCAGTTTAAAGAAATCAGAAGTACCAGTTCTGCCATTGTGTAAGGAAAACCAAAGCATTGTTTTGACCTTTGTCATTTGTCAATTAAAAGGTGGTAGACACTCTCTCTCTCTCTCTCTCTCTCTCTCTCAAAAGTTAACATTTGACTGGAGTCTCATGTCAAATTTATTACAATTACTTTCCCAAGAAATTGTGACAATCAAATGAGAAGAAGAATTTTCAGTCTTTTTGGTATTAAATGATGATCATGTCATATTAGAACAAGATTTCTATAATTTGGTTGTTACGGTTATATAAACTGAAAGTACCAGTTCTGCCATTTGACTGGAGTCTCATGTCAAACTTATTACAATTACCTTCCCCAAAGAGAGTCCAAACACCTTTTTATTGATAAATGACAATGGTTGCACTGGTACTTTAACTTTCCTTACGCAATGGTCACACTGGTACTTTAGCTTTCCTTACACAATGGTCGATCTGGTATTTTAGCTTTCCTTACACAATAGTCGAATTGGTATTTTAGCTTTCCTTACACAATAGTCGAACTGGTATTTTAGCTTTCTTCTCACAATGGTCAAACTGGTATTTTAACTTCCCTTACACAATGGTCGAACTGGTACTTCCAGTTCCTTAAAATTCAAGAACCAAATTACAATAGAAATTTGGACTTTTCTGATAATAATAATAATAATAATAATGAGAAGAAGAATTTTCAGTCTTTTTGGTATTTAACATTAAATAGTGATAATAATAATAATAATGTTATACTAGAATGGGATTGTTATAAATTGGTTCTCAATTTTTAAGAACCTGAAAGAACCATTTCCATCATCATGTAAGGAAAAAGGAAGAACAAATTCTGCCATTGTTATTTGTCAATAAAAAGTTGTTAGGAATCTCTCCTTGGGATCTGACATCTGACTGGAGTCTTGTGTTGAATTACCTTCTCAAAATATAAAAAAATGGACTTGTGCAGCCAGTTTTGTTATCTAAATTTATGCCCCCCCGCCCTTCAGATTTCTTACTTCGAGCCTGCTTAATTAATTTTTGATATTTCAATGTTCCCAGATTTTTGCTTTAGGAACTGTACCCCATTCTGTTGATGTTTTATTATAAAAATATGATTTGTCTAATCAGTCAAAATGAACTTACCTAAAAATTGAATGCCTAGTTCCCGAGCTAGGGCTTCTCCACCACCTTTCGAGAAAACATTGGAACATTCCTGAAATATAAATTTGGCTTTCTTGATCATCGCACAAAAAAGTGAAGGTTTTCAATTTCTAATAGAGATCTGTCGTACATCATTCATTCTACTGACTTCCAAGAACATACAAAGTTTTGATGGAACTATCATGTTACTAATTGCCTCAAAAATCTTTTCAATATGATTTTTTAAGTTAGGCATTCCATGGCTCAGAGTTAGATTAAGAAATAAGATTTGAGAATGAAATCATGTCCACCATCTTGGCCAGTTTTTGCACCAGCTTCTTAAGAGGCTTGTTTCCTGCCCCTTAAATTAAACTGATCTTATGCCAAACCTTCACCCGCTGATGCCCTTATGAAAGTGAATGTAATAGCACAACTGGAGTTTAAACTTGTTTACTTTGAGGCTACAGTACATCATTTTAGCCATTATGCCATGGGGACTCCTCTAAGGTTGAATAATATTTTTCTCACTTTCTTTATTTTTTTTCAAGAAAAAAAAGAAAACACACACAAATAAGAATGTGATTTCCCTGAGTAATGAAATGAATACTGCTTGAATCAAATTATATATCCAGATGAGAACATATCAAAAACAAATCTTACCAAGAGATTTAAGAGTCTGATACGAAATTGAACCAATCTAAGAGTCTGATATGAAACTGAAATAATCTAAAAGTCAGATATGAAATTGAACTAATCAAAGAGTCTGATATGAAATTGAGCCAATTACCCCGACTCCCATGGGAGCAGTATATGGGTCCTTGTTTAATTTAAAAAAATCAAAAACTATGATATAATGATAATGAACTTTTTTTTTCATAAATGCTGAACAGATTGATACAAGACTTAAGAAAATGATTGATTTTAATGGTATGTCAACCTGTGTAGGGTTATTTTATGCTTAGGAAGTAGGGAATCACATTCATTGAATGCTTATATTTACATTTTGTGTATAGTTGTTTTTTGTTTTTGTGAATACAAATAATTTTTAAGCAGATCTATTTAACCCACAGATGGGATCCAAACTGTTAATACTATTGAGTCAAAGTGGACCTGGGAGTAATGACAATGAAAGAATACTCCCTACTCTCCAGAATTGTAGCCTCACCATCAGATGCAGTTTAGTGTCATACTCAGGACATCCCTTTTTGTAGGTCTTACTACTCCGTAAGGGATACAGTCAGTGTATTCTGAATCATACCAATGCAGTGAAGTGGCAACCCTCATCTTTCAAAGAAAATTACTGCTGATCCATTCACAAATGATAGCACTAAGGCAGTATTTCCTAATAGGGTTTGTATTGCCTTCTCATCAACTGGGAGGTGTTAGGAGTTCTGTGGGACAATGACTTACATAAAGGTGTGATATGGGGGTGGGTAGAAAGCATTTTAAGTGCGTTTCCTAGCAAAAAGGTTAGGAAAGACACATCTCAAAATATTATTTAATTCAATGCATTCTTTTCTTCCTTATTCTATTTTTTTTTCAAAAGTTTACCTTTATGAATATGACAATGATGAAAGGCCTGCTGATCAACCTCAATAGTTTCTTTCTTATACTCTGGAAAGACTGACAATTTTACTGTCAGTCCCTTGAAACCTATTTATGGCTATGACTCCCACCAAAAGTTTTTCCCAAACCAAAAAGTCTGAAGATAAGCCAATCTAGATATTTAATTAAATCCCCACACAGCGTAAAAACATGACCGTTTAAAGTGGGATGCTCTGCAAGAAGCAAACCTCCTGGCAGGAGAGGGGGGGGCGAATATTGAACCAAAAAACTGTATATATTACACTAATGAATGACTCCCTAATTCTTAGCAACAAAAAAGTTTTCGTGAATTAAATTACCACAACCAGAAAATCCGGCACACACTTAAGCATGACACACGGAAACACTGGACAGCTGTTTCGACCTTATTAGGTCTATCAGCAGTGTATACCATGATCTCCACCACCGGAGATTAAACCAGCGACCTCAGATTGCCAAGCCAAAACTCTACAGCTGAGCCACCAGTCCATATCGCCAAACTAACTAGTCATAGTAATTGCGCAGCCAATTAACCCTGAATGTTTCTTGCAAGTTACATCTGTACTCTTTACAGCGGACACAGTCACCTACAGAGCCACATCTTCCCAAGAGGATTAGAAATACGCATCCGCGTAATTATTATGATCCTTAAGGGCAAGGATATAGATCTACATTTTCTTTTTTGTTTTTTAAATAGAGGAATTGTGAATTGAATTACCACAACCAAAAAATCCGGCAAACACTTATGCACGACTCATGGAAACACTGGGAGACCTAATACGGTTGAAACAGCTGTCCAGTGTTTCCGTGTGTTGTGCGTAAGTGTTTGCCAGAATTTCTGGTCATGGTAAATCAATTCGCAATTCCTCTATTTAAAAAACAAAAAAAAAAAATCTAAAAAAGTTATTATTTTAATCATATACTGCATGTAATGAACAAACCCTAACTTTTGACTATGCGAGCCTATAAAAATATCTATCAACATCCAATGATATAAAAAGAAAACATTCTAACATTCATTTATACTTTCACAACTCTTACTATTGTAATACAATCAAAATCAATTCAATAACGTAAATAAACAATGTTAGCCAAGCCTAATCCCAAAACAAAGGCTTTTAGTTAACCCATTACAACCGAGTGTCTTTGTGCAAAATGAATATGAAAGTTAAAATAAATTTGAAAATCTCATTAAATGCTTCCATATTGGTTAATTCATTGTATACTTTGCATTAATAAAGTTTATATTTACAGTAATAAAGGGTAAATAGATGTTTTAGAGTGTTCGCCAATGGTCTGGGAGACCTGGGTTCAATACCAGGTCGAGTCATACCAAAGACTTTAAAAATGGTACTTGATACCTCCTTGCTTAACACTCAGCAATATACGGTATGTATCAAGGGTCAAGTGGAGCAATCCAGGGAAAAGAGTAGCACCCTCCCCTACACCTTGGTGTAGTAGCTATTGAAAAGGGAGCCTTCCGGTTGCCATCGACTACAGTCGCCAACTATACTTACTTAGTGTATTTACTATCCATTCTTATGTGTTTTCTTACAGAAATCTTATAAATTGGCGAAGTAAAAAATTGGGTTATAAGTGTAGCATATCCACATCCAAAAATATATGACCAAGATATTCACATGCATAAAATGTTCATAATGTTCATAGACTGTATAGGAATCCGAAAAACACGAAATTGGTTCAGATACGAAACTTTTTATTACCTTTTTGAGTTTAAGGTTTTTCGACATGAGGAGAGAGAGAGAGACACAATTTCTTTCTATGCTGACTTTTCCATCTGACCCCACCACATGCGGCACATTTCGTAGACCTCGCCTTGGCGAGCTCTGATAATCGACTTTCTTGTTCAGAGTTTAAATCTCAACTAACTGTTTTTTTTTTTTCAAATTCCAAAATCCTCAGCACTTCCGGACATGACGTCATTCACGTCCCCCGGTCCCATTTCCTACCAGGGGTTTTTATTGTGACATCTATGATTGTCACATCCGCCCCACATGCACGTGAACACCTGCACTCAATGTGAGCACCTAACTAACCCATGCACTAAGCGAAAGGTTCTTAGCCTAACTAAACCGAAAGGCAAGATATATAAAACGAAAAATAATAATATAAAAAAAATCCCTCCGCAATTATATTACATAAGGAATTGAGATAAAGAAGATTTTATGTAGTAATTTACTAAGCTTTTTGCATAGATATGGCACAAGGTTGAATGAATGGAGCACCCAATGAGACTCCAACTTACTCTTGCAGGTTTGCTAGTCAAGCTTGTTAACCATTACACCACCTGAAACGCCCAAGAAATTTTTATGCAACTTTGTTTACTATGTATAATATTTGTACATATTATATGGACAAGTGTGATAAATAGAAAACAAGGTTGAATAAAAACTTTATTCTTTTAACTAATAGTCTTATTTTAGTATCGGCTATGTGGGGGACCCCATGGATCAAAGTTAAGGCAAGGTTAAGTCTAGAAACAAAGTAAGCTTTGATGTTTCAAAAACATCATCTTGTGTAATAAATGACCCCTTGTTTTTGAGGTGAAAAATTGGTCTTAAAACGTCATTCATTACATGGAGTATATACCGTATTACTTAAAAAATAATTGTATTGTTTTGCCACGTTGAAAATGCAAACTTACCTTACAATTTGGACAGACAAAACCACTCATATTTTCAATGATTCCAAGGACTGGGATTCCTGTCTTTTGGCAGAAGGTGGCCTCTCGTCTCACATCACCAACTGAAATGGCCTACCAAAACAAAAAGAAAGTATTGTTGGAAATTCTTTAATAGAAAAGTGACATTATTCCAGAAACGATTCAAATTAGTATCTTTATTTGCGGATATGTTCTTCAGTCTTTTAATATTATCTGGAGTTATGAGAGAGTACAGTCATTATACTTTGAATTAACTGAACTAGTATCTTCATCTTTGTTGTTTTTATTTCTACATTTTCACAAAATACAATTTGATACTGGTATCAAAATCTGGTGAGAATTTGTATTTTCATTCATATATATATATATATATATATATAAAAGAAAAAGACAGTATGGAAGATCAGATTGATAGGTTTTATGAGAGGAAAAGCAATATAAGAATGAATTTATTATGCTACAAAAATGAAGTCAACACTTAAGAAGGGAAAGAAATATATATATATATATATATATATATATATATATGCTAAAATGATAAATTGTGGTGAATCTGACAATATGATAGAAATATGTGGAAAGTTGGATAAATCAAACATTTAAAACCAATTTAGAGGTGTGATATTTCATTGTTTTATTTCTAAGAACTTTTTCAAACTGAAACCGTTTTCTGAGTTTTTCTATTTATAAGATGTGGCTAGAAGAAGGTTTAGAATCAAATGTAATAGGTTTCATTAAAGATTTTTGATGTTCTTCATTTGCAAAGAATGAAATATCACACCATTAAATCAGTTTTAAGTGTTTGATTTATCCAACTTTATATATATATATATATATATATACCAACCCCTCTGCTCTGGCAGGATATGACACAAGGTCAATTTTTAAGCAAAGTTTAACAGGTTTACATTTAGAGTTTTCTTTCTCCTAGACTAGTTGCCTCACCAAGGCTCAAGAACCTAGTCTGTCCTACTATTTGCCCATAGCTGGAGAGAGATTAATTGGATTCATACCTTTCCCAAGGGTATTAGTGCTATGTGAAATGCAATCAGTCTCCTCTAGGATTTGAACTCGTGTCGCTGTGTCTATTTCCTATGACGATAACCATTACACCACAGGCACCTCCATATATATATATATATATATATATATATATATATACACACATGTATGTATATAATTTATACATTTGTAATGTTTCAATGCAAAGAGACACAATATACACCCACATCCATGTACATACATACATATAGAGTACATATATACATACAAATATATTTATTTATTAACAGTGACATACTAAAAATAACTTATGTAATAGCATTAAATAACATGTAAAGAGTGTAGTGAAAATAGGGATGAAAATCGCCGCAAATGTCAGCACAAATGCTTTGCGTGCAAGATTTATTTTTTGACTAGAAAAAAACATGGCTGCCCTGAGCGAGCTTTTATTGCAAATGGTCACGTATCTTCATGCTAGCAGTCAGGTAAAACCACGGAGAGTGAAGATGCGAATGCAAATTAGGGCAGGCAGAAAAGAACATAAAAGCAACAAATGTCGTCACTCGGAGTCTTTTGCTTTCGCGTTGGACAAGAATTGGATGGAGAGGAAGAAAGACTATTCCTTTTCTATGGAAAATATCAAAGCCCTTAAAAAAGGTTGCTTCTAAAACGTTAAACTCAAACACACATGTCCACTCTGCAACAAACTAGCAATCCAACTTTAAACAAATAATTTACACTTCAATTGAAAATAACTTTTAACCTTTAACTTTTAAAATTTGTCAATCAAACCGACAGATTGATGGTGTGATAGAGAACCTGTGGCCAATAAATCTTTTCTTACAATAAACTGCAACACGAGCCAACTTTTTAAACCTGAAAAAAATCTCTACAAAACTAGTGTTATGTAATCTTCAGAGCTCTTTTTTTTTAACGATTGGTTGGTCAGCTCCTATCTCTTCATTTTGTTCTTCAGTTGCTTTGTGTTGCCATCTTTCGTCTTATTTGTTGTCTTCTGTTGTCATCACAATTGTTGTTTTAAGTTCTCTGTTGAGATGAGGGATGACAATGCAACCACATATTTGTGTGCACATTTTACTTTTATTTCTTATCGACTTTTCTTTACTTGCTGTAGCCTAAACAGGGAATCAGAGACCAAGACGGAACATTCAACCACTTGTACTGAGCATCTTTCACTAATTTATTTCTAACTCTAGAACTGTTTTGGTTATCTCATTAAAACCATTCAATGAGAACTATGGTCTCAGATTGACCTAGAGTTCATTAGCTGTCAATTATACTGAATAACCTATTGCTTTTCCACTTGTTTAATGGCTCAGAACTTACTTTGAATGCAACAATAATAGATCTCACCAATCTATTATGTAATACTAGGGATCAACTTATACAGCTGGGCTAATATCTAAACTTTTACTATAAAGTGATCAACAAGTGAAACAGTTCACAAAACTATTAATATACACCACTAACTGTTACTCCAACAGACTGTCCTTCATATTTACAATTTAAACTTGTGTTTGGTGAACATATTTAACAACTTAACAGAAAAATTAATATAAAAGGATAAAACTGTATTACAAATTAAATATATTAGCACTATATCACACACCATTTCCAACAACAAATGCACAAACTGTAAACACTAATCAGAATGTCATAGCACCCAGGCAGCCAGTCAGACAATAACAGTATATTGTTTATTTGTGCAATTTCATAATAGCGCAATAGATTGGGAATTCATATGAATATAAGTTCTAATATGTATCTAGCAGGAGAAATCACACACCCGGCAGCTAAAAGCATTGCACGAATATGTCTGGTGTGCAAAATGAGATCAGGGAGAGAGAAACGTGTGATTGGGGAGATCGAACTCTCATCCTCCCGATTGTGAATCATGTTTGACGTCAGAACTACCTACACGCTGGCGCGCATTTAAATTACTACATTGTGCAATTGACCCGGATGTGGCATTTTGGTATGATTATTTAAGTCCTGCCTAAATGCACCATGGGGGGGGGTTGAGTCTTGGTGACGCATGACAAGAGACGAGCTTGGGTGTAGGACTGCTAAAGAAGATTGTTGCAGGCAAAAAGGAATTCATAGGAAGAAGCAATGAGAACTGTCATTTTCAACGTAGAAATTCAGCTGTCCACCTTCTATTAAGAAGATGACACAGCAATAGCACTTGAAATTGATTCCACATGTTCAGTTATGAGAGTCTTTCTGATACTGATGAGGTATACCCCCCCACCACCACCACACACGTAACAGCTCAGTTGGCTAGGGCTGTAGTATACACTGGCTGCATCTCAGCAGAGAGATAAGACCCCCATCCCCCAACAAGTATACTGAATATTACATTAAACAATCGGATGGTGAGGCTTCAGTCCTAAAGTTTTGGGGAATGTTGAGTACCCCTTCACTGCCATTACTTCCAGATCCACTCTGACCCAAAGTGGTAGTACCTGATTGGGTCCTATCTATGGATCAAACAGAACTGTTTAATAATTTACTTGACTTGAAACCATTAATGTTGAATAGAATTACTAGTGTTAAATAGCAATACTAGAAACCATTTAACTGTGTACAAATAAATGAGCTCAGATTCATTTAAAAATAACATTACCCACAAACTATTTGTTTATATATATATACACAAGATTTGGCATTAAATAACCCAGAACCATCTAATGTGTAAGATTTGCACATTTTGTACATGGTAGATATAATTCTGATTTCAGAGAAAAATTATGTACACCATACACTACTGGAATGACAGTTTAATGAGATATAATGGTAGTTTATTGAATCTAGACACATTAATATTATAACTGATGAAGATTAATAAAACCAAAACATTTAACATTGGTTTTACATCAAAATAAATTCATCTAATTTAGATTATTCTGTTTTTCTCCTTTTTTCATACTGTCGAATTCATATCCTTATTTACTTTCATACTGTCTTTTCAGAAAAACAAATACCAAATACATTCTTACACGACATCTAACATGGATGACTTCAAAATGATCTGTATATATGAAAACTTATCAATCTCTGCGCATTTCTTTAAAAGACAGGAGGATTTTTCTTGTCTCTTAAAAAATCCAAGATTTTCAAATATCATTCCACATGCCAAACACATACTTTTAAATTAAGAACGCTATATGCACGTTTGTATCTTTTTTTTGTATACATTTTATTTGCTCCTGTTATCTTGACAAGCATCCATCTCTGTGTGAACAAATTCTCATGATATCAAAGTCCTGATAAAGGTTATTAAAACCGAAATGTTTAACGTTGGCTTTACATCACAATTTCTTCATACTGTCGGATTCAGATCCATTTTTACTTTCACTACATTTTAAATAAAGGTTACTTGAACGTTATTTTATGGATGATTAAAAATTTGATTTTAAGAAAGCAAATAATAATTTTGAAAGTATTTACTCCTACACATTTATAAAGTTAAACTCAAATAAAATTGTATATTTTTACTATCGGTCATCATAGTCTATCCTCATTTAGGTCGACAGGGTAAGCTTTGGCCTGCCAGTAGCCTACTGTATGTTTGAGGGATTGATCTATTAAGTAGTTATAGGTCAAACAGAATTTTGGGTGAAATTGGGTGATACTATCACATTTCGAAATGAAAGAAACCATTGTTATCCCTTGGGATGGATAGTGACGGACTGTTACCTGTGGAGTGGTGACAAGAATGGCACCATCTGGGTTATAGCTTTTCAGGCTTTCTACCACAGCTATGTGTTCATCTGAGGTACCAGGGGGGGTGTCAATGATGAGGTATTCTACGTCTTGCCAACAGACATCTGTGATGAACTGACGAATCATGGCTGAATTTGAAAACAAATAAGAAAAAAAATATATTAATTCAATGTTCCACTTAGAAATAAAACAAAGAAAAAAATCACAGAGAAAGCAATACTGTGACACAATGGGTGGCATTCGTTTCTGTGGGTGTGTGGGTGCCAGTCAGAGGATCCCTTTGTCTGTTTTGGCGTGAAACCCACACAAAGGACTTGCATGCGAGATTACCTACGAGACCGGAAGAGGACGAGGAAAGAAAGGTCCCAGAAACAACAGAAAAAACCAGTCGATAGACCAGGGCAGTCAGCAGAAGAGAGCAGGAGCTATGGCCTGTGGACTCAGAGGCCGGGTTGGCCAACGTGAGAGGATGAGTCAGCGTTCCTCGTGCCTTTGTGGGAATTTTGCTCGAATACATGCTTGCACTAGTCCACAAACGCACAGAAAGCTACGCAAAAGTGTCACAAACTTCTCCCTTCTTGCGCGTGGAGCTAACCCAAGTCTGTGTTTGTTTGTTCTCTTTTCCTCCACTCTCTCGGTTCAGTCTGGTAAGAAATGTGAAATACCCCTGGCCAGAGATGAGAGAAACCACTAGAAAGATCTGATGGCCATGAGTGATTTAGGAGGTTGAGATAGTGGGGACTGGCCAGCAGTGTATTATCACAATACAGTAGGTCCTTGTTATTCAATACCTCCCCATTGCCAACAGATATGGGGAAATCTGTAATAGTACCTCGGGCAAAAATTATGGAATTAGCACACTTAGAAAATGTTCACCTTGGCTTTTTATTTAGCAGTAAATAAACTGAGAGATAAGATGAAAAACATTTTTATTCAGTCGTAATAATAAAACTACCAATAATAATCATTAATAAATAGTAATAGCTTCAAAGTAACTATTCTTAAGACAAATAATTTGTACACAGTTATATGGTTTAAAGTAACTAATAATAATAACCCTTAGTAAACAATTAGAGCTTCAAGTAACTATTCTTAATACAAATAATTTGCACACAGTTATATGGTTTCAAGTAACTAATAATAATAATCCTTATTAAACAATTAGAGCTTCAAGTAACTATTCTTAATACAAATAATTTGCACACAGTTATATGGTTTAAAGTAACTAATAATAATAATCCTTATTAAACAATTAGAGTTTCAAGTAACTATTCTTAATACAAATAATTTGCACACAGTTACCAAGTTTCAATTACTCCAATCTAATACTAATAATTTTCAAACATATTTGATCTATAAATAGGACCCTAACAGGTTTGGTTTCATTTATTTGTTTAATGGCACATCAACTCCTTATGTATTATTTAATGCTGAAATTTGATTCATTTGTAAATCTTTGATAACTATTTATATCTAAAAACATTCCACTGCAATCATTTTTTTAATAATCACACTTCTTTTTATTTAACGATAATGATAATAATAAATTGTTTTTTTACACAGTCATATGGTATCATGTATTTCTATCTAATACAAATAATTTATACTCAAGTATTCCTATTCAATCCTAATAATTTTCAAACTGATCTATTATTTGATCCACAGATGGGACCCTAACTTTGAGTCAGGGTGGACCTGGAAGTAATGGCAATGAAGGAGTGACTTCATATTTGCCAGAGATCCAGACAATGTAGATCTTAGCAATAGCTGAGGGCTATTCATCCTCGTAGCCTCATTTTCCAAAATATATTTTTATTCACTTTTTTTAATCTTTAACACTACTTCATCAAAGTTATATATATATATATGTAAGTATATATATATATATATATATATACCCAACTCCTCCGCACAAGCAGGATGCAATACAAGGTCAATCTTTAAGCAGAGTTTAAACAGGTTTGAATTCAGATTTTTCCTTCTCCTAGACTGGTTATCTAAGAGCCAAGTCTGCCCTACTATCTACCCATAGTTGGTGGGGAAATTATTGGATTTATAGGTTTCTCAAGGATATTAGAACTATGTGAAAATGCAAACACCCTCATCCAGAATTTGAACTTGAATCACTATATCCATTTTGTAAAGCAATAACTGTTACACTATATATATTATTTTTTTCTTTATCATCAGCATTTATATAAAAATTATTTAGAGAAGGGTCTCCAATTTCATATAGCTTGGGTGAAAATTCAGCCCCAGCCCCAGAAATGGAGCCTTGTTAATAGCTCCAGCTTAGTGTCTTAACCAGGATGATCCCAACTTTTTGGGGAGGGGGAGTGGGTTAATGTTTACCCCCTCTACAGGAGATATAGTCAGTATATTCTGAGCCCCACCGGCAGGGCAGCAACTAAAAAGGAAGATAAAAATAAAGATTAATCAAAAATGAATAATGTATAATAATCGTTGTTGTATGAATGAAGATCTACAGAATGATGGAAATCACCTGTTTTTCTGGGCCCTCGCCAAACGACTGCTTCATCTTTGTTGTCAAGTAGAAAGGCTATTGACATCACACCCAACCTTTTCTCATCATCAATGTACACAGGTAGCCAACTATAATAATAAAAAAATTCTATCAATGAAGAAATACTTGTGGCATTCATACACCTTTAGGATTGATAAGTAAACAGTCAACAAATAAACATCGTCTGATAAGAGCTGAAGGTTCAAACCAGTTGGAATTGATAAATTTATATATTTAAATTTGCCACAAATATTTATGTATAAATTCTTTTGCTCATCATATATATATATATATATATATATTTTATAAAATTGAAACTCATGTACAGAGTGAAAACATTTTTTATAAAATTGAAAGGAAAAAATTCAATTTTGTTGTTTCATTATAAATTTATTTCAGGTCTCTAAAATGACCTTCATCAGATGTAGAGAAAGAAAAAAAATACAGTTGTGTTTTTGAATATGATTTAGGGAGGTTCAAGAAGAGAATTTAAAAAAACTTTTGTAATCTTTTCAATTTTTTAATTAAAAACAAAAACCTCTTTAACAGTGGAAATGTCATTATATATTATCAAATATAATGTTTATACTTTAAAAAAACAACAACAAAAAACCCCTGTTACCTATAATTTAAAATATTACTGAATTTAAAAAAATGTGAATACTGAAAAAAATCTAGATTCAAATATGCTCTATCACTGATATTGAGCACTCTTTATCTATAAATAAAGCAAATTATAAATTATTGCTCCAATCCCATATATATATATATATATATACACACAGACACACACATATTTTCCTATGTGAGAGTCATGTTTTTTTACATCTTACCACATGACTATACCTCACACTATAAATACAGTCAGTTACCCACTTTTCTCACATTTCTGTCTGATGATTAAACGCATGGCGTGAAACTTCAAGAGTTCATAATTATAATATCTTCTCGGGTTTCATGCCAGGTCAGCTGTAACAGCATTGTGCACTTTTTTATGCAAGCTCTTCTTCTTCTTCTACCCTGACATGTAGTTATCAGCAGAAATTTTAACTGAAATTTTCACAATGCAATGTTCAAAGTGAATGCAAATATTTGTGGTCATTTTCATTTGCTTTATCCCCCCCCCAATGAATATATTAACTGAATTCCAAAGCCATTGGAATATGCAAGCCCCCCTCCCACTATATAGATAGAGAACAAAGATATATTAAAAACACCTTTAAATTTAATTTATGACATAATTTCTTTTACACACAAAACTAAATGAAAAACACCCAAAATATTTTTATCATTAAGGGTTTTCAGAATATTGTCTTCATCTTTATTATTATTTCCACAACGTTTCGGCTGATATGTCCTCTGGCCTTCAGGTGTTTGTCAAACTCGGGAACCTACACAGAACTTCGAACTATGTCCTTTATTGAATCCACAGGGGTCACCTGTTCTGATTCCATTAGCCATAATTGGGTACAACTGTTAAGTATTCCTGTATTGTTACTTGCCTGTAGTCAGGATTGAACCTGCAACCTCCAGATGATTGTCTCCTTAGAAGCTTAGGGAACCAACGCCTATAACCGTTATGCTATGTGTATATAGGCATTGGTTCCCAATAAATAGGCGTTGTGGATTCAATAAAGGACGTAGTTCGAAGTTCCGAGTAGGTTCCCAAGTTCAACAAACACCTGAAGAAGGTTGGATGACATATCTGCTGAAACATTGTGGAAATAATAATAAAGATGAAGACAATAGTCCGAATACCCTTAATGATAAAAATTCATCAAGCTTCATCTCAGAAATTCAGACAACTAACACCCAAAACATCTTGTACTTGTCTATAATGTGACATTCCAAGATCTAAATTTTAGCTTGATATTCATATTTACCAACCCTTCCACTCGAGTAGGATATGACACAAGGTCAATTTTTAAGCGGAGTTTAACAGGTTTGAATTCAGAGTTTTCCTTCTCCTAGACTAGTTGTCTCACCAAGGCTGAAAAACCCAGTCTGCCTTATTATTTACCCAGAGCTGGAGGGAGAATAATTGGGTTCATACCTTTCCCAAGGGTATTAGTGCTATGTGAAATGCAATCAGTCATGTCCATTTCCTACAACAATAACCATTACACCACGGGCACCTCCTAATTTTAGCTTGATATTAGTGGGTAAGACTGTACGCAAGATACAAATTTTGTGTGCGTGAATAATTGGCCAAGATGGCCTAGTTTACACCTTGGTGTATGGTGCAGATCCCTAATATTAGGCTTAAGTTTAGGTCTCAAAAAGTTGCATGATATGCAAGTGTATATGGTAAACAAAAACAAAGCATTTAATATTACCAATAAAATTGACAACAAACTTGAAAGAAATTTACAAGATCTACATATTAACATTGTGACAAATGACTCAAAGATGATCAAAAGTATGATCAAATAAATAAATTCTGGATCCAAGTTGATCTAAACTAAACATTCCTAAGACCATCAAACAATAAACAGTATGATCTTTTTGGCCAACCCAATATAGATGATATTAATAATTTGTTTGACTATATCAAAATCATTTTTAATCATTTAATAAAAAAAAAGAAAAGAAAAGAAAAAAAGACAAATTAAACTCACCCGGTAGGACACATGTGGACATCTCGGTTTTCAAGGTTTAACATTTTTGGTATACTGGGGCCACAAAGATCTACATCCAAGATTCCAACCTAGAAAAGAAAACCAGTGCTTCTTTGATATTTCTTCATTGTTCTTTGTATTTTGGGGTCAAAAGTAAAAGGCTACAAAATAAGAGATCCTTTAGAATTGCCAAAGAAAAAAAAAAAAAAAAGTCAGAAAATCGAATTTGCTGAGACAAAAGAGATTTTATAGCTGGAAAAATGGAGTCAATAAATTTATTTTCAGTTTGTATAATCTGACTAGAGAAAAACTCGAAATTTGTTTTAGAATTTCTTATTTAAGAATGAGTACTTTAATATTTTAAAACTTTCTTAAGCAGATATAGGTTGTTATATAACATTAGATGAAAACTTTAGCTTCCCAGGAAGCTGAATTAATAAACATTATCATCAAATTCTTCTCTTGGTGAAACAAAGTTGTTTTTTTTTAACATTTTACACCCATCTTCATTTCCGTCCTTGATCCAAAAATCAGTGCCTGAAGGTGTTATAAAGACATTTTATAGAGATTGTAAAAGATGATTTTTTTAATGGCTACAGATATTATAAGTATATTTAAGATAGGCTCTGTGTCTATTTTTAAATGCATATAAATGTTATCAGGACATTTTATAGAGACTGTATAATTTTTTTTATAGCTACAGATATTATAAGTGTATTTAAGATAGACTATATGTCTATTCTTATATGCCTATATCTTTATAGCATCTGCAGCCATTAAAAAATCTATTTATACAATGTCTATAAAATGCCCTTATATGTCTATTTTTATATGCCTATATCTTTATAGCATCTGCAGCCATTAAAAAATCTATTTATACAATGTCTATAAAATGCCCTTATATGTCTATTCTTATATGCCTATATCTTTATAGCATCTGCAGCCATTAAAAAATCTATTTATACAATGTCTATAAAATGCCCTTATATGTCTATTCTTATATGCCTATATCTTTATAGCATCTGCAGCCATTAAAAAATCTATTTATACAATGTCTATAAAATGCCCTTATATGTCTATTCTTATATGCCTATATCTTTATAGCATCTGCAGCCATTAAAAAATCTATTTATACAATGTCTATAAAATGCCCTTATATGTCTATTCTTATATGCCTATATCTTTATAGCATCTGCAGCCATTAAAAAATCTATTTATACAATGTCTATAAAATGCCCTTATATGTCTATTTTTATATGCCTATAGATACTTTAAAGATATTATATAGAGACTGCATGATTGATTTTTTTTTTTTACTGGACTCCTGTTTTTAAAGCAACTAAGGTCAGAAAACTGAAATTACCTTTTTTCCAGCTTTTAACAGACCGAGAGTGAGTTGTGTAGCAACTGTACTTTTTCCAACACCCCCTTTTCCAGACAGGATAAGAATGACATGTTTCACAGACAAGAGATTATCCGTAGGATCTAAATGACAGGAAAATACAAAAAAAGACACTTAAAAAACATAAGGAAATCTTTTACTTTCATTGCAGTTAATGCACAAAAAATAAGAATTCAGATTCTTTTTAAACTTAATGACAGTTTGTTAATTATTAAAGTTATCAATTTTTCCCCTTAAATAATTCTGTTATCAGGTTAGTACAGACCAGAAGAGTTTTGAAGTTACACCAATAATGTGAAGCCAAAAATTGCCAAAAAGACCAATTTTTTTAAAAAAGTAGGTCTTTTTGGCGACCTTGGTTATTTGAAAACACTTCTGGTCAACACTAACCTGATAACAGAATTATTTAAAGGGAAAATTCAAAAACTTTTCTTTAATTAATGACATAAGGTTATAATAACATAAGATTGTAATAATTAACATAAGGTTAAAATAATCAACATAGAGCCATAAAAATTAACATAAGGTTATAATAATCAACATAGAGCCATAAAAATTAACATAAGGTTATAATAATCAACATAGAGCCATAAAAATTAACATAAGGTTATAATAATCAACATAGAGCCATAAAAATTAACATAAGGTTAAAATAATCAACATAGAGCCATAAAAATTAACATAAGGTTAAAATAATCAACATAGAGCCATAAAAATTAACATAAGGTTAAAATAATCAACATAGAGCCATAAAAATTAACATAAGGTTAAAATAATCAACATAGAGCCATAAAAATTAACATAAGGTTAAAATAATCAACATAGAGCCATAAAAATTAACATAAGGTTAAAATAATCAACATAGAGCCATAAAAATTAACATAAGGTTATAATAATCAACATAGAGCCATAAAAATTAACATAAGGTTAAAATAATCAACATAGAGCCATAAAAATTAACATAAGGTTAAAATAATCAACATAGAGCCATAAAAATTAACATAAGGTTATAATAATCAACATAGAGCCATAAAAATTAACATAAGGTTAAAATAATCAACATAGAGCCATAAAAATTAACATAAGGTTAAAATAATCAACATAGAGCCATAAAAATTAACATAAGGTTATAATAATCAACATAGAGCCATAAAAATTAACATAAGGTTAAAATAATCAACATAGAGCCATAAAAATTAACATAAGGTTATAATAATCAACATAGAGCCATAAAAATTAACATAAGGTTAAAATAATCAACATAGAGCCATAAAAATTAACATAAGGTTAAAATAATCAACATAGAGCCATAAAAATTAACATAAGGTTATAATAATCAACATAGAGCCATAAAAATTAACATAAGGTTAAAATAATCAACATAGAGCCATAAAAATTAACATAAGGTTAAAATAATCAACATAGAGCCATAAAAATTAACATAAGGTTAAAATAATCAACATAGAGCCATAAAAATTAACATAAGGTTATAATAATCAACATAGAGCCATAAAAATTAACATAAGGTTAAAATAATCAACATAGAGCCATAAAAATTAACATAAGGTTATAATAATCAACATAGAGCCATAAAAATTAACATAAGGTTAAAATAATCAACATAGAGCCATAAAAATTAACATAAGGTTATAATAATCAACATAGAGCCATAAAAATTAACATAAGGTTAAAATAATCAACATAGAGCCATAAAAATTAACATAAGGTTAAAATAATCAACATAGAGCCATAAAAATTAACATAAGGTTATAATAATCAACATAGAGCCATAAAAATTAACATAAGGTTATAATAATCAACATAGAGCCATAAAAATTAACATAAGGTTATAATAATCAACATAGAGCCATAAAAATTAACATAAGGTTAAAATAATCAACATAGAGCCATAAAAATTAACATAAGGTTAAAATAATCAACATAGAGCCATAAAAATTAACATAAGGTTATAATAATCAACATAGAGCCATAAAAATTAACATAAGGTTATAATAATCAACATAGAGCCATAAAAATTAACATAAGGTTAAAATAATCAACATAGAGCCATAAAAATTAACATAAGGTTATAATAATCAACATAGAGCCATAAAAATTAACATAAGGTTAAAATAATCAACATAGAGCCATAAAAATTAACATAAGGTTATAATAATCAACATAGAGCCATAAAAATTAACATAAGGTTAAAATAATCAACATAGAGCCATAAAAATTAACATAAGGTTATAATAATCAACATAGAGCCATAAAAATTAACATAAGGTTATAATAATCAACATAGAGCCATAAAAATTAACATAAGGTTAAAATAATCAACATAGAGCCATAAAAATTAACATAAGGTTATAATAATCAACATAGAGCCATAAAAATTAACATAAGGTTATAATAATCAACATAGAGCCATAAAAATTAACATAAGGTTATAATAATCAACATAGAGCCATAAAAATTAACATAAGGTTAAAATAATCAACATAGAGCCATAAAAATTAACATAAGGTTATAATAATCAACATAGAGCCATAAAAATTAACATAAGGTTATAATAATCAACATAGAGCCATAAAAATTAACATAAGGTTATAATAATCAACATAGAGCCATAAAAATTAACATAAGGTTATAATAATCAACATAGAGCCATAAAAATTAACATAAGGTTAAAATAATCAACATAGAGCCATAAAAATTAACATAAGGTTAAAATAATCAACATAGAGCCATAAAAATTAACATAAGGTTAAAATAATCAACATAGAGCCATAAAAATTAACATAAGGTTAAAATAATCAACATAGAGCCATAAAAATTAACATAAGGTTAAAATAATCAACATAGAGCCATAAAAATTAACATAAGGTTATAATAATCAACATAGAGCCATAAAAATTAACATAAGGTTAAAATAATCAACATAGAGCCATAAAAATTAACATAAGGTTATAATAATCAACATAGAGCCATAAAAATTAACATAAGGTTAAAATAATCAACATAGAGCCATAAAAATTAACATAAGGTTATAATAATCAACATAGAGCCATAAAAATTAACATAAGGTTAAAATAATCAACATAGAGCCATAAAAATTAACATAAGGTTATAATAATCAACATAGAGCCATAAAAATTAACATAAGGTTAAAATAATCAACATAGAGCCATAAAAATTAACATAAGGTTATAATAATCAACATAGAGCCATAAAAATTAACATAAGGTTATAATAATCAACATAGAGCCATAAAAATTAACATAAGGTTATAATAATCAACATAGAGCCATAAAAATTAACATAAGGTTATAATAATCAACATAGAGCCATAAAAATTAACATAAGGTTAAAATAATCAACATAGAGCCATAAAAATTAACATAAGGTTATAATAATCAACATAGAGCCATAAAAATTAACATAAGGTTAAAATAATCAACATAGAGCCATAAAAATTAACATAAGGTTAAAATAATCAACATAGAGCCATAAAAATTAACATAAGGTTATAATAATCAACATAGAGCCATAAAAATTAACATAAGGTTAAAATAATCAACATAGAGCCATAAAAATTAACATAAGGTTAAAATAATCAACATAGAGCCATAAAAATTAACATAAGGTTATAATAATCAACATAGAGCCATAAAAATTAACATAAGGTTAAAATAATCAACATAGAGCCATAAAAATTAACATAAGGTTATAATAATCAACATAGAGCCATAAAAATTAACATAAGGTTATAATAATCAACATAGAGCCATAAAAATTAACATAAGGTTATAATAATCAACATAGAGCCATAAAAATTAACATAAGGTTATAATAATCAACATAGAGCCATAAAAATTAACATAAGGTTAAAATAATCAACATAGAGCCATAAAAATTAACATAAGGTTATAATAATCAACATAGAGCCATAAAAATTAACATAAGGTTAAAATAATCAACATAGAGCCATAAAAATTAACATAAGGTTAAAATAATCAACATAGAGCCATAAAAATTAACATAAGGTTAAAATAATCAACATAGAGCCATAAAAATTAACATAAGGTTATAATAATCAACATAGAGCCAAAAAAATTAACATAAGGTTAAAATAATCAACATAGAGCCATAAAAATTAACATAAGGTTAAAATAATCAACATAGAGCCATAAAAATTAACATAAGGTTATAATAATCAACATAGAGCCATAAAAATTAACATAAGGTTATAATAATCAACATAGAGCCATAAAAATTAACATAAGGTTAAAATAATCAACATAGAGCCATAAAAATTAACATAAGGTTATAATAATCAACATAGAGCCATAAAAATTAACATAAGGTTATAATAATCAACATAGAGCCATAAAAATTAACATAAGGTTATAATAATCAACATAGAGCCATAAAAATTAACATAAGGTTATAATAATCAACATAGAGCCATAAAAATTAACATAAGGTTATAATAATCAACATAGAGCCATAAAAATTAACATAAGGTTATAATAATCAACATAGAGCCATAAAAATTAACATAAGGTTAAAATAATCAACATAGAGCCATAAAAATTAACATAAGGTTATAATAATCAACATAGAGCCATAAAAATTAACATAAGGTTATAATAATCAACATAGAGCCATAAAAATTAACATAAGGTTATAATAATCAACATAGAGCCATAAAAATTAACATAAGGTTATAATAATCAACATAGAGCCATAAAAATTAACATAAGGTTATAATAATCAACATAGAGCCATAAAAATTAACATAAGGTTATAATAATCAACATAGAGCCATAAAAATTAACATAAGGTTAAAATAATCAACATAGAGCCATAAAAATTAACATAAGGTTAAAATAATCAACATAGAGCCATAAAAATTAACATAAGGTTAAAATAATCAACATAGAGCCATAAAAATTAACATAAGGTTAAAATAATCAACATAGAGCCATAAAAATTAACATAAGGTTAAAATAATCAACATAGAGCCATAAAAATTAACATAAGGTTATAATAATCAACATAGAGCCATAAAAATTAACATAAGGTTATAATAATCAACATAGAGCCATAAAAATTAACATAAGGTTAAAATAATCAACATAGAGCCATAAAAATTAACATAAGGTTAAAATAATCAACATAGAGCCATAAAAATTAACATAAGGTTATAATAATTAAAGATAATAAACATAATAGAGCAAAATTTAAGAGTGTAATAATTAACATAAAATCTCAATAATTAAAGTCATAATAATCAACATAAGGTCATAACAAAAAATAATGTATACTTATAGGATTTGAACTTCATCAAAAACAAGGAATGATTTGAAATCTTTCTTGATGAACATACGGAACGTGGATTCTGCATGTTTCTAATAGGTCAAGTGACATAGTTTAAAGCAACAAAAGCTGATTCATTGATCAAATGGCCAAACTTTTTCTTGTCATAAACAGCCAACTTTCTTGTTATACAACTTTTCCAAAGTTTTTATAAATTTTTTACACTTTTTACACATCCATCGTTAACTTAACATCACTAATGTAACCCCACATAGTCCTGATGATGGTTCAGTCGAACCGAAACACTATAGTGTCGACTTTGTCTCTCAATAAATCTCTCCTTCCACTTGGATTACCTTGTTATCAATTTTTCTTTACAAATTGTCAAATTACAATCCATTATTTTCTTCAACATAATGTATAAATGAAAATTTCTAAGTAAAAACTTTTGTCTCAATTATGATATATATATATATATATATATATATATATACACACTTTTTGTATAGCCATGATACAACTATACGTATACATATACATGTGGAAACAATCAACAATAATGACGAACGAACATACTTCTTTAGAAAAATATACCTCTCACACTTTATTCTCAAAAGGGTTGCAAAAGGGTTGATGTTGGTTATGTGTGAGAGGTGAGTTGGAGACAGAACAGACTGTTACATATTGACCCCAAGTTCCTTTGACTATAGCAGCACTTCTTCCTCATTCTGCTGGGCTACTCAACCGGGGTCCTGAGCGCCCAAGCCCTCTGTCTGGAGCTGGTTCTCACTGCCTCGAACTCCAACTAACTCAAACCATCTGTAGCACCTGGTTATATAATTGTTTGAAGCCCACCTGCTTCCCGTGGGCATCGCAATTGCACTGAATTCAACCTGTCCACAGGTCAAGGTGATACCCCGTTATCTTCGACCGGATGCACCTGTTATTTACACAGGTGCATCTCTTAATTGACAACTCGGTCGAGGAGCAATATGTTACATATTGTAATTTTTGTAAAAGTTCAATAAATGGTGCCTATTTCTTTAATGTGAAGATCCAGCTTGACAGATTTCACATAGATTATACTTAAGTGAGTCAAAAGTTTTGCAAGATTTTATGGTAAGTATATAATGTGACCAAAGCAGTTTAAGCCAAGAAAGGTACAGACGCTAATTGTTAGTATTGTGGTAGTGGTTGTGTTCTGCAATGTTGTGCATTGCTTCATTCCATGTATGAATTAAAAGCCACACAGATAAACATACAATATAGTCTAATTTGGGAACTTAAGCTTTACAAGTTCAAACTGGGCTATAAGACTATGTAAGCAGCTAAAAACATTTGTTATAGGAAAGGTAAAGGCACAATTGATCAGAGTAATCCAATAGTTGAAGGAATTTCATTTGGACTCCCAAGAACCTAAACAATCAGGCAAAGTCAGGTAAGTCTAAAACTGTAGATTCTGATGCCATGTTCCAAAACACAGAGGCAAATTTGGTGAGTAGCACTTGCAGAACATCAGTCTATTGTGGTTTGTCACTTTCATTCCCTCAGCAAAAGCATGTGGGTTGGTTGGTTGTTTTGTTTTATGACACATCAACCCCTTTTGGGTCATTTAATACCGAATTAAATTTCAAACAATTCAGTTTAATATAAGCATAAAGTAAAGTTGGTGACCTTAGTCGAGAGTGACCTGAAGGCTAGCTTTTCAACAGCTACCACACCAAGGTGTGGTGGAGGGTGCTACTCCTTTCCTTAGATTGCTTCACTTTATTCTTGATCCTTTCCTTATAATGCTGAGTGTTAAGCAAGGAGGCATCAAGTACCTTTTTTGTGTCTTTGGTATGACTCAATCTGGAATTGAACCCCAGTCTCCCAGACCAGTGGCAAACACTCTACTCATTAGACCAATGGCCCAGGAGTATAAGTATAGTTTTTGTTTACAAACTGTTTGCATGTCAAACAGTTCTATTTCAAACAATTCAGTTTAGCAAAAGTATACAGTTTAGTTCTATTTGACCCATAGATAGGATCCTATCAGATGCCACTACTCTGGGCCAGAGTGGACTTGGGATCGATGGCAATGAAGGAGTATTCTGTATTCCCCAAAGCTTCAGCATTACTGGAACCTCACCATTGGATTGTTTAGTGTCATATCAGGACACTTGGTGGTGGTGGGGATTCTTACCCCCTCTGCAGAGGTGTAGTTGGTGTATTCTACAGCCCCAAGTTGACAGGGCAAAAGCATGTGAAACAGCTGAAACTTTCACATATATCATATTTTGATCAGATCATTGGGAAATCATTTTTGTCTATTATTTTAAGGTGTTTAATAAATCTTTATTGCTTCAAATAAATCTAGTTCTTGCTTCTCGGGTTTTCAGCATGGTTGATATATAAAATGATTAACACTTTAGTTCCAGGGGAGGGGGGCTTTCGTCCCAGGCAACATTTAACCTCTGACCTAAAAGACTGGGTTTATTGCCTGGCATCTGAGGTGCCCCTGAAAAGGAACCTAAGCAATTTTCAAAGCTGTCCTGTAAGCAGCTTACCTCTTGCAGAGCATCCTATATTAAACTGACCTTATGTCATATTGTGGGAGTCAGATAGAAAGCTTCAAATTAGTTCAGTACAAGCAAATAGCAAAGCAAAAATATAATGGTATTTTATGAGCCAACATACATAAAAAGCTACGGGCAGAATGGGTCCTTTAGCCTTGGTAGGCAACCAGTCTAGGAGAAAGAAAATTAAAACTGGCTTTACTCTACTTAAGAAGTGACTGTGTCACATCCTGCTCATGGAGGAGGGGTTGAGTAAATACATACTGTCAAATATTATGGTGAATTACTATTTAGATATTTTCTTTTATACAAAATAAATAAATAAATAAATAAGCAGTTTTCTTTGTTTACACATAAAAAACAATCATGTATGAAAAGAGACAATATGAGAAACAATCTAATTTAATTAAAACAATAACTGCATTTATTTTTTTATTTTTTAAATATGGATTTCATAACTCAAAAAAAGTAAATTATATCATTATTCTTTTGATCAAATTAGACATTTTTTTTAAAAAAGAAAGCTGCATACAGTTTTGAACAATTCCTGGAAGCAACACTGAACAAAACAGCAGCTGTATAGCCACTTGCCTCCCATCTCACAAACCATCCAAGCAAGATGGATAAGACACACTAGTAAAATAAGGATGAACTCATAAGCGATGTTTTTCTATGGACTCCTACATGTAGACACACCAGTATTGGCCAACTAGTAGATTTAGATCAATTCTGTGCAGACACTGGATGCAGTCTAGAGGACCTGCCAGGAGTGATAGACGACAGGAATAAATGGTGAGAGAGTCAAGGGACTTTATATTATTACCATGACTTGATGATGATTTCAATTTTTTGTGAGAAATTTTCATCTTTTGTATTAAAAATCTGTGTTTATAAAGAAAAGAAAAACTGTCATATTTGACAGCCTATAAGATACACATTTAGCTTTAAAATAATTCTGCACCAATATCACACATTCACTGGTATGATGTTGAGAGGGTTACTTAGGGAGCTTGAAGGAGTTGACAAAAAAAAAACTTTAAAAGTTAAATTTATCACCCTAATCTTCATTATCATCATGTCGTGCCGCTAGCATGGATATCCCTGACCCTCTCTCGCCACTTCTCCCTATCGTTCATCGCTTCTGGCAGGTCTTCAGGGCTACATCCCGTATCCTCACATAGCTGCTGTATGTATGTTTGAGCTGGTCGTCCTGCTTTTGCTTGGCCATATGCAGGGGTCCATAGGAGTACATCACTGATGAGTTCGTCCTTGCTTCTCCAGCAGTGTCCTGCGTGTTTGGTTCGTCTAACTTGTATAGTTTTCGTGATGGGAGGCAGGTGGCTGTATAGTTGGTGCTTTGTGGGATGTTGCCGCCAGGACTTGTTCAATATTGCTCTCAACATTCTTGTGTAATTGCCGTCTAGCTTCTTCTTCAGCCATTTAGTTAGCGTCCAAGTAGTGCATCCATATAGCATTATCGATACGACCACTGCCTGGAAAAAACTGCGTTCCATTTTATTGGTCAGGTCTGATTTCCATATGATTGAGAGCCTATTGATAGCTGTCCATGCTTTTGTTAGCCGTGTGTCGATGTCTTTTTCGGTTGATGAGACGCTGCTTCCTAGGTAGGTGAATTTGTCTACTAGTTTCAGAGAGGAAATGTCGTCTAAACCCTAATCTTGGAATGACACAATTCCAGTTGGAACAGATTTAATTTGATTTGGTTGTGTTTTATGACATATCAATACTTGCGGGTTATTTAATGTCAAATCCTATATATATATATATATATATATATATATATAAACTCAAATTTCATAGTAGTAATATGCAAAAACAAAAGATACATCACTTTTGTAATAGATCCTCCTCTGATGATGGCCCAAAGTCGGGCTGAAAGTACTAGGGATACATACAACTATGGACAATGCATAAATCAATTCCCACCGAATACAATAAAGGCAATACGAACGGATCCAGAAGAAAATATGTAGACACAAAATGTCTATTATGTTTAATGAAATTTGTATTAACGAAGAAATGCTGCCAAAATATACATATATATATATATCATATATATGATTAGTAAGTGAATGTTTGTAGGTAACCTTAGTTTTAAACAAGCCAGATCTCATTTCTTCACACACAAAATGTTTAAAGTTTGTTTGTTTTTTGTTTAATGGCATATCAACCTTTGTAGGTTATTTAATGCCAAAGCCATTCTCCTAAAAGAACAGTAGTGGTACTATTTAATCCATAGCTGGGAGGATAAGGGGTTTTATATCTTTCCCAAGGGTATTTGCCCGAAAGTGAACATAACAACATGACTGGAGTACGAACTTGCTTACTACGTTTCCGCAGTCCATCACTTTAACCATTACACCACGAAGACACCCCCACAAAATGTTTCAAGTATTCCAATCCAACACTAATAATTATATTTAAAGGTAATTGTTTGTTAAAAGGTTTGGTTTGGTTTCTTTGTTTAATGGCATATCAACCTTAACAGGTTGCAAAGCCATTCTTGTAGAACAGTAGTGGTACTATTTAACTCATAGCTGGAGGCAGTTAAAAGGTTAAGTATTGCTAACACTAATAAGTCTAAAAGGTTTCAAGTATTGCTATTTATTGTTGGCACACAGGTAAATGCTTTCAAGCATTGCTATCTAACACTAATAATTCTCATCAACATTAATCATTTGTTTGCATACAGATTGTTTCTTGCCCAGTCGGTTGGGGCTGTAGAATACACCGACTGCACCTCTGAAGATGGGTAAGACCCCCCCACACACAAATGTCCAGGATATGACACTAAACAATCTGATGATGAGGTTCCCATGATGCTGGGGCTTTGGGGAATGCAGAGTACCTCTTCATTGCCATTGCTCCCAAGTCCACTCTGGCCTGGAATGATAGCACCTGATAGGGCCCTATCTATAGGTTAAATAGAACTAAATTGCATATCTATGCTAAACTGAATTGTTTGAATTAAAACTGTTTGACTAAACTGAATTGTTTGAAATGGAATTGTTTTTGACATTGAAACTGTACTTATGTTAAACTAAATTGTTTAATATATAACTGTTTTGACATTTAACTGTGCGTAAACAAAATCTATACTTATCCTAAACTGAATTAGAACTGTTTGAATAAACTGAATAGCTTGTAACAGAAATGTTTTTGACAATTAAACAATGTAAGTAAGTAAGTAAGTAAAGTTGGCGACCATAGTCGAGGGTAACCCGAAGGCTCCCTTTTCGATAGCTACTACACCAATGTGTAGGGGAGGGCGCTACTCCTTCCCTGGATTGCTCTACTTTACCCTTGATCCGTACCTTATAATGCTGAGTGTTAAGCAAGGAGGCATCAAGTACCATTTTTTGAGTCTTTGGTATGACTCGACCTGGGATTGAACCCAGGTCTCCTGGGCCATTGGCGAACACTCTAACCCCTGGGCCAATGCCAACTATGTACTCATGCTAAATAGAATTGATTATTTGTATAAAAATGGATTTAAATAGAACTAAACTGTGTACTTGTGCTCAGCTGATTTGTTTGAATTGGAACTGTTTGAATAGCTTGAAATAGAAATGCTTTTGACAATTAAACTGTACTCATGCTCAACTGAATTGTTTGAAATTGAACAGACTATTTGCGTAAAAATGGATTTGGCGTTAAATAATCTACAAAGGTTGATATGCCATAAAAACCAACGAACTAACAGATGGTTTCAAGTATAGTAAATTATAGTGTTCTATTTGATTCATAGATGGGACCCTAACAGGTATTAACATTTCGAGCAGAGAGTAGATCTGGAGCCAATGACAATGAAGGGGTACTCCACATTCCCCAAAGCTCAAGCATTACTGAAGCTTTGCAATCAGATTGTTTAATTTCATATCTAGGACACTCATTGGGTGGGGGGAGTCTTACCCCTTTGCAGAGATGCAGCCTGTATATTCTACTGGGCTAGGTGATTTAATTTAGAATATTTTCTTGTAAACACGCAATGCTTAATTATCACCCCCCCTACTAGAAATATTTACTTTGCAAAGGTAGAAATTTATAAAAGCTAAATTTGGGAATAAATTATGGCATAATGGGAAAGTCTGTGGGCAGCAATAAAAATTTAAAATAAAAGCTAAAACATGGCATACATATTTCCTCAACTGTTCCACCATGATTAAGATGTGACACAAGGTCAATTTTCTTTAAGCGAAATGAAACTAGTTGGAATTCTGAGTTTTTCTTCTACTAGTCTGTTTGCTTAAACAATGCCACAGAACCCAGTCTGCCCAACTATTTACCTATAGAATACATGGATTCATATTTTTCTCCAAGCTCCCCATGGCAATCTCATCTAGGAGTTGAACCTGGGTAGCCGATTGCATATCTACAATGCATTACACAAAAAACATTTCTTTGCCAATATATACTGGATTCAAATGGTTGTAACACAATCAACTTTTTTTTTTTATCTCTTTTCTAATATGAAAATCAAACATTTAGAGACAATGCCCTAAATAGTCTGACCCAATTGAAACAGCTGCATTCATACTATACCTTGGTGAAAGATAATTTTTTTTCACCTGAATAAGACTACCTGCTCCCAGTGTACATCTGTAACTTTGAACTCTATGTCTAGCCTCATTTCCAAACGGAAAAATAATTGGTTGATATGGTTTAACAAAGTAACTACACAGATACACACTACACAGGAGACACACTTAGTGTAACAGTTATTATAAAAAAATCGAGTCAGCAACCTAATTTCAAACCCTGGATGAAGCTGTTTGCGTTTCACTTCAGACAAATGTCCTTGGAAAAGGCATGAACCTATTTGTTCTTCCTCCAACAATAGGTAAATAGTAGAGCAGATGGAGTTCTTTAGCTTTGATTAGGCAACTAGCTTGGGAAAAGACTCACACTGAATTCAAACCAGTCAATACTCAATTTAAAATTGGCCTTGTGTCACATCCTGTCCATGGCAGAGGGATTGGGTAAATACTTACACACTACACTCTTCAGTTTAGTCTTATTTTTTATGTTTTAAAATAATCATTCCCATTTAAAAATATCTATTTATGCAGTTATATGGTTTAAAGTATTCCTATCTAACATCAATAATTTGCTAACGATTCTATGGTTTCAAGTAATAATAACCTTAGTAAACAATTATAGCTTAAAGTAATAATATAATTTGCACACAGCTATATGGTTTTAAGTATTCCTATCAAACACTAATAATTTTTAATGATTCTATGATTTTAAGTAACCATTTCTGTTTAAGAAAAATCATGTTTTCACACGGTTATATAGTTTCAAGTATTGCTATTCAACATCAATAATTTGAAAGCAATTATATGTTTTTCAAGTAACTAATAAGTTAGTGACCGTAGTCGAGGGGTACCTGAAAGCTCCCTTTTCAATAGCTACTACACCAAAGTGTCCAACCCTTCCTCAACGTGGTAGGATGATGGCAACGAGTAGTGCCAGAGCCATGCCATCGGGAACTTCGGTTTCTGGTAGAGCTACCCAATGCGGATTGATCTGGCACCCAGTGGTATTAGGGCTGCAACCCGGCTAAAAGGGCTCTGGCGAAAATTCAGGAGGTGTCTGTTCTGGCAACTGCCAGCCTGGGGTTGCTCTGTCAATGTGTCTGTGGAAAATCTGCAGCAAGTAGAGCGTTTTACTGGTAGGACTCAGGACCCTTCCCACAATCAAATCCCAAAGTATCTTCTTCAATGAGCAACATATTACTTGCTCGGGAGGAAGCCGGTTCAACCCGACCAGGGTGAAAGCCGATACAAGTACAAGTATAGTAAGTACACCAAAGTGTAGGGAAGGGCCCTACTCCTTTAACCGGCTCATTGGCTTAGTGGGGAGAGTGTTCGCCAATAGTCCAGGAGACCTGGGTTCAATCCCAGGTCGCATCATACCAAAGACTTTAAAAATGGTACCTGATACCTTCTTGCTTAATACTCAGCAATATAAGATACGTATCAAGGGTAAAGTTGAGCAATCCAGGGAAAGGAGTGGTGCCCCCCTCTACACCTGTTGAAAAGGGAGCCTTCTGGTCGCCAACTTTACTTTAACCTTGAAACATACCTTATAATGCTGAGTGTTAAGCAAGGAGGTATCAAGTATCATTTTTTTGAGTCTTTGGTATGACTCAACCTGGGATTGAACCCCAGTCTCCAGGCGCATTGGTGAAAATCCTTAGTAAACAATTTTAACTTCTAGTAACTATTCTTAATACAAATAATTTGCACACAGTTAAATGGTTTCAAGTAACTAATAATAATAATCCTTAGTAAACAATTAGAGTTACAAGTAACTATTCTTAATACAAATAATTTGCACACAGTTATATGGTGTCAAGTATTTCTATCGAACATTAATAATTGTATTTAATGATAATCAGGATTTCAAGTATTCCAATCCAATACTAATAATTTTTGAATTTACGTTTTAAAACAGGATATCGAAGAAATGTAAAAAATGAGTGGTTTTCTGTTAGTGTTTTAGATTTTCCGAAACTAACGAACATTTTCTTTTTACAATGTGACTAATTTTTTTTTTTTAAATTTACTAACGCGATTCCTAAATGAACGCAGTTTAGTTTAAAAAAGTAGAGTTGCAAAAAGATTAATTTGGTTTTATTTATGTACTTAACAGAGAGTAAAATTGATATTTCTTAATCTGGTATTAGATTTTTTCAGAGTCGTGACCTTTCCGCCTTAATAACATTTTCCAAGTAAAACTTTTGATTGTCAAACATTTCCTGAAATTTAACCCAAGTACTTGTCCAGAGTGGTCCTTTGATGAAATGTCAGGTTATATATATTATATATATAAGAGAGAGAGAGCGAGAGATAATACTCACATTATTCACCATCCAGATAAGTTTGAGTCATTATCTACATTTAATTTTTTTTATTGAACATTTATATTTAAAAACGACCTCTTCAACTACCTACAATTCATCCACTCGCTATATTTCTATAGTCTTTTCCTACACCGATTATTAAGATGGCGACTTGCGGGCGATTGTTGATATATAATTTTGGGGTCTGTAATTGTGCAGTAAAAACTAAATTAAAACACACACACACACACACAAAACGAAGGAAATGCCTGAATGGTAACTAAAATTATTATTTATTTATTTTTGGATATTATCGAAAAGATTCCTTTAGCTGGATATACTGAACAAGTAAAAATAAATAAAAATACGGGTTTAATAAATTCAAATAAATAATAATTAATGAAAATAAAAGGTAAAATATTTTTTTTTGTTTTAACTGCTATGTAAACAATTCCTTTCATTATTTACGTCGAAAGAAACCCATTTTTAATTAAACATGACAAAAGCCCAGTGATAAACATAAATAAACTTATCTGCAACTGGATAAATTAAGTATGTACAAATTTTAGAATAAACAGATAAATAAATAGCAAATAAATCCTTTTTTTCTTAAAAAAACAAAAACAATTTGTTTGTCTCCACATGTACCCACCAGTAGGCGCAGCCATTTTGAATCTCGTGATTTCTCGTAGCGGACGAACGAGAAATAATAAACATAACGAATTTAATTTTTCCGGTAATTTCCGAGCGTCTGTTTTCGGAACGAGATTAGAATTAAAAAAAAAACGGTTTTATAAGTAACATTATTAAAGACTGTTATATTAGCACACCGATTTAAAATAGCGAGTTATAGGAAATATAAAGTTGATAAACTACGAAGATACGAGAGGAAAATAATCCTAGAATTTACAAGTTTCGATTAATTTCGGTGATTTTCGTAACTTGTCGCCGAGTCGGAGGAGAGTTACGAAAGACTTTTGTTTAAAAATACCAACCACTGCCGTCTGCTACACTTTTCTTTTTCGTCTGGAAAACCTGTCAGGAAATTTTTTTTATGTAAAAAGTGGCAGTTGCTGCTCTATTTTAGGATGGCAAACGAACCACATGGAAATATTTACGTCATAATTTTAACTATTTTGGGTACGATTGTTATTATGATTGTATCAGCCATGTTTACTATTAGTAATATTAAAAGAGTTTGGTGGTTAGGAAGTGTGAAGAAGAAACGAGCAGCTGCGGCGGCTGCAGCAAACAGAGAAAATAATGAAAAAAAGGAGCAACAAAATAATGTTGGATGCAGTAGTTATAAAGAGAAGAAAGAAGATGCTAGAAGAAGTCAGGTTAACAGGGAAGAATGTGTAGCCACAGCGACAAAGAATAATGGTACGAAGTCTTCTTGTGAGTAAGTTGTTCCCTGCAATCAAAGAGAAATGATTGTTGTTTCTTGTTTTTTTGTTTGTTTTTTTTTTGTTACCTTTTTGCATAATTTTTGTTTGTGTTTTTGTTATATTTTTTAATATATTTCTTATATTTCATTTTTTTTCAACTCCAAAATAAAAAAAAAATTAAACCTTTTTCTTCATCTGTCAAATAGTTTAAAAAATATTTTTGCATATTTCTTGCTTCCTTGATTCAAAAAAAAAAAAAAAATTTTTAGAAGATAATTCTAAAAATATCAAAAATAAATAGATATTTGATATAAAAAAAGACAAAAAATTATTGCTATTAAAGCTTTCCATAAAATGAAAAACGCAAACAACGATAAAATTGAATTTTAAAAATAAAAAAAAAGAAAAAAGTTTATTTTTCTTTGATTTTATTTTGATTTTTTTCTTCTTTTCAAAGAGAAAAACAAAAACAAATTTATTTTCCCCCAAAATTAAAAAATTCAAACCATTTTATTTACTCACCCAATAATTTAAAAAAAAAATTTCTTGTTTGTTTGATTAAAAAAGAAGAAAAATGTTTATTTATCTTTGATTTTATTTAAATAGAAAACACCCCCCCCCAAAAAAAACGGTATTTTTTTATTCCTCAAAAAAAAAAAAATTCATCACCCACCGAATAATTTCTATCTTTTCTGCGTATTTCTTGCTTCATTTTATTAATTTTTTTTGGTTTTAAATAATTAAATTTTTAAATATGAAAAGGTAAAAAAAAAAAAATGATAATATTCAAGCTTATTACAAAACTGGAAAAACAGAATAAAAACAAAAACAAAAAAAGAGGAAAAAAAAACAGCAAAATTACAAAAATAACCCCAACACAAAAAACTTAACGATTTTTAACGTATTTTATTTAATATTGTCAAATCGGATAATTAAAAAAAACAAACTAAAAAAACAGGATAATTTATTTGAATTAAAAGTTTTACAATAATAATAATAATAGTAAAAAATGATTTTATTAAAACTTAGACTTAACTCATCCTTCATAATGAAAAATAAAATTTTCAAATTATATCAAAACTTTGTAATTAAAATTATAAATTTATTTTCGTCCGTTTTATTTAAAACTTTATTCTTCAAGTAAAACTTACAAAAAGAAAATAATTTTTTTTTTCTATCTTAGAAAAATCAAGAATTATTTTTTCTTTCTATAAATTTTTCATTTATTATACATTAAAAGAAATCGTTTTAGTGTTTTATAAATATAAAAAAGATGAATAAAGATATTTCCTCAAATTAGATAGGAATTCTTCAAACCATTTAACTGTATGCAAATTATTTGTATTAAAAATAGTTACATAAAACGATATAATTGCTTATAAATTATTGGAATATTTGAAATAATATAACTGTATACAAGCAAAGGATTATTATTATATAGGGATAAAGTTACTATAAACCATAGAGTTGGGTATTAATTAGGGTCTGTAGAATTTAAAATATGCTGACTAAATCTACTGTAGTTTCTTCTATTTAAGAATCAAATTGGCTTTTTGAAATTTAATAAGATGAGGTAAAAATACTTGGAACCATATAATTGCTTTATAAACTGACTGACTTAACATTTAAATTACCCAACCTGGTTAATATGTCCTAAAACAAACCAGTGACTATCATCTTTATTAATAATAATGATATCTTATCTTTTTAAATTTTTATTGATACATTTTATTTTTGTCATAAATTTTTTAACATTTTTTTTTTCTCTATTGAAAAGATTAAGGTAGAATTCTGGCGATAAGATATTTTTTCCCTTTTTTTTTTCTTTCATACCTAAATAAAAAATATTTTTAAAAAATCCTGTTTAATTTAAGAAAAAAAGTTTCTTAGTTTTTCTGTATAATTTGGTTCAATTTTTGAACTTTAAAACAATACATCTATCTTAAAATTAAATCAAAAATTAAAAAAAAAATATTTGAATTTCTATGAATTCAACCTTTTTTTTAAAAAAATTTTTTTTTACTACATATAATCTCAATAAAGATTATTTTTTGCTATTAAAAATCTTTTTTATATGATGACTCAAATCAATAAGACAAGATATCAATTGTTTGGAAATTATTCGATAATAACTTAAATAAATTGATTATGAAAGACACTAATTATTGCTTTTCTTTTTATTGTTTAACATTTTAATTCAGAATTTTTAAATATTAGAATCACAAACATTATCTTTGTTTCTTATCATCTATTCAAATTATAATTGCATTGTTTTTAAATTGTTAAATAATGTGCCTATCAAACTCTTGTACAGTTCTTGTGGATTCTCATCAACAAGTCTAAATCACTTATTTTAACCAGGGTTTCTCAAAACCTTTTATTTTATCAAATTGAAACAAAATTTTATTTCCATCACCACCACCAATAAATCAATTGAACATTAAGTTACAAAATACAATTAATTTATCAGTGTTTAATAGAATTTACATAAGAAAAGAATCTGTAAACTATAAATTCAAACCCACCTTTTTTTCATTAATTATTTTTTAATGGGAAGGATGGGTTTTGGTGGGCGTTGAGGAGATCATGAATATTAGGTTGCAGGTGAGTGAGTTTGAGCTGCAAATCTCACCACATTTTATTTGAAAGTGTTTTGAATAATGCACTTGGCTAAATAGAGATTCCACCAAACTTGGGAAAGCTTATAAAATGGGCTCAACAATTTCACAAAGCTTACTGCAGATTTTTCTGGTTCATTCAATAATATTCAGTTTCTTTAAATGTGTATGTAGACTTTGCTTCAAGATAAATTCTTCTGTTTAAATTTGCACTTCCACTTCAATATTGTTCATTCATTTAAATGACCCTTATATTTTGATGGGTTGTATGTGAATGACATATCATTAGTGTCCATTCTACCCAATCAGGCATTCTGCTAGATGGACAATATCTGGCAACTTGAGAGAATACAACCTAGGATGATGGTAGCTGCTTCTTTTAATGGCAATCCCAGAACAACCACCATCTCCTGCTACAGCCCTACCAATGTTAGTGAAGAAACTGAACTCGTTGCCTTCTATGATGAGCTAACCTCTCTAGTGCGTAGCATTCTGAAACACAACATGCTAGTCATTGACAGGGACATGAATGCCCAAATTGGGAAAAACAGAAACAACAAATACAGCCTACACAATACGTCAAATAGGAATGGACAACATCTAACAGATTTCATGGTAGAAAATAGATTTTCATGCTTCAATAGAAACTTTCAAAAGAAGGAGGGAAAATAATAGACTTACACTTACACGAACAATAATAAAGCACAGATAGACTACGTTTTTATAAACAAGAAATGGAAAAATAGCACTATAAATTATGAGGCAAACTCCTCTTTCGTGGGTGTGTCCTCTGATCACCGAATAAAAAAGTAAAGTAAAGTTGGCGACCATAGTCGAGGGTGACCCGAAGGCTCCCTTTTCGATAGCTTACTACACCAAGGTGTAGGGGAGGGCGCGATTCCTTTCCCTGGATTGCTCCACTTTACCCTTGATCCGTACCTTATAATGCTGAGTGTTAAGCAAGGAGGCATCAAGTACCATTTTTTGAGTCTTTGGTATGACTCGACCTGGGATTGAACCCAGGTTTCCCGGGCCACTGGCGAACACTCTAACCGCTAGGCCAATGTCCGGTAATAGTCATGGCAAAAATACGACTAAGCCTACGAAAAAAGCGCATACAAACAGCGACCACTAAACACTATGACTGGGCCCTTCTTAACAACAGAGATATTAGAGATAAATATGTATTAGAATTGAGAAACAGATTTGAGACACTACAGGAGAAGACAGAAATACATACCCCAAATGACGAATATGAGAATTTCATTAACGCACACCTCGAGGCAGCAGAGAATTGTATTCCAACAAAACCTAGAACTAAATATAGAGTCCCATGGGAAATGTTAGCGGTTAGAGAAAAACATGCAGATGTGAAAACTGCCTCCAAATGCTAACAAACACAAATGCCCTAAAACTAAAAAAGGCACCAAATGAATAAGCAGGCATATATCTAAAAGAACAGACAGAATACATACAAAATCAGATAGATAAGATTAGAGACTCTGTGGAAGATAAGCAATCTAGGATAGCCTGGCAAATGATAAACGAAGTGAGTAGAAGGAAGAGCACAACCAAAGCAAAATTGAAAGCTACAAATCAACAAGAAAGAATAAAACTGTGGAAACAGCATTTTGAAAATCTACTAGGAAACCCACCGAAAGTTACACATGAACCAATCACCAGAATTATTAACAAACAATTGGACATTAAACTAGGACTGTTTACTCAAGAAGAACTCAACTCAGTTCTTAGAAAAATTAAAAATAGGGAAGCTGCAGGGCTTGACGAAATTCCTCCAGAAGTATGGAAGACCAGACAATTTGACGATATACTGCTCCAACACTGCAACACAGTCTATAATCAAAATCCGATAGACAGATGGATGAAGGGATGCATCCTCCCTTCCCTAAAAAGGGTGACCTCAGATTAGCCAAGATCTACCGAGGTATAACACATACATCCATAGCAGCCAAAATTTACGCTGTCCTACTACAAAACCGCATAGAACCCAAAACTGACAACATTCTTAGGAAAAACCAAAAATAGCTTCTGAAGAAATAGATCCACGACCTCATAAATATTGACCATCCGTAGAATCCTTGATGGTGTACGGGAAAAAAACCTACAGGCGACAATACTATTTGTCAACTTTACCAAGGCTTTTGATTCCATTCATAGAGGGAAGATGGAACAAATCCTACGAGCATATGGCTTACCAAAAGAGACTGTGGCAGCAATAACGATTCTCTATAGAAACACCAAAGTGAATGTACATTCACCGGATGGAGACACAGAATACTTCAACATTGTAGCAGGAGTACTGTAAGGGGACATGCTAGCCCCATACCTCTTCATCATCTGTCTAGACTACGTGCTTAGAACATCAATTGATAAAATCAAAGAAAACTGCTTCGAGCTGATAAAGAAAAGAAGCAGAAGGTACCCCCGCAAAAACAATTACTGACGCTGACTACGCAGCAATTCTGGCAAATACACCCAATCAAGCTGAAACACTGCTGCATAGTTTTGAACAGGCCACCGCAGGCATTGGCCTCCATGTCAATGCACACAAAACTGAATACATATGCTTTAATCAAACAGGCGACATTTCCACACTAGACGGAAGCTCTCTGAAACTGGTAGACAAGTTCACCTACCTAGGAAGCAGCGTCTCATCAACCAAAAAAGACATCGACATGCGGCTAACGAAGGCATGGACAGCTATCGATAGGCTATCGATCATATGGAAGTCAGACCTGACCGATAAAATGAAACTCAGTTTCTTCCAAGCAGTGGTCATATCGATACTGCTATATGGATGCACTACTTGGACGCTAACAAAACAACTGGAGAAAAAGCCAGACGGCAATTACACAAGAATGTTGCGAGCAATATTGAACAAGTCCTGGAGGTAACACCCCACAAGACACCTACTATACGGCCACCTACCTCCCATCACGAAAACTATCCAAGTTAGACGAACCAGACATGCAGGACACTGCTGGAGAAGCAGGGACGAGCTCATAAGTGATGTACTCCTATGGATCCCCACATATGGCCGAGCAAAAGCAGGACGACCAGCTTGAACATACATACAGCAGCTCTGCGAGGATACGGGATGTAGCCCTGAAGACCTGCCTGAAGCGATAAACGATAGGGAGAAGTGGCGAGAGAGGGATGTCTGTGCTGGCGGCTCAACATGCTGATGATGAAATTCCACCCTTGTGTAACTCTATGCTTTTATTAACCATTAGGTTTTTCTATCAATCATCTTAAGAAGCCTTGATTAAAGGTTAAAAAAAATCACAATTAAGATGCTCAGAGATTAATCAAGTTCATATGTTACAAATAAACTTATGATTTTAATGTGTGTTAAAGGGAAACCTGTTATCAATCTTGTACTTGAAGATTTGTTTTTGTTTTAACTTGTTGTAGACATTTTTGACTGGTAGACAATGACAAAACCTTTTTTTTTTTTTTTTTTTTTTTTTTTAATGAATTTACAATCTTACTTTTATACCCAACTTCTTACTTTAAAACTTTTAAATTAACAACCTGATTTCTTTGCAATTAGTCTTGCTACTTTCTAAGTAAGAAGGATACTTGTCTGAAGAGATGTTCTCAAGAGGAAATGTTGTGACATAGGTTTTGACATCACTTAGAAATGTAGGACAGTGTCCAGCAAGCAATTTCACTTTATAAGTTTTGTTTTTCTCAAATTATTTTAAAGGTCTTAAACTAACAAACGAAAAAAAACATGTTCATCATAGTATAAGTAAAACTTATTAAAGTTTGAAAATGCTATCATTTCTATGAGAATTAATTTTTATTTATTGCAGACTTTTTGTCCTCATCTTGGTAGTTTTTGTGTTGTTTCTTCTTTCACTACGTTTCGGCCAAATTTCACCTCTGGCCTTCTTCAGGTGATTTACCGCGACCTCAGATAGGAATGCTGAGTCTTGTAACTGTATCCCCAGTAATTACTGCCTTCCATAGTTTTTGTCTATCGCACCACTTTTTTGACCAAGTAAACCTCTGGCCGGCTTGGGTAGGATTTGAAACCGCTATCTTCTGATAATGCTCACCTGGAACCATAGAGACTCAACGCCTCTATCTGCTGTGCCACGGGCCCCAAAGGGCAATCAAGGATGGAATTTTTGGTCTAATAAATCCTTATCTGGTCTTCCAGAGTCGGGTCCGTACCGAATTTTTGTACTTGTCTTTAATTGGAATCATTTTGAGATGAGGCTTCTTAATCTGAGAATTAATTTTTATTTATTGCGGACTTTTTGTCCTCATCTTGGTAGTTTTTGTGTTGTTTCTTCTTTCACTACATTTCAAAAAGTCCGCAATAAATAAAAATTAATTCTCAGATTAAGAAGCCTCATCTCAAAATGATTCCAATTAAAGACAAGTATCATTTCTATCTTTTAAAATGATTGAATAAAAAAAATGATATGATTATTTCTAAGAATAATATTAGATATTCTACTCTAGTCCTCTTAATCTTAAGATCACAGATATAAAAAAAAAAAGGTGAAATTTTATTAATTTTGTTATTAATCTTTGATGGGCATCTGACTAAAAATGTTAAACAGAATAAAGCAAAATTTCTTGTAAATTGTTTTTGTGTTCATATCTTTTAAGCCTCAAGCAGTTAAGATTTATACTATGTATATTTATCTAACCCTCTGCTATGAGCGTGATGGGATACAAGGACAATTTTTGAGTTGAATACAGCTGCTTTGAATTCGCAGTTTTCCTTCTTCTAGATTAGTTGCCTAACCAAGGTTAAAGAGCCCTATCTACCCTACTATTTACTCCTAGTTGGGTGGATTCATTTCATAAGGGCATTAGAATGAAGCAAAATACAGTTTTGTTTAGGATTTGAACTCTGATCACCAGTTCTATTTCTTATGACAATAACCATTACACTTTATGAACCTCTCCAAAATTTTTCGTATATTCTGAAGATAAAGATGCTGATTAATTTGGGAAATATTCTTTGTCTTTATTAAAAAAGCAAACTTAATAATACAATTATCCTATTTGTATTACAAGTATAATTAACATTCATTTTTCCATTCTCTATGACAAATGAGAAGATATAACAGAAAACAAACTTCTAAAATACAAATTCCCCCCCACCTGTCCCCTCTTCTTCACACAATGAGAGCCAATTTTCTTGATTCCCAAAACAAAATCATAATCATTGTTTGAAAATAGAAAAGTTTCCTTTTAATATTTCATATAAAGCAGGACTTTTCAAATGTTTTACTTCCCTAGCCAAATTTAATTTCCATTCACCCCCAAATAAACTAATTGAATATTAGATTACAAAACATAACGAATTTTTCAATGTTTTATACGCTTTACATGAGAAAAGAATCAGTAAACTATAAATGCAAATGCATTTTTTAATTCTTGAATTATTTTTAAATAGAAAAGGATAGTTTTAGTGGATACTGAAGAAATTAGATTGCAGGTTTTTAATGCTGAAAAGATTTAACATCAGAGCCATTTGAATTACCTTTATGTTTTGTACATGTTGCATGTGTGTGAAATTATTAGTAACCAGCATATCCAATCAGACATTCTGCTCGGAGTACAATATTTTGTCACTAGTCTACATGATCCAGGATTTTTGTTCTTCTCTTAAAAAGGGATTTCTAAATGCAAACCCAATAAATTCAGCCCCTATGCTTTTCTTCATCTCCCAGAGATCTATATGAACCACTTTGAGAATCTCTGCTATAAAGAGGGTTCCATTATAAAACCAATTTTTTTTTTTTTTTTTGTAAGCAACACTAGATTAAATATTTTTGTTGCCAAAACTATTCCTGTTTCAATGTCTTATCCTTATAATAAAGACTTATTTTTGATACTCAGTATTTAGAACTGGATGTGAATTTATTGATGGATTACTAGAGTGATTGAAAAGTTTTGCAATATTTTGGTATATGCTAATTTTTGGTACCTATATAATATGACTGAAGCAGTTTTAGCTATGACAAGTACCCACTGTGGTTGGTAGTATTGTAGTAGTTGGTGCACTGGCATGTTGTGCATTGTTTCACATTGTGATTTGAAAGCTGCACAGGTGAACGTGCAAAATGATCTTATTTGGGAACGTATACTTTTACAAGTCTGAACTGGACCATAACACTAGTGCAGTAACAACCAAAAACATTTGTTGTGCAGTTGATTAAAGTAACCGGATGGTTCTTCAAGAAATTTTGCCGCTCAGGTTGCAAGAACCTCAACAATCAGACGAGGTCAGATAGCTCTAAAACCATAGATTCTGAGGCAAATTTGACAAGTAGCATTCAGAGAGTATCAGGTGAGCTTGGCATCTTACAGTTCAGGTTAGTTTGTTATCCTCGTAACCTCAGTAAAAGCATCCAAAGTTGTCAAATTGTGGCACACATTACCAGAATATTGCAAAACTTTTGAGTAGTATAATGTTTTGTTATTCTCTTTTTTTTTTTCTTTTTTTTTTTCTGACCCTCAACTTGAGTCAAATTTTACTCTTAGCTTATCAGAACTTTGATAGCTCAAGGATCAACCTATACATATTTATATAATAATATCTTTTATGATATATGGTATAAGTATCTCTCAAATTTCATTTATTCCTGATGAATCTTTTACTTGATTCAAGAGTTTGTAACAAAATGCAATTTGATATTGTAGCAGAGGAATCTTCTGATAACCGTGATAAAGATGTTAATGCTAAAATGAATTAGAAATGAAACATGCAAACATTAAAACAAATAACAGGAGGTTGAGTTGAACACTTTATCATTTTATGTATTATTTTGGCTCTAACCAATAATTTACAAAATGTTTTTCAGTGGGTATTAATTTTTTCTACATGGATAATGTACATAGATATTTTTAGTTTTTTTTTTTTTAATTGTTTACTTGCGTAATGGTTAGCAAGTTAGATTTATAGGCCATTGTTTGTGAATTTTATTCTCACTGGGCACCCCATACTTTTTTCCTTGTGCCACAACTAAGCTAAGCTTAGTTTGGTTTAATTTAGTTTTATGGCATATCAACCATTGTAGGTTATTTAATGCCAAATCCTCTTTAAGTGTATGTATTAGATATATATGATTTGTTAACTTAAGTCAACAAAGTTAAATGCTTCCAAGTATTGCTATGTATCACTAACAATTCAATAAAACATCAGTCATTTGTTTACACACAGTTTAACGATCAAACAATTCTATTTTAAGCAATTCAGTTTAGCATAAGTGATTTGTTTGCACTCAGTTTAAATGTCAAGCAGTTCTATTTGACCCATAAATAAATAGGATCCTATCAGGTGCTACCACTCCAGACCAGAGTGGACCTGGGAACAATAGCAATGAAGGGGTACTCTGCATTCCTCAAAGCTTCAGTATTACTGGAGCCTCACCATCAGATGATTAAGTGTCATCTCCAGGACACTTGGTTCTTACCCCCTTTGCAGAGATGCAGTCAGTGTATTCTACAGCCCCAACTGACTGGGCACTAAGCTTAGAAAATAAGTATATAATTAAATATTGAAATATTATCAAATACTCAGTTATCTTCCATAAGGTGTTTTGTGTAGTATAATGCTTAGCTAGCATTGTTAGTGAATTTGATTCTCACTTGGTGCCCAATCTTTCTGACCCTGTACTTAACTAAGCAAAGTTTACTGATGATGATGATGATGTGAATTAAAATAAGTTTCTAGTTTAAGTAATTTTGATTGATTTTTTAAAAATCTTATTGTCATTTTGAGTGGATAAATAGTAGAAAATCAGTTTATAATTTATATAAAGTTGGTGACTCTAGTTGAGGACGACTCAAAGGCTCTCTTTTCCTTAGCTACTCCACTGAGATTGCTACATTTTACTCTTGATCTGTGCCTTATAATGCTGAGTGTTTAGCAAGGCTACATCAAGTAACATTTTTTGAGTCTTTGGTATGACTGAAATTGGGATTGAACCCCGGTCTCCTGGGCCATTGGTGAAGACTCTACTCACAAGGTTAATGGGCTGGTAAACTGATTTGTTATAAACTTTGTAGATTTTTGATCAAAAGTTAATTACTTATATATCTCTTGGAGAAGTAAAAATATGCAATGCTGTAATGGAATTGGTGAACCAATTTTGATTTCTGTTTGAGAATGGCATGAATCTGCTTTTCCTTGCATACTGTTCCATTACCAGATAGCTAAAAGTATCTCATTATTGGTAAACTGTGATGGTTGTTAAAGAGTGGGTGAGTGAGCGATTTGGATGAATCACTCTCCCATAACTACCTAACTTGCTTGTTAACCTTGATAGAGATTCAATCAGTGTCTTTTATATTTAAGAATTGTCTGAAGTCCAAATTATTTGAAATGCCACCTGGGATTGTCTTGTTGGTTTGTAATTTTGTTTTTATTATCACAGACAGCAAGTTGGATATCATCTGAGGGAATTTACTTTTTTTCTTCTCTGAAGGAAACTTACATAGGGATGACTGTAAACAGATTAATATATATATTTGTGTATAAGTCAAATTTTGAAGATTTAATTCTTAGGCCAAAATTTGGGGGTGTATATACATGAATAATAATTTTGTAAGGTTGAAATTCAAGCATAATGGGAAGGACTAGGAACAACCATTATCTTTTTAAACAATCAAAAAGAATTTCATTATTTTTCTGAGCATAAATCAAGGGTCGACCTATATATGTATAGTACTTGAAAATGTTTTTTTTTACAGTGACACATCCAATTCTATTCTCTGAACAGGAAGTTGGTGTTCTTTTTTAAGTTAATTGCTTTTTTAAAAAAATAAGAATAGTTGAAGAATAAGATGCTGCAACTTGATAGTAGACTACTGGGCAGTGAGTAGCTGTTTTCTCTATTTCTTTAAATTTCATCAATGCTTCCTTGTTTCAAGTGAAAACAGGCAATTTATTGTTGTTCTACTTATTTGATGCTTATGTAACTTTCTTGTCTTTTTATTCAACTGATATACAAAACTATAAGATTTGATATTAACAAAGAAAAACAAAGAGTATTGTTTGGTCACTGAGTGTATTGTCCTTATTATCAGAATTTGTAACAATAGCCAACCATCCAAAGACACAATGAGATAGACAAGTAGATAGCTAAAGTATCTAAGAATAATTGTTGGTAGTAATACTTGGTTGAGTCAAAAGTCTTGCAATATTTTGATACGTGCTAGGTTTCAGGATGTAACTGAAGCAGCTCAAACCATGGAAGGTATCTGTATGATTGGTAGTATCATGGTGTGCACTGCTTTGCACCGTGTGTGATTTGAGAGTTGAACAGATGAATGTACAATATAGTCTAATTCAGGAATTTATTCTTTCCAAGTTCCAACTAGGAACCAATTAAAAACATTTGTTGTGCGGCAAAAGATAATGGTGTAGTTGATCATGGTACAGTAACACCGGACATTGGCCTAGTGGTTAGAATGTTTGCCAATGGCCCGGGAGACCTGAGGTTCAATCCCAGGTCGAGTCATACCAAAGACACAAAAAATGGTACTTGATGCCTCCTTGCTTAAGACTCAGGATTATAAGGTACGGATCAAGGGTAAAGTGGAGCAATCCAGGGAAAGGAGTAGCGCCCTCCACTACACCTTGGTGTAGTAGCTATCGAAAAGGGAGCCTTCGGGTCACCCTCGATTATGGTCGTTAACTTTACTTACAAGAACCTCAATGATGAGGCAAGGTGAGATAGCACTAAAACCATGGATTTTAAGGCCATGCTCTAAACCACAGGGGCAAATCAATGATAGCTCTCTGAGATTCTTGGATGAGTTTGGCATCTTGCTGTCCAGTGTGGGTTTTCACCTTCACGACTTCGGCAAAATCATCTAGAACTGCCGAATCATGCCTCCCATTACCAAAAAATTGCAAAACTTTTGACTCACCCAAGTAAGGATAATTTTTTTAACCCATTCACTATTGATTATGACAACAGTTGAATTTCATATTACTGTAGCATTGTACTCTGGTGGTCTCGCCCATTTTATTGTGACCCCTTTTATGGCCATTTTGTGTTTTATAGATTTGTAAAAGTTAATTAACAAACAAAAGATCTTTTATACAACTGAGATATTGATTACAAATGCAGAAACAATAATTATTCTTAATAAGATAATAATAAGATAATTGTAACAGACCATCATGTTGGCAAGGTTTACAATATGCTGACTGTATTCTCTCCTTGCCTAAAGGAATTTCCTGAGTAGGACACTAAACAGCATCTGAAAAGTGTGAAGTACTTCTTAATTGCCATTACTTCCAAGTCTACTCTGGTAGTACCTGTTAGGGTCTCATTTATGGGTCAAATAGATCTGTTTAAAAATTATTTGTTGGACTAAAAAAAAAAACTTAAAAAAACAAGTTCACCAAAAAAATGTAAATACAAATGTATGATGAATACAATTCCTTCACCTCCAGGTATAAAATAACCTTAGGTAGGTTGACATGCCATTAAAATCAGTCAGTAATAGTAAGGGAGGTTTATTAATGAGAGGGTTACAGATTTAAGTTAACTTTTTCCATTGAATTATAAACTATGAATGGTCAAGAGAACAAACATCTTTGAAAGTGATGAACTCCAGATTAAAATCTTGGGACTTGAGATGTTGTCATTGGACTTTTTCAGTATTGCACTGTCATCTATATATGCCAATTGCTCAGTAAAAAATGACCAAAATTGTGTGTGTGTGTATATATATATATATAGAGAGAGAGAGGGGGGGGAGGGGCTGAATGAAAGGAATGACACAAACATTGGTAAAAAAATATTTTTTATAGATTTGTTAATCCCTACCTGTTTCAGCCTAAGAGTATGTTTATTTCAAGACTAATAGGCTTATGGATGCCAGAGGATTGGTGTTCAAGTGGGAATGAAAATTGAGCTATATCTCCGTGATTTGAACATTTGATTCAAAGTTTGTTTTTTTTGAATATCTTCAAATGTGGAAGTAATCTAAAAAAAAATTTTCTTTAATCGAAGATGTTGGTAAATGGAAAAATCAGTCTATAAAGGTTAATGAATTTTTAACATTTAATATTTTCAATGTGAATAATGAGAGTGTAAGTATTTAAGGCTAGAAATTTTGGGGGTGGGTTAATTAGCTGTTGAGTCCTTTTGAGGTAAATGTTTTAACACATAATATCCATCTTCATGGTTTTCTAGAATTGATGTAGCATTTGTTTCTTTTCAATCTTCTTTATTATAGTGAATTTAGCATCTCTATTAGATAAAAATATTCCATTGGGAAATGTTTATTATAATTAAGAGGTTTAATTCTGCTCTATAGTTGCTTATTCTAAAATTGAAAGGTCATTTCTCTATATATTGTTTGGAGCAACATGTGTATTCTAAGAGGTAGACAATATTTTTACTATTACAGTTTGATTTGTAGTAAATTTTAAGTCTTATTGTTAATAAAACTAGTAAATGAATCAGTGTAGTTGATGTGTATACAGTCCGTTTCTGTTTGTATATAGTTGGCAAAATTTTCTTTTCTTGGTAGATTTATTTTGGATAGCTTTATTGTTGGATTTTGTTACTTCCTTTTAAGATTTTTAGGTCTACAATATTCAAGCATACTTGGTTCTACAAATGTATTGGTTAATTTGGGTTTTAAGAACTTCCTGTTATTCTTTATAATTTGTACTAATGAGGTGGGTATTATTGAATGTTGCCTCCAAAGGAATAGGGTTTGATTTTTCTTCTGTTAAAAGGACCTGATGATGGCTCTGTAAATTTGACATTCAATATGATTTTGGTAGTAATCCTTTGCTATAAAATCACATTTCTGTTTGGTTATATGATTAAATAAGTCATTATTGTTAGAGTATATTCTATTAAAATTCATCAGTAGTGAATATGCGTATCCACAACTGATGAAGATTAATAGAATAGATGATGTATAAATAAAGAATACATAATCTATATATCTAGAGTAAAAACAAGGAAGTCATTATTAATTTCAGGGTATATATATATATATATATATATATATATATATATATATATATATATATATATATAAAACCTTCTTAAAATTTGTGTTAGCATATGAGAGTATAATCTTTGCTGTTAAAATTTAATGTGCGTATATATGTCTCATGGATTACAACATATATATATATATATATATATATAATCATTCAATCATGCTGTCAGCACTGAGTTGCCTGATTCTCTTTTGCCATCTGTTCCTATCATCTATCAGTTCTAGTGGGCCCTTTAGGTTGCATCCACTGTCCGCAGAAAGATGGCTGGTCAGTTGACACTGGCATATCCATGGGTAGAAGTCCATTAGAGAATGTTGCTTAGGAGTTCATCTTTTCTTCTCCAGCAGTGCCTCACATGTCTTGTTCATTTTAACTTGGATGGTTTGTGAGATGGGAGGTAGGTGGTTGTATAAATGCTGGTTTGTGGGGGTGTTGCTTTCAGAATTTATTTACGGTAGCAGTCTCGTGTAGTTCCCAACTAGCTTTTCCTGTATGTTTTGTTTGCACCCATATGGTGCATCTATATTGTATTATGAACATTATCTTCGCTCGGAAGAACTCCCGTTTTATTTTATTGGATAGATCCAATTTCCTTATGATCAATAACCTATCAATAGCATTTCATACCTTCACTAGACATATTGATATCATTTTCAGTGAATGAGATGTTGCAGCCAAGGTATGGGAACTGCTCTACTATTTTTTTCAGAGACTTAACACTTGAAGTGGAGATAGTTACTTCTTGTTTAAAACACATGAACTATGTTTTATTTGTGTTAGCATATAAGCCAATAATTCCTGTTGCTTTCTCTTGGCTATGCAGTAGAGATTCAGCTTGGGTTGATATATTTGTGAGAAGCTCTTGATCATCGACGTAGTCTGTGTCTGTCATAATTTCTGCAAGATATCTTGTACAAAGTGCTTTTTACCTTTTTTAGTGTGAAATCATTTTTTTTTTATTAGATCTGTTAATATTCAAAGTATGTAGTCAAAAGAAGGAAGTTACTTACCAAGTACCAGAAACTCACCAAAATGTGAGCGGATAGAAAATGCTCCTTTTCAAAATATGTAGTCAGAAGAAATTATCAACAAATACAGTGCTAATGTGTGTCCTTGTAAGTCTTAAGTGACAATGGTGAAAAAGTCTATGTTGCTATCCTCTATCAATTTTATTTAGCACTATTTCCCTTAAATACTATGGAAAGATTTGCCTTCTTGCTGAATTTTTTAGAAAATTCCATGAAGGTTGCAATTAATTTAGTAGTTAGAAGGTTCTACTCTATATTTTGGGATTAAATTATTATTAATCTTAATATTATTTATTATACTTTGTAATAGTGGAAGGGTTTTTTATTTTACTTTCCCTTTTTTTACTTTCATTCTTATATCAATGCAGTCATTTTTATATATATATATATATATATATATATATATATATATATATATATATATATATAGTTTGACTACTGACTCATCATTATTTTAGATGTATAAACCAACTGCATGAAGCACTCCTGTGTTAACAGATTTTGGATTTTGTCCCCCCAACACTGCAGTATGTTATATAAATGATTTTGTATAAATATGACCTAGAATATTCAATTGATGTATCCAATAATATTGCACTGATTTCTTTTCCATATGACACATTCTCATTAATAATGTTGTGATTGTGAAAATATTTCTGTCAGTCATGCAACATCAACGTGAACACTTAATCAATCGGAAGCAAAAATGTTCTAACCAGTCTAATCATAGTAGTACACAATGGCGATTGTTCACTGGTCCATATTTTCGACTGGCATATTCACTTGACAAATGTCTCATTAACAGAAAATTCGACTGTTTTTGCCATATTTTTCTTTCCTGTTGTTGCTATGGGAACATGTAGATGGTAAACAACATAACTGCATGGGTTCTGAAAAAAAATCATGAAATTAGAAACTATAAAGTTGATTTTGATAATTCTATTTTCAGATATTTGTGGTGTAATAGTTTGATTATTGTAGGAAATGATTGTTCAAATCCTGGAGGAAGTTGTTTGCATAGAATCATTCTTTTCCCAAGGGTAGTAGCACTCCAGCTTTGGTTGAATAGTAAGATAGACTGGAGTTTTTAACCTTCATATGGAAACCAGTCTAGGAGAAGGAAAATTAATACCCTTGGTAAAAGTCTAGGTCCAACTATTCTCCCTCCAGCTATGGTTGAATAGTACGTCTGATTGGGCTCTGGTGGTGGCGGGGTTGGATAAATATGATGCACATACTACTGTACATGATGCATTGGAAAAAATAATCTGGAAATTTGCCAATTTTATTTAGAAAATGTTCTTTTTAATTACTTGATAAATTTTTAACAACATGTCAACCTGTTTAGGGTTATTCAATGCTTAGAGGTTAGGGAATTGCATTTATTGTGCATTTATATTTACATTTTTTTCAATGTAGTTTTTTCCTTAAGAGTTTTTTTTTTTTGGCACACAGTTATGATATCAAGTATTCCTATCTAATACAAATAATTTGTACTCAGTTCTATGGCTTCAAGTATTTTATCTAATACTAATAATTATATAGTTTCACATAATTATTTTTCTTTGATAATAGTCATTTGTTTGCATACAGTTACATGGGTTCAACTAACTATTAATAATAATAATAATAATAATAAAGTGTAGCTTCAAGTAGCTATCCTAGATACAAATAATTTATAGTTATGTATCAAGTATTCCTATCTAATACAAATAACATTTAAGCATAATTATTTTTGACCTATAGATGGGACCCTAACAGGCACTATCAGTCTGGGTCAGAGTGAATTTGAGTGCTTCACTATGCAGTTTAGTGTCATTACCTAGCACCCCCCTCTTTGTGTGAGGAGGGTTGTACCTTTTCTGCTGGGGATACAATCAGCATATTCTATTCTCAGCTGATAACATTTGTTGTTTTTAATTGTCCTAATACAAGTTTATAACATTTTCATTTGGGATTGAAAAAATTTAAAGTAACATTCTTTTTAAGCAGTCTATTTTTTTTTTTCTGAAAAATGCTGCACTGAAAATTTAAAAGTTCTGGATTGAAAGGGTTAAATCTTAGCTGGAATATAAAGAAAATTTGATTAGACTTCTCTGCACTCTCTCTCTCTCTCTCTCTCTCTCTCTCTTTGGCTTTTCGCCAGTGGTTCGTCTCTTGTAGAATCTACATCTACTACCCCTTAGTGGTAAATTAGACTACCACATGCCCAACTCCAGCTGCATAATTGCCAGGCTTTGGCTTGGTATAGCTTTGATTGAATGCTAAATTGCAATTCAAGAATGAATTGTTTAATTGCATTTTTGAAAGCATTAAAATAAGCTAATAAAAAATGTTTTTGATATCATCTTGGAAATTAAACCTTTTCAGTAGTCAAACTAGGGTCGGCATTTTTAGGCTGTTAAGCACACTTGATACTATAAAATATTGTTTAAGAAAACCTTAGGAAACAGGTTATAGGGATTAGGTGTGGCCATCTTGGAAATTCTACCTTTCCAATGGTCAAACTGTGGCAAAATTTCGATATTTTATTATCAAATACGCTTAATACTGCTAAAATTACTGGGTGCCTCTTACATCTGTCCTTGTGCCACAACTGAGCAAAGTTTAGTAAGTAAATATTACCACGCCTTAGAGGATTTTCACCCTGTGTTTTTTTTCTTTTTTTAATTTTTTTTTATTTAGCAGTAAATAAACTAATAACAGATAAGACACAAAACATTTTTCCTAAATAGCTGAACATTTGGACCTTATGAAATCAGACAAACCAGATTAAATTATTTAAATTTAAAAATATATTTCTCAAGTCATTCATGATTTGGAGCTACATGTGAAGGAAGATGGCAATTATTACCTCAACAATTAATGCTCATGTGTACATTGAAATTTTCTTATTCCATTGATTGAAAATTGATTTGGTGACAATCAAATTATTTTTCAGGATGATAATCTATCTTGTCACAGAGCAAAAGAGATTAAATCTTTTCTTCAGGAAAGGCAGATAAGAATCAATGACATGGCTAGAGAACATTCTGGATTTAAATCCAATTAAAAATTGGTCCCTGAGAAAACTCCCTCTACCACTATTAATTACCATTTGAGAAAGCCAGAACCATTTTCATAAAGAATACTGTTTTAGATTAGTAGAATCGATTCCTGAAAGAATTAAGACTGTCATAAAAGTATTGATTCTAATGTTTTTGTCAATGAATTCCATAGAATTTTTTCCTCAATATTTGGTTATTTCATTATATTTTCCTGTGCATGGCTTGGAAAAAATTATGCCAGCAATTCAAATAACTTAATCTAGTTTGAGAAGTATTCTATGATGCAATAATGTTCAGCTGTTAGATAAAAAATGTTTTGCATCTTGTCTGTTATTTATTTACTATTAAATAAAACCTGGGGGTGAACATCGTCTAAGTATAATAATTCCATAACTTTTACCAGGGGTAGTTGAAAAATGCACTGGAAATGATTTTTGGTACCAAAATCCTTTGAAAATAAATTTTACTATAAAAATGCATTGGAAAAAAAATGGTGAACATCCTCTAAGTGTGTTAATTCCTTAGTTTTTGCCAGAACATGACAACATTCAGTTACTTCTTTAATTTGAACTTTTCCAAAGATACCTGATGCACTTTAGTCTAACTCCAGACAGCAACACAGAATGGACACTTCCCAGACGATACGTGATTTTTCTTTCTTTATTTCTTCTACTCAAACATGGTAGATTGTTTCAGAATTGATCTTTTTCTATTTGGTGGCTATTCTACAAGTAATCATCTTTGACCTTTTTTTTTTTTTTTTTTTTTTTTTTTCTGTTTTTCCTTAGCAACGTCCCCGTCTTTTGACAACTTTTAATGTTCTTTTGTTTGGCATCCTTAACATATAGTCAAACCATTATGATAATAATGAGAAAACCACTCTGACTGTATCTCCTGTAGATGGGTAAGACCCCTCCCCACAAAAAATGTACTAAACTGCATTTGTGATGGTGAGTCTTTATTCTGCAAATCTGGAGACTGTGGAATATTCTATCATTACCATTACTCCCAGGTCCACTCTAACCTGGAGTGGTAGTAACTGTTAGGATGATATCTTTGGGTCAAATAGATCTGTTTTAAAATTATTAATATTGAATAGGAATACTTGATTCCATATTATAAACAAATGATTATTATTGAATAGAATTATTAATGTTAAGAAAATTTGAAACTTAAGGATTATTTTTAGTTACTTAAAACCCTATAATTATAGGCAAATTATTACTGTGTGTAAATAAAATGATTATTATTAAATAGGACTAGTTACTTGAACCCCTTTTGTGTTTAAGTTATTAGTATTAGATTGAAATTTCTGTTAGTGGGTCTTAGAATATGCTGATTGCATCCTCTGCAAAGGGATAAGACTCTCCCCACAAAAAAGGGGTGTCTTGTTTTTGTTTAGTTTTTTTGTTTTTAGTCTGACTTTTGAATAAGGATTGTTTGCAGGGATCTTTGAATTACAAAAACAAAACTAAAAAAAAACTCTCAAGATTAAAACTTACAAGAGCAGCAGCAGCAGTAATGTTCTCAACTTATACAAATAAACTTATGGCACAATAAAATGTTTATAGAGTTTGAAAGTTGAAACAACTATGTTTTAATGACTTACCTAGTTTTTATCTACTGAAGTTAATATTCTTGTAAAATCTTTCTTAATCAATTTGAGTCTATGAGTTAGTTGGGCATTGAAAAATATTTTTTCAAAATTCAAACTCCTTTTTTAAAGATGTTTATTTGCTTGTAAAATCCCCAATACTGAAAGTGAATGAGTAATCATTCTTCCTTAAATGACCTAAACTAGGTAAGATTAATAATTGTTATAATCATTCTTCCTTAAATAACCTAAACTAGGTAGGATTAATAATTGTTATAATCATTCTTCCTTAAATAACCTAAACTAGTTAGGATAAATAATTGTTATAATCATTCTTCCTTAAATAACCTAAACTAGGTAGGATTAATAATTGTTATACTCATTCTTCCTTAAATAACCTAAACTAGGTAGGATTAATAATTGTTATAATTCTTCCTGCAATCAATTGATTAGTAGTAAAATTCATTAACTTTTATTGATTTGGTTTTGTAATTTAATAAACGTGGATGCTGTTTGAAGTTTCTCTTGACTTGTTAAAAATCAGTGTTTCTTTATACTATCTTTGTCCTGTAATAATTGTTACATTTAGCTTTGTCATTCATTAACGTGGAGGGTTTTGTGAGATAATGGCTAATGTGCTGCTGGACTGTGAGATTGTAGTTAGTAAGTTTGAACTCCCGACTCCCCATTGGTGTAATGGCTAAAGTGCTAATCTGCCTCCTCCAAGTAAATGAGTTTAAACTTGAGCCATGTTATTACATTCACTTTTGAACTAATGCCCCTTGGGAAAGGTATGAACCCCCTTATCCCCCCTAGCTATGGGTTAAATAGTATCACTGCTGTTTTTCTACAAGGATGGTTTGGCTTTGAATAATCCATGAAGGTTGATATGCCATTAAACAAAGAAAGAAAGGATTGGGTTTGAACTCAACTGACCATATTGCATTCACTTTCTGTTACGGTACCTACCTACATGATAATGGTCTATTCTTCCTCAATATATACCAATCCTACTTGACACTCAACGAGATAACCTCTAAGTTGCCAGACAGTCCCAGAAGGACATTCCTAATTGTTGTATAACACCTGTATTCTGTATATTTGTTCTGTTATTGTAATATATTTGTTTCAACCTACTTCTCTTGTCTGCGTGTCTTCATTTTGACCCCTAAACACCACAACACTTTCAGACTAATACCCTTGGAAAAGTTAGGAGTGTTCTCCCCCCTCCCCAGGTATGAGGGGGTTAAATAGTACCCCTGCTGTACTTCTACAAGGATAAATCTAAAATTGAAATTTTTGAACACCAACTTATTGTACAATACAAAGATAACTGTTCTAGTTTGTTGTTGTACAAAGCCAGAAGTATGTGGTTCCCAGTGAGAATTGAACTCCTAATAATGATCCATTAATCTTGCTTGTTCACACAATTATATCTCACTTGAGGTGCCCATGTAATTACCCCACTGTTATCATTTACTAAATTTAGTTTAGTTTAGCACAAAGTCAAAAGTTCACCATCCTGTTGGTGTCCTGGATATGACACTAAATTGCATCTGATGATGAGGCTCTCGTTCTGAAACTGGGGGGAGTGTGAAGTACTCTTTCATTGCTATTACTCCCAGGTCCACCCTCAGCTGGAGTGGTGGTACCTGTTGTTGTCCCATCTATAGGTCAAATAGATCTGTTTAAATGTTATTTGTATTAGACAGGAATACTTGATATCACATCACTGTAAATTATTTGTATTCAAAATAGTTAGAAACTATGATTGTTTACTAAAGATTATTATTATTAATTACTTGAACCCATATAACTGTGTGCAAACAAATGATTATTATTAAATAAAAATAATTACTTGAAACCATATAATTATTAGTATTAGATAGGAATACTTGTAACCATAGAATTGTGTACAAATTATTTGTATTAGATAAGAATACTTGATATCATTTAAGTGTGTGCAAAAAAAACTCTTAAGAAACAATAACATAAAATTTGTAAATATAAATGTACAGTGAATGCAATTCCCTAATCTTGATTGATCCATTTTAATGCTGTGTCAAAACATCTAGGGTTATTTAAACCCTAGATGTTTTGACACAGCATTAAAATGGATCAATCGATCTGAATTTAAGCCAACTTGGCTCTACTTAAAAATTGACTTTGTGTCATTTGAAGGAAAAGGAGTCTGCTTGTTTTGAAGAATTTCTATCTATGAAAGTAAATAAAGATGTCAAACCAGAAACTGTTTTACATTTTCATCAGTTACCACTCTGTTGATATTTACAACCCCCCTCCCCCAACTTGGTGACTATCCACCGGTCTTTGTGGTGATCAAGCCAAATAAAATGACTGAGTTACTTAGAATCAACAGATTTACAGCCACTTTTTATCTACAATTACTGATTGATTGGGACACTTGTTAAATTATTGGTTGACAGGTTTTTTGCTGCTTCTGTTTAATGAAGTAGGTTAGTAATAGGAGAGTGATTTTTTCCTTACATTCTCACCGACTTTTTTGTATCAAATTGTGGTGATCCATTAATCAAGATATCTGATGAAAGAAAAAGTAGATTGATGCTTTTCTGAAGGGTATTTATACAGAATAAATTAAGATAACATTTTCTGTGTGGGTGACCCCCCCCCTCATCTCTATGATTAACCAATGGGAGGAATTAGAAACCCTTGTGCTTTTTAGATTAAGAATTGCTTTGGAAAATATTCCAAACTCTTCTTTTTTCCAAACCACTCGGTTAATTTTCTGTGAATAATCAGTATTGATTTATTGATATTTTTAATTGATATGGAATAAGTTTTATTGTATTTATTGGTTGAAAAGTTTGGTTGATAAAGTACTAGGGTAAATCATGAGTTTTGTAATATTTTGGTACATACTAACTTGCATGTGTATATCATATGACTGATGCAATTCAAGCCATGGGAGGTACCCACTTTGTTTGGTAGTATTGTGGTAACTGGTGTGCTGACATGTTTTACATTGCTTCACTTCATGTGGGATTTGAAAGCTGTACAGATGAATGTGTAAAGTAATGTAATTTGAGAACTTATGTTTTTGCAAGTTCCATCTGAGCCATAATGTTACAGAAACAACCAAATTCACTTGTACAAAGGGTGAAGGTACAGTTGATCACAGTAACCAGATGATAGAAGAAATTTTGTTTGGGTTATAAGAATCTCGGTGATCAGGCAAGGCCAGGTAGGCTTAAAGCTATAGATTCTGAGGCTGTGCTCCAAGCCATAGAGGTAAATCTTGTGAGTAGCACTTGGAGGGTATCAGGAAAGCTCAGTGTAGTTTGTCACCTTTACGACCTTAACAAAGGTATCAGGAGCTGTTGAATTGTGACTTACATTGCCAAAATATTGCACAACTTTTGACTCACCTTAATATGGATGTATTTATTTTTAGATTTCCGCTATTCATAATTCTGAGATGAATTATTTTTATTCAGTTATGACTATTGTCTTTATGTCATTTTTTTTTTGTACTGCCCTTTAACAGATATTCTTCAGCCTTCTTTTATTGCATATAATTTTGTGCCGACAAGAGTAAATGATTTATTTGATATCTAAAGAGGGAAAATAAGAAACCAATTGTTCAAGATACACAGCAGATGAATGATACCTGAATTGCCAAATTACGCTTCATAATTACCAAAATATTGTAAAATATTTGATTGACCCTAGTAATGAGAGTAAACAATAATCCCAAGTTGTCATATTTGCTGATAAATATGGAAGTCAAACTTTCCCCAGTCGAGTTATAATGATTTTTTTCCCCCCAGTCTCCAAACTAGATGGATGCTTTGTCTTGATGGAATCCTATGCTATTTACTAATTCTTGATGTTTAATTGCTGACTGCCTTTTGATTGGTCTAATGAGTAAAAGTAGTTATTTTGAATCATTTAATGCTTCAAAAGGAATTTACAGTAAAAAAACAAAAAGACACCCTTACAATTCCACTTTATTTGGTATATGATACAATTAATAATAGGGTTAGTGACACAATTCATTTTATTTGCTTTATTTTCTCTTGCATTTCATGTTGTCATTCACTATCCACTTTTCATTTGCTGTCATAATTGTTTAAAAATCAAAACCTTAAAAAGGAAATATGATTTAGTAGGTTTTTTCTTTAGATTGTTTTGGAAGCTATACATTAAAGTGACTAATATAACTAAGCTTGGTTTTTGTTGTTTAATTTGGATATTTTGAGTATATTAAGTTAATTTTTTTTTCAAAGTAATACCTTGATTTAATTGTTATAAACTTCAAATGGTCTACCTAAAATCTCCTGCACAAAAGCAACCCTGTCAGAAGGACCAAGGAAATACCAACTGTATCTCTAGCAAAAGAATAAGACCTCCACCCAAAAAAAAGTGGGGTATCCTGGATAGAATGCAAACCTCATTGGATGGTGAAGCTCCAGTTCTGGAGATCTGAGGGGTCTGGAGTATACCTTTATTGCCATTACTCTCAGGTTCACTGTAAACTGGAGTGGTAGTACCTTTTAGGGTCCCATTTATAGGTCAAAAAGATCTGTTTAAAAATGATTCATATTAGATAGGAATACTTGATACGACATTGTATATAACTGAATGTAAATTATTTATATTAAGAATCGTTACTTGAAGTTATAATTGTTTACTAAAGTTTATTATGATTAGTCATTTGAAATTATATAACTGATTGTAAACGAGTAGAAGTAGTTATTGAGATCATACAATTGTGTGTAAATTATTCATATTAGATTACTGTGTATGAGTTTTATTAGATAAAAATACTAGATATCTTATAAGTTTGTGCAAAAAAAAAAAACTCTTAATAACTCCCCCCAAAACTGGAGCCACATCATCAGATTCAGTTTAGCATTCTACTCAGGAGATTTCTTTTTTTGTGGAGTTGGGGGGGTCATACCAGGACACATGGTGTAACAGTTATAGGCATTGGAGACAATCATCTGGAGGTTGCAGGTTCAATCCTGACTGCAGGTGAGTAACAATACTGGAATACTTAACACTTGTACCCGGTTATGGCTAACGGAATCAGAACAGGCGACCCCCGTGAATTCAATAAAGGACATAGTTCGAAGTACCGTGAAGATTCCCGAGTTTGACAAACACCTGAAGAAGGCCGGAGGACATATCGTCCAAAACATTGTGATGAAGACAATAGTCCAAAAACCCTTAATGATACCATGTACCAATATATTGCAAAACTTTTGACCTAATATTTTAATGTACTTTCTATTGTGATTTTGTAGTTTATCTCTATAGTGATTTATTTATTTTTTTACTTATTTCTAAAGACTATTACTGCTTTTACCAATGTAGCATGGAAGGGAATCAAATTTAAAAAAAAAATTTTAATTTATTTATTTTGAGGTTTACTGTTTAAAAAATGCTACAAAAAGACTGTCTTGTTTATAATATATTTGTCAGTACAAAAGAGATTTCATGTATTTGAGAGATGTTTGATTTTGAAAAGTGAGTATCATATTATCACATTTAAGAAGTCTAAAAATATCCATTGAGAATTCTGCAGTGAATATTTGAAGAAAGCAAAAATGAATGAGTTTGTTTGTTTTGGGCCATTTTGAAGAGAATTATCAGGTTTTATTTGCTCTTGAAAGGGTTTTGTGGGCACAATAAACTGAGTGAACCCTTGAATAAAAGAGTTTTGGATTTAAGATGGCCAGATTACGCTGATCTTGGATAATCCATTAATGAGAATCGCATGAAAAGCTGAGATTAATGATCATTGTTAATAAAAACGTGTCTCAGCTTGTTGACATTTATTCAGGATGATACACGAACATCCTAGAAATGCTGTGATTGGGGGGGGATCAGACTGCTCATTTATTAACTTTTCTCTTTTTTAGCGATCCAAATATATAACATTTCTGTATTTTTTATTTTTTTTTTAAATATCACAATAATTCATCCTTTACGGCTGGGCTTAGAATATGCCGACTGTATCCCGGTGCAGAGGGAGTATGTATTTATCCAACCCCTCCACTACAAGCAGAATGTGACACAAGATCAGTTTTTAAGCAGAATAAAGCTGGTTTGAATTCAGTTTTCCTTCTCTTAGACTGGTTGCCTAAACCAGGCTAAAGAACTTATTCTACTCTACTATTTACCTATAGCTGGGAGGAGAATGGATGGGTTCATGCCTTTCCCAAGAGTGTTAGCACAAAGTGAAATGCCAGCATTTGAACTCAAGTTGCCAATTCCATTTCCTACTATAATAACTGTTATGCTATGTGCACCACCTCTGTCACAATGTAAGATGCACTCTCCTCCCCAAAGGGGGGTCCTGAGTATGACACTAAACTGCACCTGATAACGAAGTTCCAGTTCTGGAGATCTAGGGAATGTGAAATATCCCTTCATTGCCATTACTTCCAGGTCCACTCTGACCTAGATTAGTAGTACCTGTTAGGGTCTCATCTATAGGTCAAATAGATCTGTTTGAAAATTATTTGTATTAGATAAGAATACTTGATATCATATAACTGTGTGCAAATAAATGACTATTATTAAATAGAAGTGAATACTTGAAACCATATAGTTATTATTATTAGATAGAAATACTTGAAACTATACAGCTGTGTGCAAATTATTTGTATTTGACAGGAATACTTGATACCATATAACTGGGATCAAAAACCTCTTAATATACAACAAATGTAAATAAAAGCCTACAATGAATGTGATTTCCTAACCTCCTGGTATAAAATAACCCTAGATGTGTTAACATGCCATTAAAGTCATTTAATATTATGTGTGATGAGTAGTCAGGCTGGATAAATGTTTATATTCTAACGATTCTTAAATTATTAAAAAACAACTAATAGTTAGTGATTCTTGGCTCAAAAGACAAAACTAAAATATTCAATTGTGGTTAGATACTGACGACTGCTTTGTAGTTGGCCTTAAGTGACTTTATAAGAAAATATATCATCTAATAAGATTTTCTGTACTATAAAAATCCCTAAATCTATATTTATTGAAAACTGTGAATTGTTCATTGGAGGGTTCCCAGAATGCATTTATAATTTTTCACAATGGCTGATAGGGCTTCAAACTAGGAATTCTTCTAAGCTCTAGCCATATCAGTACTACTGTATAGTTGGTTGGACTCTGACAAAATACTTGGAGAAAAAGATGGGAATTACACATGGATGCTTTTAAACAGATACTGGAAGCAGCACCCTACAACACAACATCTGTATGGCTACTTACCTCCCATCTCACAAACCATCCAAGCAAGACCTGCTGAGCACTGCTGGAGAAGTAAGGATGAACTCATAAGTGATGTTTTCCTCTGTACTCTTACACATGGACATACCAGTGTTGGTTAACCAGTGTGTGGACACTAGGTGCTGTTTAGATGACTTACCAAGAGTGATGGTTGATAAGGATGGATGGCAAGAGAGGGTCAAGGGAATCCATGATGTTGGTATGCCTTGATGATGATGATGAGGAATATTCAGAAGTTGGCCAAAAGGATTGGGTGGGGGAATTTATGCTAATTAGGTTAAAAGTTAAAAGTAGCAACCAGTAAGGGGAAACAAGCATAAAAAAGAGGTTGGTGTTCAAGTCCTGGTACAAAGCCACAATTTCAAGTCCTGATTTTTAAAAATTTATGAAGGTGTGTAGGGCCTATTTTAGAGAAGTAGTTTTCCTTTCCCACTTCCATAATATGACCTTGTGCCACACTAAGCTAATCTTGGGAAACATAAATATCTCTCATTTTTTTTTTGCTTTCTTCATAGCCAAGATTGCTGTTTATTTCTCTTAACTGCCAAAGATCAGTGTTCAAACCCAGGTGAAAAAAACAAAATTTCAAAAGCTAATTTTCTTGGATCAGGTCTTATCTAGAAATAACAAACTCTCCGTCAGTTGATTTTGTGCCAGATTAAGTCTTATAAATATCATTGCTGAAATATTCTCATTTAAAACTAATTGGTAAGAAAGCATAAATTTTAAGTGATGATTTTTCTCAAATAGACAGGCTCTGTCTACATCAAAGATTTGTATAATCGCATCTTTCCTTTTGCACTTCGTGTCCTTTGTTGTATGCGTGCAGTTAAACTGAGCTTAGTAAGTATCAAAGTATCAACTCCAAACAAGACTATAGATTTTGCCTAGCAACAAATTAGTTTCTCTTGTTTTATATCTGTTCTTTTTGTTTTCTTTGAGAATAATAGGGACAATCATGAACTGGCTAGGCTAGTGGGGTTAGTGTCTTACAAAAGCTGACATCAAGGTAGTTTGATTGTCAAGAAGTAACCCCAAATAACATTAACGGACTGTCTATTTCAAAAGGAATCAACTAATTAATGTTATTTATTAGAAATGTATCACTAACAACCATCGTGCTGGATGTTTTCAATGTTGTCTATATAAGAATTCACCTCTTTCTGATTAATATCAAAAGATAAATCCCGCTAGAATATTAAAATAATAATTCCCTTTGATGATGATAATAAGGATGTATATATGCGTGTGGATGTGTGTGTACACTTTATTAATAGCAAGTCTGGTTCTTTATTGAAAGTTATTGAAATGCTTTAATTATAAAGAAATAGATATTCCTCTTCTCTATCACCTGTGCCAAATCCACAAATCCCAATCAACAGGTAGACTATTTTAAATCAGGCAAATCTAATTTTATTGGAAGTAAAGCCAGAAATTTTTTATTTATTTATTTATTTTTTTTTTTGGTTTTAATAGTTTGATTTCTTTTTGATAACTTTTTTATCATAACAAAACTTTGTTTAAAATGTTGAGGAAAAATATCTTTCTAAATCATCATGGACTTTTGTGGGGCTATTCAGTTTTTGATTTTTTTTAATTGAAGAGAAATATCAACCAAAATTTTTATTTCATTGTTTATTAACATTATTTATTGTTTATTATGAAAGTGTTTCATTAACTTTCGGCTAAGAAATGTTTTAGAAAAACAAGACATAGTGCACACTGAACGAATTGATGGTTTTGAGTTTTGGAAAAGAGGAATTGGGGTAAAAATAGAGAAAAGTCATATAGTGATCTACTTGTTTGGTTTGGTTTGGTTTCTTTGTTTAATGGCATATCAACCTTTGTAGGTTATTTAATGCCAAAGCCATTCTCCTAGAAGAACAGTAGTGGTACCATTTAACCCATAGCTGGGAGGATAAGGGGGTTCATACCTTTCCCAAGGGTATTTGCCTGAAAGTGACTGGAGTACGAACTTGTCATTAGCACAGCTTGTAAAATATCTTGTTTAGTATAGCAGTTATTGTTGTAGGAAATAGTCGACAACTCAAGTACAAATCCTGGACAATGCAGATTGTTTCACTTCGTACCAATGCTCTTGAAAAATGCAAGAATCCATCTCTTCTCCCTTCAACTATGAATAAATAATTGGGCAGACTAGGTTCTTTAGCTTTAGTTACACAACTAGTCTAGGGGAAAGAAAACTCTGAATTCAAACCAACTGTACTCCACTTGAAGATTGACCTTATATCACATCTTGCCCATGGTGGAAAGGTTGGATAAATATATACTTGTAAAATATCTCTGTATAGTGAAGAATAGTATGCAATGGAAATACTTGTATAATTATCAACTTGTTACAATGATTTTTTTTATGTAATATTTTTTTATTTTTTCTTCTCCCTCTAAATGTCATTGTTTTTGTGCTTTCAGGCCCAGAGCTGTCCGAGTGCGCTGAGGTGAGAGAGCCTCCTGACCCCGTGCAATACTACCATCACATTCCTAGCGAAGTGAAGAAGGCCAGACAACGAGTGGCTATCAAGAACATCAAAAGCCAATTGACAGAAGAAGAACTTGAAGAGGAGAAAGCAATTCAGAAAAAACAACTCCAAGAAATGTTTGACTTGATGAAATCTCAGGGTGACAAATTTGGTTTGACAGATAGTGAAATGCAAAAACAAATGCAACTCTATTCTATATAAGTATTCAGTTATTTTACATTCCAGTGCAATTCTTATTATTGGATCTTAAATGTTTATTATAAGTTCTTTTATTTTATCTTTTTTATTTTATTTTTTTTTCGTGTTGGTTTTCTCATAGTTTCAGATTTCTTTCTTCTTTTCATTGTTGTTAATAAACATTCTTATTTTCCCAATCTTTTTTGTTATTTACTTTTCCTATTTTAAATAAAGATTTGTGTGTGTGTGTGTGTGTGTGTGTGTGCATGCATGTATGTGGTGCATTCAATAAGTTTCCAGACTTTTTTTTTTGTACAGGCATTTAAAATTGTTGTAGACTCTTGGAAATTCAGTATGTTATTGCTAGACATCTTATGAGATGACTGACCAATTTTTATGATTTCAGGTTCAAATCAACAGCTACAGCAGGAATTCGAATACACCCTACTAAAGCCTGATTGTCACAGCTGGTGAATTTCAAAAATCCAATCTGACACTTGCAATAAAATTGTGTTTTAAACTTGGAAAAAATGCCACAGAGATGTATGGAATGCTTCAGACTGCTTTTTGACCATCTTGCATGAATCGAGTATCAGTTTTTGAGTGGCATAAGAGATTCAAGGAAGGCAGGGATTCTGTGAGGGATGATGAGAGCTGTGGGAGGAGTAAGGAAGTCTATAGACCAGAGTTGATTGGCCAAACGGTTAGGGTTACTATGTTGAGGTTTTAAGGGAGTTCAGGAAGAGATTCCGTCGGAAGAGGCCAGCACTCTTCAAATCAGGTCAGTGGCATTTCCACCAGGACAATGCACCAGTTCACAACTCCATCCTTGTCACAGACTATTTGACCAAAATGGGCATCAAGACAGTTCCTCAGCCTCCCTATTGTCCAGACGTTGCTCCCTGTGACTTTTGGTTATTCCCTAAGCTCAGAGGCTGTCGTTATGAGACAATTGAGGAGTTGAAAGAGGCTGTGACGAAGGTAATTGACACGCTCACACAAGAGGACTTCCATGGGGCCTCCCAGAAGTTGTTGGAACAGTACAACAAGTGCATTGCAGCCGGAGGAGATTACTTTGAAGGGGACTAGAGTTTCATGCGTGTACTATCAATAAAAGTGCCAATGCGAAAAAAAGTCTGGAAACTTATTTAATGATCCTCCATAGAATAATTGGATGCATACCTTTCCCAGCACATGAAATGCTAACAGCCTTGGCCAGATTTTAAACTCGGGTCACCGTGTCTGAGTTCAATACCTGGATGAAACCGTTTACATTTCGCATAGTATTAATAGCTTTGGGAAAGGTATGTAACAAAACTGGTAAGTTACAAAAAAAATATAATGTGTTTGTCGTCTTACTTTCGTCACCTGAACAAGGAATAAGGTTACAATATCGATGAGTAATATCATTTTATTTTATCATGGGAAGCTTTTGATATATGACACCAGCCAAGTCAAGAAATAATTTTTAGATCTCAAATTATCTGATCTCGGCTGTCTCTGCTTTCTGTATGAACTGGAATTTTATTGGGGGGGGGGTCCTGACACTCGTTCATGAATATCAATTTCACCAACTGTCAAAATCTGTCTTGCCTTTTCTAAATAATTAGGTGATACCTAAATAAGGTAAATGACTTGACGTAACTAATTTTTACTTTCACCTTCAGCATCTATGTATACGGTAGCTTTGAATGCACATTCCTGTGACTCAGTCTCACCAACTAAGGAAAAAAAAACAACTTTTAATATAATTCATTCATTATATTCTTTCATCTTTCTGTTATTAACAAAAAGGTGGTAAAAAATTCTGATCTTAACAAAAGTGCTTATGTACTTGAGATATTTATAAAAATTGAACAAGGAAAATTATTTAAATCTAATGATTAAAGTTAATGTAATAAAAATCATTGAATTTTCAAAATTCTCTATTGCAAATATAATCATGAAATATCACTGAATTGGTAAAATTTGCCAGAGACTTTGTTAGGGCCAAATAAAATAAGGTAAAAGACTTACCAAATATCAATTTTACCAAGTCAGCTGGGGCTGTAGAATACACCGGCTGCATCTCTGCAGAGGGGTGAGACCCCATCCCAATGAGTGTCCTAGATATGACACTAAACAATCTGATAGTGAGGCTCCAGTAATGCTGGAGCTTAAAGGAATGCAGAGTACCCCTTTATTACCATCGCTCCCAGGTCCACTCTGGCCTGGCGTGGTAGCACCTGATAGGGCGTTATTTATGGGTTAAATAGAACTAACGGCATACTTATGCTAAACTGAATTTTTTGACTAAACTGAAAAGCTTGAAATAGAAATGCTTTTAACAATCAAACCGTACTTACATTAAAACTGCGTGCTTATACTAAACTGAATTATTTGAAATGGAACTGTTTTTTGACATTGAAACTGATTTGTTTAATATAGAACTGTTCAGACATTTAACTGTGTGTAAACAAAAGCTGTACTTATACTAAACAGAATTAGCTGAATTAGAACTGCTTGACTAAACTGAATAGCTTGAAATAGAAATGTTTTTCACAATTAAACTGCTCTTACATTTAAACTGTGTGCTTATGCTAAACTGAATTGTTTGAAATCGAAGTATTTTCCTAATAATGGATTTGGCATTAAATAACCTACAAAGGTTGATATGCCATAAAACCCAAACAACCAACCAAATATCAATTATTTATTAGAATGTTTTGTTATAAATTTTTCTAAAGTACAGAAAAATGTGTGGGTTTTTTTGTGTTTGGGGGGTGTGTGTGCATATTTCTACACTTGAACTTAATTTGCTTATTTGATTGGGTTATATAAGTCCAATAAATTTGTACACATTTTACATATAATTCATTTGAGAAATAAAAAGAAAGTGTAGTGAGTGAGTTTGAATTCCAGTCACATTATTACATTCACTTTCAGATTAATACTTTTGGGAAAGGCATGAACACCCTTATTCCCTCCAGCTACCCATATTGTTCTGGTAAATAAATTAAGATATTTCTCTTTATGGAAATTTTACTAGTTTTATTTGATTTAATTTTTCTTTTTATCTTAAGAAAAAGAAAAAAGAAATAGATTGACATTTTCTAAAAAGATTTTTACTGATTTTTTTTTTTTCAAATATATTTTATTTGATAATGTGAAAAATTCTTTTTCTTTTTTTTATCCTTTTTTTTAACAAAGATTTTCTTTTTAAAATGCGATATCATTTGAATATACTTTTGGTTTGGTTTGGTTTGGTTTGATGGCATATCAACCATTGTAGGTTATTTAATGCCAAATCCTCTTTATACATATATATTAAATATATATGATTTGGTTTGGTTGGGTTTTATGGCATATCAACCATTGTAGGTTATTTAATGCCAAATCCTCTTTCCATATATATATATATATATATATATATATATATATATATATATATATAATGATTTCTAAATACATTTTTTAGATAACATTTTTTTAACAAGCCTGAGCTCTTTTTTTTTTTTTTTTTTTTTTTTTTTTTTTGCACCCAGTTAAATGGTTTCCCTTATTTCTATCAAATATAATTCTATTTACTATTAAATTTTTTTAAATTAAATTACTATTACTTTTTCCAGGGAAGGAGTAGCGCCCTCCCCTACACATTGGTGTAGTAGCTATCGAAAAGGGAGCCTTCGGGTTACCCTCGACTATGGTCGCCAACTTTACTACTTACTATTAATCATTTATTTACTCAGTTAAATGTCAAAACAGTTCTATTTCAAACAATTCTGTTTAGCATATGCACACAATTTAGTTCTATTTGACCCATAGATAGGACCATATCAGGTGCTACCATTCAAGGCCAGTGTGGACCTGGGAGTGATGGCTAATCTGCATTCTCCAAAGCTCTAGCATTATTGAAGCCTCACCATCAGTTTGTTTAGTGTCATGTCCTGGACACTTGTTGAGGGCAGGGGTCTTACCCCTCTGCAGAGATGCAGTTGGTGTATTCTGCAGCCACAGCTGACTAGACCATATATTTTTTCTATGGTTATAGTTGTGGAGGGATCAAATTTAATGTATGGATGCAGAAAAATGTAGTTATTTCCTTTCTGTCTGTTACAGAAATAAAAAGCAGTCGTGACTTTAAATTTTGTACATTAATTTCTCTAAAATGAAATTTGTGTAAAATCAACTGTATTTTGGACAATAAAATATATTCACATTTTTTCTTTTTTTTTTAAACAGATTTTTTTAAATCAAATATTACATTTTATTTGATAATGTTGAAAATTCTTTTATTCCTTTTTTATCTGAGATTTTTATTTAAATATGCTAATTATGAACCAGGTAATTTTTTTGATACATTTTTTATGTTTATAGTTGTTGGGAGGGGCAAATTTAATGTATGGAAGCACAGAAATCTAGCTATTTCTTTTGCATCAATTTGTTGTCTATTACAAAAACAAAAGGGTAGCATTTAAATAGATGTACTGTTTTAAGTCACCACAGATGCTGCTCTGAAACAACTTCAAATAACACTTGTACAAAATCTGCATTTAGGACAATGAAACTTATAACCAAATGCAGACACATGTGACAATACACTGCCGGCCAACTCCTACTATCTCAACTACCCAAACTACTCATGGCTATCAGATCATCTAGTGGTTTCTCTCATCTCCGGCCAGGGGTATTACACATTTCTTTACAGACACACAAAACACAACCAAGAGGGTAGAAGAAAAGAGAACAAGCAAACACAGACTTGGGTTAGCTCCAAGCGCAAGAAGGGAGAAGTTTGTGACACTTTCCTAGCATTCTCTTTGCTATCGTGAGTGTATATTCGAGCGAAACTCCCACAAAGTCACCAGGAATGCTGACTCATCCTCTCCCATAGGCTAACTTGGCATTTCAGTTCACAGGTTCTAGCTCCTGCTCTCTTCTACCGACCGCCCTGTTCTGTTCTCTGCCCTGGTCTCTTCTGCTCTGGGACCTTCCTTCCCTCGTCCTCTTCCAGTCTTGTAGGAGATCTCACGCACAAGCTCTTTTGTATGGGTTTCGCGCCAAAACAAAGGGATCCTCTGACTGGCACCCACACCCACGCAACAAATGCCCAACATTGTGTCACACATGGCCTTCTAAGTTAAAATGAAATAAAAATACCATTTTTAAAAAAAAAAAAATCCATTCACTTAATGAAGAGAAAGCAAATGACATTTTTACATCTTATTATGAAGTCATTTCTCAGGATTCTGTGTGGTGCTAATCTTACATAAGATTTATCTGTTTAAATTTCTGAGGTTCTTATTTACGTACCTCAAAATAAACTTTCAACCGTTGTATCCTTTTACAGTTGTTGTTGGTAACGTTGAACAAAACTCTTATACTTAATCCACTTTTCATGACTTGGGAAATGTTGTATCCTCTAATTTTACTTTTTGTAAAGTCACTTTTCTGTCTAAGAACAGGAATTGATTGCCCAGTTGGCTGGGGTTGAAGAATACACTGATTGCACCTCTGCAGAGGGGTAAGACCCCACCCCAATGAGTGTCCTGGATATGACACTAAACAATCTGATAGTGAGGCTCCAGTAATGCTGGAGCTTTGGGGAATGCAGTGTACCCCTTTATTGCCATCGCTCCCAGGTCCACTCTGGCCCAGCGTGGTAGCAACTGATAGGGCCTTATCCATGGGTTAAATAGAACTAATGGCATACTTATGCTAAATTGAATTGTTTGAAATAGATATGTTTTTGACAATTAATCTGTATTTATGTTTAAACTGCGTGCTTATGCTAAACTGAATTGTTTGAAATGTAACTGTTTTTGACATTGAAACTGTAGTTACACTAAACTGATTTGTTTAATATAGAACTGTTTTGACGTTTAACTGTGTGTAAACAAAAGCTGTACTTATACTAAACTGAATTAGTTGAATTAGAACTGCTTGACTAAACTGTACTTACAAATAGAAGTATTTTCATAAAAATGGATCTGGCGTTAAATAACCTACAAAGGTTGATATGCCATAAAACCCAAACAACCCACGAACAACTGAATACTTTGGATTCCAGGCAGACTTTAACTACCATCTCTGAAACCAACACATTTATCCTTTAGGCAACTATCCCAGAGGACAATTTAAAGAGTCAATTTTTAAGAACCTTAAACTTAATGTCAAAAATACTACAAGTGTACTTACATACAAACAAACAAAAAAATGACTTAAGATTTAAAGCTCTTAAAGATGAACTTTAAATTGCCTACTGAAGACAATGGCTGAGAGGATAAAAGTGTTAGGAACTTCAAGTTAGAAGCTACTTAGAGGTTAGGAGTTCAATCCTTATGCTTGGCAAGAGTTAAAATAAGTGAGGAAAGAAGAATAAACAGCAGAATAAGAACTGTCTATTCCAGTGGGTTAGGAAATATGCTAATCACAAATATTGTAGATGAGACAACAAAGAAAATGGGGATAATGATCGTCTAAGAAACTTATGACTCAGACAAAAGTTTTTGACTGCTCTACCCACAAAGTTTGTACCTAAAAGTGATTTCAAACCCAATCTTTTTAATCCCTCATTTTACAGTTCATGCCTTCAGACATCTTATATCAGTTAATTTGCCTGCTTTGTTGATTTTATAATGTCACTCTCCTTCTTGACAAAGTTAAGGCCAGGATTGAACTCAGGTTTAGTTCCACTGAGGCTAGCACTTCTGAAATCAACACTCTTATTATCTAGGCCACTGTCCCAGGGGGACAATTAAGACACTTTTTTTTAGAGTGTTAAACCTTATATCCCCCCCCAAAAAATACACATATATTCTGATTGAAAAGTTAATTAGGTTTGAAGCTCTTAAAACAGTCTTTAAGTTGTCGCTGGGGACAATGGCTGAGAGAGGAAGAGAGTGTTAATTAGAGCTTTTGTTGGATATTGACATGAAGATCCCTTTTGACATTTTGTATAAATTGTGTGGGTAGCATGCTAGAAGCAAGTCAAACACTGCGATAAAAAAATAACAGGCTATGTACTTGGTTACTAAAGTAAACAGGACGCAGGTGTTGCTAGGTGGAAATTCAGCATAGATTGCATGGGTGGCATGTTAGAAGGAAACATGATCACATGAATTGTGTGGGTGGCATGTTAAGAGGCATGTCCATGTGCAAAGTGTAAGCAGTGAGTTGGAGGAGATGTGGCCATAAGTATTTGTGTGGGCATCCAGAATATCATATAATCAGGAACATTTTCAACCTGAGAACAATGAAGAATGGGACCGTCGCCCCTGCGTGTGTACAAACTCAGGCTTCTTCAACTCTCTCATTTTACCCATACATACATTTCAGGTAAGGAAAAGAAAAGAAGCAGATTATATTTTTATACGTCAATATTGTTGTCTTTCTTTGCTATACAACACTGAGCTGGAGATATATAATACACCAACTGCATCTCTGCAGAGAGATAAAAACCCACCTCCACCCAGTGTCCTGTATATGACACTAAACCATCTAATGGTAAGGCACCAGTTTTGGAACTTTGGGGAATATGAAGTACCCTTTGTCATTACTCCCAGGTCCACTCTGAGCTGGAGTGGTTGTACTTGTTAAAGTTCCATCTATGGGTAAAAAATATCTAATTATTTTCTATATGTGAAACCATTTAACTGTATGAAAATGACTATTAAAAGTGAATTATTATTATTACATAGCAATACGTGGAACCAAATAACTATGTGCCAACAAATAAGCTTTGACTCATTTAAAAAATTTTTATCTACAAACTATTCGTTAACAAATCATATTTAATATATGTGTGGGAGTATATGCATGTGTGTAAGTGGTATTTAGCTTTAAATAATCTGCAGGAGTTGATGTGCAATAAAACACAGTCAAATCAAGCTAAAACAAACATTTTTTTTTCTAAATGCAATAGTCAAATTAATTAAGATGAATTAATTGATACATGTTTTGTTACAACCAAGATGAGGCCCCAATTTTAAATAAAGAATTGTTTTTGTACTGAAGAACATTGAACTGTTCACAATGAACAGCCTGTAACCATTTGCATCGCTATGTAAACTCACTAATCTTTCAACAAATATGGCCATTTTTCCCCTCATTTTTCTCAATAAAACAGAATTGGAATTGGAATGTTAAATGTCAACATAATACATTTTTTTTTTTAGGTTTGTTTTTAAATGAAAAAAATTTGGGCTCTTATCTTTCTAACAAAACCAACGAGACAATTTTTTAAGATTTATTTTATGTTTTAAAACTGTGTCTAAATAACTTGCCAAAAAATGTGTTTTTTTCACTTACTATGCAGCAATTTCATAAACGGTTTCATTAAAACTAAATTTGAACAAAAAAAATTCACCAGCTGTAACAATCAAACTTTAGTAGGGTGTATTTGAATTCCTGCTGTAGCTGTTTATTTGAACCTGAAATCATAAAAATTGGTCAGTCATCTCATAAGATATATAGCAATAACATAGTGAATTTTCAAGAGTCTACGACAATTTTAAATGCCTGGAAACTTATTGAATGCACCATGTATATTCATCTATGGGTAAATCGTATGTTCAGCTTGGGTTCTTTAACCTTGGTATGGCAACTGGTCGAAAAGGAAAACTCTGGATTCAAATATGTTAGCAGTGGAGATATATAACTCCATGACAATAAAACTATGATCAAACCGGAGAGGTCAAAGATAATGACACAGTTATCTTGGCTCAACCTATCACTGGATAACAAATTCTGAGGTTGAAGAGTATTATATGAGCCATACAAGTGTATAGCATTGGAAACTGTTGTAGAGTAGCTGGAACACCCCACCCCGACAAGATAGACTAGTCTAAAGCCTATTTAAACAGTGTTCATCATTCATTGATATTGTAACCTTATTCCTTGTTCGGCCGTGTTCGTTATGACTCGGCTGTGTTTGCTATGGAATGGATCCGGCCAGGTGTGCCGTGGCACTGGAGATTTCCTCTGGCCTCAAGGAGCCGTCCCCCCAGGCTTTTATCTCCTTCGGGGGGAGGGGGGTTTATTGCCTGGCACCTCTAATAAGGGGAATGCTGGTGGGGCTGAAGGTATTTTTTAACACTCAAGCTCAACATTTCACAGTTGAGTATGTTTCATCACATTCTAGACCTCGGCAAAAGCATTCAGAGTTGCCGAATTGAACCTCATTAACAAAATATTGTAAAATTTTTCATTTCCCTGAATATTACAAAGTTTCAACGGATTCAGTCTTCTTCAGAGGTACAATTTGTATGAAAAAAGAAGTCATATTTGCATTAATTAAAATTAAAATGTGTGAACAGCTGAGTAACTAATAAAGTGAAAATGTCTCAATGAATAAGTGCTAATCTGAAAAAAAGAAATTATGCAGCCAGTTTTTGGTGAAACACAGGTTTGTGCAAGTGCATCACACTTTATTTTCACCAGACCCCCAGGCCTATGTAACTTTTTCTTGTTTCCTACAATTTCATACAATTTGTATGAAAAAAGAAGTCATATTTGCATTAATTAAAATTAAAATGTGTGAACAGCTGAGTAACTAATAAAGTGAAAATGTCTCAATGAATAAGTGCTAATCTGAAAAAAAGAAATTATGCAGCCAGTTTTTGGTGAAACACAGGTTTGTGCAAGTGCATCACACTTTATTTTCACCAGACCCCCAGGCCTATGTAACTTTTTCTTGTTTCCTAAATTGAAAATTCATCACCAGGGTAAAATTTAAGATGTGGAGGACATTAGAAGAAATACAACAGTCCAGCTCAACATCTTTATCTAAAGGGTAATTTCAGAGGTGCTTTGACCAGTCGAAAGTTCATTGGAATAAGTGTGTTGAATGTTAAGATGACTATTTTGAAGAAAATTAACCTTTCAGCTTTCCTTCATTTCTGTCTCAGTAAATACAGATTTAGTTTCGATAATTTTTGAACACACCTAGAATATATATATATATATATATATATATATATATATATATATATATATAACAATAGAGGACAAAAGAATGATACAACAAAAAAGAATCCTGTAAGAACATTAGACAAAATCAAGTGCTCTTCTGCCGACAGAGCAGTATAAAAATTAAAATGATTCTTATCTCATCTTCCTTAGCTCAATTATTTCTTTTGTTTTATAAAGCAAAAAAGAAAAAAAAATTCTCAGACGAAAGTTTGTTCTAAGTAATAAATATATTATTGTAAAATGGAAATATTCCCAATATGCATGGATATATATATATATATATATATATATATATATATATATAAGTATTATTTGGTCCAGTTAAACCGGAGTTGGGAGTAATTCCATCAGGACAAGAAAACTATTCAAGAGTGAACATTAAATCTTTTAGGGTATAAAAAATGTAAACAAAGGCTGCTGCTGCTGTTTCTGAAAATAAAAATACCTTAAAATTCCCTTAGCCAACGTGGTCCGCTTGGTGGACGAGTGGTCGGAATCACAGTCTAGCGTAAAGTTGGACGGGTTTTGATCCTGGCTCCGAGCGTCCTGCATGTCTAGCCACACTGAAGAGTTCTGATAGAACGAAACAGTCTGTCTGTGGATGACTATATATATATATATATATATATATCATCATCATTATCATCAAATTGTACTGCTAGCATGGATTTTTCTGGCTTTCTCTCTCTTTCCATCTGTTCCTATCATTAATTGCTCCGGGCAGGTTTTCCAAACTACATCTTGTGTCTGCACAGAGCTAATATAGATAAGTTCTTGTGGGTTGACTAACATAAAAGACCATCACTTATGAGTTTATCCTTGCTTCTACAGTAGTGTTCCACACTTCTTGTAAATCTTACTTGGCTGGTTCTAGAGATGGAAAGTTAAAGCTAGATGGAAACTGCACAAGAATGCTATGAGCTATATTGAACAAATCCTGGAAGCTACACGCCATGAAACAACAGCTGTACAGCCACACACACGCACATATATATATATATATATATATATATATATATTAATAGTAAATATATTTACTACTTCTAACAAACTTTTGTCAGAGAATTGTATTTTTTCTTTTTTACAACATTAAACACATGAAACTGATAGTGAGAGAATGTACCAAGGAAGGTTAGACAAGAATTATTTTATATATATATATATATATATTTCAAAATGAATATGTCCACTTAGAGATCCATATTTTTAAGAATTATTTATTTTGTTCTTACATATGTGTATTTTTCTAGCTTGTTGATTTCATCAGAGAACATATGTGGCACAAAGCCATATAAATGGGGCACCCAATGAGACTCAAACTCACTTGTGTAGGTTTGTTGATAGAATTAACATATGGACCTATTCATTTTGAAATATCTAATTTTTTCTCTCTTTGGACCTACAACAGAAAAAAAATTTACGCACACACATATGTGCGCATGTGTGGGTTGGGAATATTTCTATTTTACAATATATACATACATATGTGTGTGTGTGTGTGTGTGTGAGTATTAGAAATATTTCTGTTTTACAATATATATATATATGTGTGTGTGTGTGTGTGTGTGTGTGTATTGGGAATATTTCTTTTTACAATATATATATATATATATATATATACACACACATATGTGTGTGTGTGTGTGTGTGTATTGGGAATATTTCTATTTTACTATATATATATATGTATGTGTGTGTGTGTGTGTATTAGGGATATTTCTTTTTTACAATATATATATATATATATATATATATATATATATATATATATATATATATGTGTGTGTGTGTGTGTGTGTGTATTTGTATATATTGGGAATATTTCTATTTTACAATATATATATGTGTGTGTGTGTGTGTGTGCGTATTAGGGATATTTCTTTTTTACAATATATATATATATATATATATATATATATATATATATATATATAAAATAAACTTAAATCGTGAGTCGGAAATCTTCTACTAAAGTTTCACCTTATCGGATCATCAGGAAGTCTAACCCCGACTAATGCTAAAGGAGAAAATGGCGTTTTCTCCTTTAGCATTAGTTGGTATTAGACTTCTTGATGATCCATTAAGGTGAAACTTTAGTAAGAGATTTCCGACTCGCGATTTAAGTTAATTTTATAATTGGCTCCACTCGTGTTGAGCACTCTTGTAATTGTAGCATTGCAGTGTTTACGGAAGGTTTTAGTTTTCTTTTGACCAACTGACTGCGTATCCCTTGATTTTTTTCAAGGGGTGTGACGGGGTTGGCGTTTTCTTTCTTTTTGTCCTATAATATTTTTTCTTTTTTCCCCAGGTGGTGATTCGAGATATTTTTATCTCTTGTTCCTGGCGGTTTTTTTTTTTTCTTTTTTTCTGGTACCGTGAATGCTGGTAGATATTAGATTAGTATATATATATATATATATACACACACACACACACACACATATATGTGTGTGTGTGTATTGGGGATATTTCTTTTTTACAAAATATATATATATATATATGTGTGTGTGTGAGTGTGTGTGTGTATATTGGGAATATTTCTATATATATATATATATATATATATGTGTGTGTGTGTGTGTGTATATTGGGAATATTTCTATTTTACAATATATATATATATATATGTGTGTGCATGTGTGTGTGTGTGTGTGTTTGTATTGGGGATATTTCTATATAGACACTTGTGGTGTAATGGTTACCATTGTAGGAAATGGACATGACAACCTGAGTTCAAATTCTGGACAAGGCTGTTTGCATTTCACATAGTACTAATACATTTGGGAAAGGTAAGAATTCAACTATTCTCCTTCCAACTATGGGTAAATAGTAGGGCAGACTGAGCTCTTTAATCTTAGTATGGCAACCAATCTCGGTGAAAGAAAACTCTGAATTCAAACCTGTTAAACTCCTTTTAAAAATAGATCTTGTGTTATATCCTGTTCATGTGGAGGGGTTAGGTGTCTATATATATATATATATATATATATATATATATATTTTAGTTTTATACCTATTCCATGATTCTGACGGTGTGAAAAAATCTGGATGATACAATTCATAAAAAAAAAATTATTCAAACTGATATCTGGGGAAAAAAATTCCAATAAAAAAAAAGACCCTAAACATTCATACTGCTTGAAAATAATCAATCAATACAGCAATGCCTAGTCAAAAATACTGACAAAACATCTTAAGATAAAACGTAAGAGTGCTTAATACACTAAGTAGAGTGAAATTTATCCTGATGATCTGGTTAGGTGAAACCTAAGTAGATTACTTCTGACTCTGTATGTATTTATATAAGTTTGAATAGCAGAGACACAAGGTCAATGTTACTTGGTGATTGCCAGTTTTTTGCCCATGTAATCACCAGACCTTAACATAGGCCACGAGCTAACAGTCATCAAGCACAATTGATTCTGCGTCTATACCATTCAATCCAAGACTTACATATGCTCTATTATTAATATTGAGCACTCTTTAGGAATACAACAAACTATATATATATATATATATATATATATATATATACACACACAGACACACATAATTCAATATAAAAAAATGCAACATTATCCAACACACTTCTTGAGTTTGTTAAAAGATACAGGATGCACAATAGCAGCCTTAATGTATATTCAGTTTTTTATTTAATTTTTTCATGATTTTATTGTTGAAAATAAAATGATATGCGAGAGGTTAATGTGATCAAAATATTTGGTTTTTTCCTGGGCATCACCAGGTGATCCTAATCCATCAAAGTTATTTATAAAAAAAATTGTTTTCAGCGTTTTTTTAATAACTGAATTATCTTTAGATAAAACGAGGCTAATATGAACTGTTGAAAGAATTTCATTATGCGTTGAGTGGTGTGATCTCCAAGGTAGCAAGTTATTACAATGTCTGTCTAAATTCAGTGTTGGAAACTATATGACCACCTTTTTTTTTAACCTGAATGGTGAAATGTTTACATTGGATCCTTGTTGCACTTAGCCAAGTAATATTGATCAAAACTTACCACTTTTCACAGAAACAAAACATTTTTTAAAAGGAAAAAGCTGTTTTTTGTTTTTTTAAAAAATGTTTGTGGTAATGAACTTCATCAACCAGGTATTTCGGATGGAACATCAAACCTAATGTTCTTCAGAATGTCATTTTATAGTTCGACTTGTAGGAAGATAATGATTATCTCCCTTTGAGAATGGGCATGACTGTTGGGTCACTCATGAGGTGTGACAGAGTCCCATGGGTTTTTTCCTCTCCTCCTTTTTCTATTTTGGACTCCTTTCATATACTGCTTGTTCATAGAACAATACATGTATATTTCTAGCTGTTGGTTCGTGTATTCTTTCTTCTTAATGACATTGTTATGTATATTATGTATATAAAAGATTAAATGTTCATAGTATGTACAAATGCGTTTATCTTGTTTTTCCTGCCATTGTGTTCAGCGTTAGTATATCAAAGATATACTATTATTGGTCCTTGGTGAGTGGAGACTTGACAAAATATCTTCCTCAGCACAGAGCATTCCAATAAACTCCTAAATACCTGTACATTGATTCTAGAAGCCAAATTCATCACAAAGATGGCGATATTAGTCCAAGAGTTTCTTTTACATGTTCAATCTGCGGTTTGAATTGTTTTCATTTGAGAACCAAATCAGCATCCGTGGTTGTCATTAACAAATAGATTCTTCGAGAAGCCTCTTTGCCAACACGTCGACTTGTTTCCAAGACTCCTGCTTTTCGACGCACCTACAAAATAAAAATTGGTTAAATAAAATGTTTGTAAAGGTTTAAAATTTGGTGTAGCAAAAAAGATTTTAGAAGCAAGAAAATTTACTTTGCTTCCACTGCAAAGCCTGGAGCAGGAAGCCAGAGGCATCAGTCTCGAAGTGAACTTAGATAAAATAGAATTCATGTATTTTAATTAAAATGATGCCATCTTCTCACTAAATGGCAAGCCTTTGAAATTAGTAGACCAGTTCACATACTTTGGTAGTAGTATCTCATCTACTGAAACATAAATAGGAATTGAATTCATGTATTTTAATTAAAATGATGCCATCTTCTCACTAAATGGCAAGCCTCTGAAATTAGTAGACCAGTTCATATACTTTGGTAGTAGCATCTCATCTACTGAAAACAATGTCAACATACATATAGGTAAGGTATGGTCAGCAATTGACAGGTTATTGACCATATGAAAATCTGATCTTTTTGATAAAATAAAATGGGAATTTTTCAAAGCTGTAGCCATGTCAGAACTATTGTATGGTTGCACCACTTGGACTTTAATAAAATGCCTGGAGAAAAAGCTACACAAGGGTGTCTGGAGATGGGAGCTACACAAGGATGCTGCATGCTGTTTTGAACAAATCCTGGAAGCAGCACCCTACAAAATAGCACCTGTATGGCCACTTACGTCCCATCTCACAAACCATCCAAGTAACATGAACAAGATATGCTGGATACTGCTGGTGAAGAAACGACAAACACATAAGCAATGTTTTCTGATGGACTTCTACTTATGGACACACTAATGATGTTCAACCAGCAAAAACTTACATTCATCAGCTTTGTGCGGACACTGGATGTATACTAGAAGACTTGCCAAGAGTGATGGTTGATAGGGATGGATGGTGAGAGAGAGAGTTAAGAGAATCTGTCCTGTCAACACATTATGATGATGATGATAAACACATAAAATATTGTCAATAAAAAAAAATGACATCAGATATGAAAATGTTTTTTGATGGTCTGACAATATAAGCTCTTCTGCTCCCAGATGCATATACATTAGGTGAGGTTAGTTGGATTTTATGGCATATCAACCCTTGTAGGTTATTCAATGCCAAATCCTGTTTATACAAATGTATTGAATAAATATGATTTGTAAACATATTTTGATAACATTTTCAAACGAGCCTGAGTTCATTTTTTTTTTCCACACAGTTAAATGGTTTCAAGTTCTTCTATCTAATACGAATGATTCTATTTACTATTAATGGTTTCAAGTATTGCTATATAATGGTAACAATTTAACATCAGTCATATGTTTGCACACATTTAAATAGATATACTGTGACAGATTAATTAACGATTCAATGGGATTAGAATGAAATTATTAATCAAATGGATAGAAGGATAATTTTAGAAATAAGTTTGTTTTTCTTTAATACAGAGAAAAGGAAAAGGAATTTCCTATTATTTTTTTTTCATCATTTTATTTTCTATCTTATTTTATTTTTTCTTCCTTTTGGAATAAAGTTCCTGGAATTGAGTCTTTAGTAAGTAAGGTGATGGTTTGGGGAGTGGAGAGATGGATTTGTTGATTGTATCCTGTGATAAAAGGGTTAATGAAATCTAGTGTGGTCTAAAGACAAAGTCACGGCACAAAGTCTGAGACAGGATAAGTGGATTCTTTCCGACTTAAGTGATATTTGTCTGGACAGGACGCAGTGGGGCGTCCAGAATTCATATAAGCAGTGTGCAGAGTCTAGTCGGCAGTTAGCCTTAGAGTTGAGAGCTCGAAGAGTGATTTCAAAGGGGGAATTCAAAGAATTCAGTTCATAGCTGCGATCGATCAGAAATAGACATTTTTTTTTGGCAGAGTCCGGAGGAAACATAGACATTTTGAGCGGATAGACAGAAAGGCTAAATGCTGTGAAACGACTTTGTGAATCGTGCTGGTCCAATCAGAACCAATAGTTGAACATAGAAACTTTGTGAATCCAGATAGTTTTGTGAATAAGAGCCGAGAAAAACAAACTTTTTAAAGTAACCAAGGATCATTAGTTGTCTCCCTTACATCGTCTTTGTTCTCTCTGTCATCTCCTAAATGAGCGAATAAATCTCGTGTGACCTTTTTTTTGCACTTTATGCATTTGTGTAATTTCTTCTATGGCGAGATAAAGACAATAGCTTTCAGAAAGTTTTATTATATGAAAATCAAAAGTGTTGCTTTTCTCTTTTTGTGTTCTTGTGAAATGCGACAGGAGCTATTTTCTCCATAATCAGCGATTTTTCTTCGGCATAGATTCCAGCCAAAATTAGATCAACACCCACAGTGGAAATGATCAGAGGTAACTAAAACACTGCTATTCGGATCAAAAATTCACAATGTGGCAAATGGGGGTAGTTTCTTCAGTTCAACAAAGGGAGCCGTGTGATTTGATTTTGGTGAAAATTCCCAGGCTAAGCTAGACATACCGGCCAGCGCTGGATACTACGTCAGAATACATATGATTTGTAAGTGAATAGTTTGTAGGTCATTACATTTTTAAATAAGCTATTGTTTCTACGCAGTTAAATAGTTTCAATTATTGCTATTAAACACAAATAGTTCTATTCAATATCAATCATTTGTTTGCACACAGTGAAGTGGTTTCAAGTATTGCTATTTAACACTAATTATTCTATTCTGGACATTGGCATAATGGTTAGAGTGTCCGCCAATGGAGACCTGGGTTCAATCCCAGGTCAAGTCATACCAAAGACTTTAAAAATGGTACTTGATGCCTCCTTGCTTAACACTCAGCATTATAAGGTACAGATCAAGGGTAAAGTGGAGAAATCCTAGGAAAGGAGTAGTGCCCTTCCCTACACCTTGGTGTAGTAGCCATCGAAAAGGGAGTCTTCGGGTCACCCTCGACTATGGTCACCAACTTACTATTCTATTCAGCACTAATCCTTCATTTACACACAGTTCAATGCTTCCAACTATTGTCATGTATCATTAACAATTAAATTAGTCATTTGTTGACACACAGTTAAATGATCAAACAGTTCTACTTCTAACAATTCTATTTAACATAAGTCATTTGTTTGCACACAGTTTAAATGTCAAATAGTTCCATTTGACCCATAGATAGCACTATATCAGGTACTACCACTCCAAGCCAGAGTGGACCTGGGACCAATGGTAAAGAAGGGGTACTCCGCATTTCCCAAAGTTCCAGGACTGAAGCATCACCATGAAATTGTTTAGTGTCTTATTGGGGACGAGCATAAAATACACACTGAATCTCTGCAGAGTGGGGGGTAAGACCTCCACACCCTGCAGAGGTTCAGTGTGTATTTTATGGTTCCAGCAGACTGGACTTTGGTGCACATAGGTACTGTAATACATAAGCATGTACGATCAAGCATGTCTATATAAGTATATATAAGTGAAGCATATATATATATATATATATATATGAAAAAAAAAAAAAATGTAAACAAAGGCTGCTGCTGCTGTTGCTAAAATAAATACCTTAAAATTCAATCAAGAATGTCTATATAAGTATATATAAGTGAAGCATATATATATATATATATATATATATATAATAAGTATATATATATATATATAAAACAAAAAAAAATGTAAACAAAGGCTGCTGCTGCTGTTGCTAAAATAAATACCTTAAAATTCCCTCAGCCAACATGGTCCACTTGGTGGCCGAGAGGTCTGAAACTTAATCTAACGTAAAGTTGGACGGGTTTCGATCCCGGCTTCGAGCATCCTGCGTGTCTAGCCACACTGAAGAGTTCTGATAGAACGAAACAGTCTGTCTGTGGATGACAATATATATATATATATATATATATGAAGTTGGCCAACTGTAGTTGAGGGTGACTTGAAGGCTCCCTTTTCATTAGCTACTACACCGAGGTGTAGGAGAGGGTGCCAGTTCTTTCCCTGGATTGCTCCACTTTACCCTTGATCCGTACCTTATAATGCTGAGTGTTAAGCAAGAAGGCATCAAGTACCATTTTTTTGGTCTTTGGTATGACTCGACCAGGTCATTGATTGAACCCTGGTCTCCCGAGCCATTGGCACATGCATGTTGGGTTTGTGTATATGTATTGGTGTGTGTGAGCATCCGCAGTGTATATATGTACCATAGTCATGACATGGCTATGTGTAAAACGTACATCGAATGTCCATAAAGATAGAACATAGGAATCTCAAAATTCGAAAATCACGGAACGAGTTCTTTGTTCAGGTACGAAACTTTTTTTTATTACCTTTGAGTTTAAAGGTTCTTCGACATAAGGAGAGAGAGGCACAATCTTTCTATTCTGGCTTTTTCATCTCCCCCACCAACACGTGTGGCACCCGCCACAAAGGTCTCTGCGAGCAAGTGAAAACCAACCGTCTTCCCTGAGGTAGGTCTCATCTCAACTCACTGACTTTTTCAAAATCTCCCCAAATCCTCCGCGCACTTCCGGTGCGTGACGTCATTCGCACTCTCTAGCCCTCGTTTCCTATCTCGGGCTATTGTGACATCTCTAAGTGACACATCTGCTCTGCGTGCGTGCATGAACACCTGTGTTAATGTTGCACCTAAGTAACCCACACACTGAGCCGAAAGGTTCTCAGCCTAACTAATCCCTCAGCCATTATATTACATATATATGTATAAACATGAATATGTGTATGCATAGTAGTATGAAAAGGATAGCTTAATAAATTAGGGAGGTTGGCAGATTTTAATAGATAATAAAACAGAAAGAGAAGGTTTCAATATGAGTGTGTATATATATATATAGGTATAACATATACGTATATACGGGGGGTGTCCTCGTGGTGTAATGGTTAAAGCGATGAACTGCGGAATCGTAGTACGCGAGTTCGTACTCCAGTCGCGCTATTACGTTCACTTTCGGGCAAATACCCTTGGGAAAGGTATGAACCCCCTTATTCTCCCTCCAGCTATGGGTAAATAGTAGGACGGACTAGGTTCTTCAGCCTTGGTGAGGCAACTAGTCTAGGAGAAGGAAAACTCTGAATTCAAAACCTGTTAAACTCCGCTTAAAAATTGACCTTGTGTTATATCCTGCCCGAGCGGAGGGGTTGGTAAATAGTAACATATACGTATATACATGTGCGAGTGAGCATATCTGTATGAGAGTGTGTGTCGGGGGGGGGGCATCATCATCATCATCACGTCGTGCTGACAGCACAGGACTCCTTGACTCTCTCTTGCCTTCCATCCCTATAATTTACTCCAGGTATGTCTTCTAAGTTACATCTAGTGTCAACATGGAGCAGAAGTGTGTAAGTATTTGCTGGTCAGCCAACGCTAGTGTATCCATGTGTAGGAGTCCATAAGAGAACCTTACTTATGACTTTGTCCTTACTTCTCCAGCATGTCTTCTTGTTTTTACTTTGATGGTTTGTGAGATGGGAGGTAGGTGGCCGTACAGTTACTATTTTGTCAGGTGCTGCTTCTTGGATTTGTTCAAAACAGCATGTAGCATTCTTGTGTACCTTCCATCAAGTACATATTTAGATGTAATAATACGTGTTGGTGATAGCATGTCTATATGATTATGTATGCAAATAGGTGTAGCATATATGTGTGGGGGAGGTGAACATATCTGTATAGGTGTGTGTGGGCATAAGTAGTATATATGGATGTGTGAATATAGTAGTATCAATGGGATAGCTAAACAATTTCTGAAGGTCAGTAGATTTTGATAGAAAATAAAATTGAGAAGGATTTTGATCGGAATGAAAGAAATAATTTTTAATGTTCACAATAGACATAAGTCTTTTTTGGCACAAATAAATTCAGAATCAGTGGGGTTGATTCTACAGAAGCCTTCACCCACATAAAAAAAGCAAGCATCACTTGATAGAATAAGGTTATATCTGTATGATGTGAATTCACTGCTAAGGATTTGGCAATAGAAATGCATTGAAAATCAGAAAGAAAGGGATTGTCAGTGGTCAGGAATTAAGGCAAGCATTACTTGATAGAATAAGGTTATATCTGTATGATGTGAATTCACTGCTAAGGATTTGGCAATAGAAATGCATTGAAAATCAGAAAGAAAGGGATTGTCAGTGGTCAGGAATTAAGACAAGCATTACTTGATTTGTCTTATTTTATGTAGTAATACAATTTTCATATTTACCATAATGTTCTCAAGTAATTTGATACGTTCACTTTCAGTTGAACACTTTTTATAAGCCTGAAAAACAAATAGAAAGGATAATTTAAAATTAAGAAACGTGACACAATGAGGATTTATATGGGCATTTAAAATTTATTCACGGAAAAGGAAAAGTTGTTTTTTTTCTATAAGTCAGCAAAAGTGATTTTGTTATAATAAAAACCATTAAAATTAAAATGTTCGATAAAGATTGATTTTTTTTGAGTTTACAAATTCAAGCAAATGTCACTGGAACGACTAAGTTGATAAAATTATCAAAGGTATTTTAAAAGCAATAGGAGCTACCTGCAGACCCCGGCAAATCACACTACCTGACCTCTTCAAAATGGCACCCTGCAAAGATCAGGGGTCATGCTGGTTAACTGATGCTAAAGGCTGTTTTTTCTTCTCCCCTTCAATCTATGCGATGAAAATGTCAAAAAAGGTTGAAGGAGTTTTTGTTCTCTATGAATGTGGTGCCTTCAATAAGTTTCCAGACTACTTTTGTACAGGCATTTAAAATTGTCGTAGACTCTTGAAAATTCACTATGTTATTGCTATACATCTTATGAGATGACTGACCAATTTTTATGATTTCAGGTTCAAATCAACAGCTACACCAGGAATTCGAATACACCCTACTAAAGTCTGATTGTTACAGTTGGTGAATTTCAAAAATGAAATCTGGACGTGAGGATACTTTGGAAGAACAATATGCAATAAAATTGTGTTTTAAACTTGGAAAAAAGGCCACAGAAACGTATGGAATGCTCCAGACTGCTTTTGGACCCATCTTGCATGAACTGAGCATCAGTTTTTGAGTGGCAAAAGAGATTCAAGGAAGGCAGGGAGTCTGTGAGGGATGATGAGAGCTGTGGGAGGAGTAAGGAAGTCAATACACCACAGTTGATTGGCCAAAGGGTTAGGGTTAGGGTTACTATGTTGAGGTTTTAAGGGAGTTCAGGAAGAGATTCCGTCGGAAGAGGCCAGCACTCTTCAAATCGGGTCTGTGGCATTTTCACTCGGACAATGCACCAGTCCACAACTCCATTCTTGTCACAGACTCTTTGAGCAAGATGGGCATCAAGACAGTTCCTCAGCTTCCCTATAGTCCAGACGTTGCTCCCTGTGACTTTTGGTTATTCCCTAAGCTCAGAGGCTGTCGTTATGAGACAATTGAGAAGTTGAAAGAGGCTGTGACGAAGGTCATTGACACGTTCACACAAGAGGACTTTGATGAGGCCTTCCAGAAGTTGTTGGAACGGTAATGGTACAACAAGTGCATTGCAGCCGAAGGAGATTACTTCGAAGGGGACTAGAGTTTCATGTGTGTACTATCAATAAAAGTGCCCAGGTTGCTGTGTTCATTTCCTACGACAATATCCAATATACCACAACCACGTGAAAGTGAATGTAATAATGCCACTGGAGTTTGAAGTTGCTTTCTTCAAAGCACTTAAGCTATTATGCCATGGGGACTCCCCCAAATTATCCAGAGAGTAATGGCAATGAAGAGCTAGCTCCACACTACCCAAAAATCTAGAAATGTAACCAGGTGCAGTTTAGTGTAAGGACCTTTATGTTATTGAATACTATAACCTCTGGTTTTAGATTATCTAAATCTTTTTTCTTGTATATTGTACTTACTATGATGTTGAAGTCCAGCGTGTTAGCCCCTATGCTATGGGGTCTATCTACCTTTTTCTTGCAGAGGAATAATAATGGTACTTATTAAAAAAACATTTTAGTAGGTACTGTTTGTTTTTATATTTGTAGCGTTAATAATATTTTTGATTTATTTTAATTTTTTAGATGAGATTTTGTCAATCGTGGCTATTAATTTTAATTTGTATTTTCTAGAATCTTGAAATTTTGAGTAGTTTTTTTTTTTTTTTGAACTTCAAGTCAAAATTAATAAGAATAATGATCAAAATAGTTTCAGAAAAATCAAAAAATAAAAGGTCTTCTGCTTGTTGGCTTCTTTGGAGATGAATTGACAAGATTCAACATCTCATCCAGTAGTTTAGGTGTAACCAGATATGCTTTATCAAGCAGCCCTGACTGAAAAGAGCACTTAACTGGGACTCGATTGGCCATCTAAGTGGTGGTGGGGGTTGGTCATTTGATGTCATCCATGCAAGATGGAAGAGCAGGTTTGGTGTTCTGTGAGCCTCAGTAAAAGAATCTGGATTTTTTTATTCTCTCTTTTTTTGTGGCTGGGTACCAGAGTGTGACGAGCGTAATGTGAATGGAGAGCGAATGAACAATTGAAAAATATAAGATCTGTTTCTAACTAGAACAGAGAAATTACCCCAATCCATTTCCACATACTTTTACAGCTGAAGAAACAGGAGAGAAAGAATAAAAAAACAGAAGCTCCAACCTTTGTATTTTGGGGGTTTCCTTTCCCTTATCAGACAATCCAGCCATCACCCATATAGCAGTCGTAGGTGACTATGTATCCATATAAAATTGAGAACAACTTACTGTAGCAAGAGAAATTACGCACGTGGCAGCTCAAAGCATACACGAATATGTCTGGCATGTAAAATGAGATCAGAGAGAGAGAAACGGGTGATTACAAAGATTGAACTCGCATCCTCCCAATTGTGAATCGTGTTTGACGTAAACGCACATGTAAATTACCACATTGTGCGATTGACCTGAATGTGGCATTTTGGCATGATTACTGCCTCCGGTGCATTCAGGCAGGACTTAAGGCAGTAACGTTTGAGTCTCGGCAACGCACGATACGAGACAAGCTTGGATACAGGACTGCTTGAGAAGATTGTTGAGGAAGGAAAAGGAATATTTACCAGGAGATTCGTACTGCAGCTGAAGCAGATCGGCAGACACGACTGTATATGAAAGATTAAATCAAGCCTGGAGGTGCCTGTGGTGTAATGGTTATCGTCATAGGAAATGGACACGGTGACACGAGTTCAAATCCTGGACAAGACTGATTGCATTTCACATAGCACTAATACCCTTGGGAAAGGTATGAATCCAATTATTCTCCCTCCAGCTATGGGTAAATAGTAGGTTAGACTAGGTTCTTCAGCCTTGGTGAGGCAACTAGTCTAGGAGAAGGAAAACTATGAATTCAAACCTGTTAAACTCCGCTTAAAAATTGACCTTGTGTCATATCCTGCCCGAGTGGAGAAGGTGGGTAAATATGATATCAAGCCTGGAATGAAAATCATTGGTATTTGCAAAACCTTAAGAAGAAATTGATTCCACGTGTTCTTTTTGTTGCTGAGGAGGCATACCCCCCCTCTTCTTCCACTTACCTCGACTAAAGTTTTGGGTGACGGATAATGACTGACAATGGCACTTGAAATGTCGTTGCTGATATTTTTAAATTGCTCTAACTGGGCTTTCCATAAAGACTGTGTATCCGAAGCAACACCTCCACTCTTCTCATTATGGAAGGAGAATTCGGACTGTAAACGATCTTTTCTGAAAAGTAAATTTCAAAGCATGAGACAGATTGGAGAATATAAGAAAAGCTATATTCAAAGGGGAAGGTAGAAACATTTAGTATGGTAAATCATGTTGTTGTATAGCCACATACAACTGCACGTATACATATACAAATATATGCGGAACATAATCAAACATAATGACGAACCTCAATGAACGAACGAACGAATACACGTCTTTATAAAGATATATCTCTCACACTTTATTCTCGAAAGGGTGATGTTCCTTGTGTGTGAGAGATGAGTTGGAGACGGGAACAGACTGCTATATTGACCCCCCAAGTTCTTCTTCGACCATAGCAGCACTTCTTTCTCATTTTGTTTGGGTTGCTCAACCGTGGGTCACTGAGGGCCGCAAGCCCTCAGTCTGCAAGCTGACATCCTATCTCCAACTGATTCAAACCGTCTGTGCCCTGGTTATATTATTGTTTAACGCCCACCTGCTTCCGCTGTTCTTCCGCTTATTTACACAGGTGCATCACTTGATTGACGGCTCAGTCAAGGGTCAATCTATAATGCATGTTACTTTTTTTAGGATGAAGCACAGATAATTAACAGCAAACACTGCCAGAGAGTAAGAAAAAAGAGAGAAGTGGTATATTGTATATACAAGTGTATAACGTGAGAAATTTAATATGAAAATCAGGGCCAAACTTGGAAAGGTAGCATTATACTTGGGTATATAAAAAAATGATAATATGCTGTATTTACTTAAACCATATCCTGTAGCTTTCCCAGTCGGCTCGCGCTATAGAATACACTGACTGTACCTCTGCAGAGGGGTAAGACACCCCCACACGCCAAATGAGTGTCCTGGATATGACACTAAACAATCTGATGGTGAGGTTCCAGTGATGCTGGAGCTTTGGGGAATTTAGAGCACCTCTTCATTGCCATTGCTCCCAGGTCCACTCTGGCCCGGAGTGGTAGCACCTGATAGGACCCTATCTATGGGTTAAATAGAACTAACGGCATACTTATGCTAAAATGAATTGTTTGAATTAGAACTGACTAAACTGAATAGCTTGAAATAGAAATATTTTTGACAATTAAACTGTACTTACATTTAAACTGTGTGCTTATGCTAAACTGAATTGTTTGAAATGGAACTGTTTTTGACATTGAAACTCTACTTACACTAAACTGAATTGTTTAATATAGAACTGTTTTGATATTGAACTGTGTGTAAACAAAATCAGTACTTATACTGAACTGAATTAGTTGAATTAGAACTGTTTGAATAAACTGAATAGCTTGAAATAGAAATGTTTTTGACAATTAAACTGTGGCTCATGCTAAACTGAATTGTTTGAAATAGAACTGACTATTTACATAAAAATGGATTTGGCATTAAATAACCTACAAAGGCTGATATGCCATAAAAACCAAATCAAACCTATATCCTGTGGCCACACAGATGATGATGATGTATTTACCCAACCCTTTCATTACAGTCAGGATGCAATACAAGGTTAATTTTTAAGAACTGATCAATTTTCTTTTATTACATGGCCAACTTTATGTTGGCTGCTCACAAATAAGTAGTTGTTGAGTTTAAACCTCCTTTGGTAATTAACTGTTTGGAGTATGTATCTACTCAATTTCTCAACCATATGCAAGATGCAACAGAAAGTTAATTGGTTCTTACAAAGTATAGCTGGTTTTGAATTCAGAGTTCTTTTTCAACATCAGTTGTCATACCAAGGTTAAAGAGCCTAATCTGCCCAACTGGGATTTGAACTTGGATCGCTGAGTTCATTTCCTATAATAACCATTACGCCAAACATTTCATTTTGGCTGTCATTGGCCTAATTGTTGTACTGTATACTACACGTATACAAATATACACAGGAACATAATCAACTGATAAGGACAACTTCAATAACGAACGAATACACTTCTTTATAAAAATATAAATCTCTCACGTTTTATTTTCGAAAGTGTTGATGTTCTGATGTGTGTGAGAGATGAGTGGAGACAGGGACAGACTGCTATATTGATCCAAGTTTTTCTCTTGACCATAGCAGCACTTCTTTCTCATCTTGGCTGGGTTGCTCAACCATGGGTCTTGAGGGCCCAGCCCTCAGTCTGCAAACTGGTTCTCACGCTGGCATTCCTGTCTCCGACTGCCAACAGCTGCGGGCACCCTGTCTATATTCTTTCTTAATGCCCACCTGCTTCCACTCTTCTTCGACTTATTTACACAGGTGCATCTCTTGATTGACGGCTTGGTCGAGGGTCAATATATAACATAAAATGTAGAGTTCACCAATGGTCCGGGAGACTGGTATTCAATCCCAGGTCAAGTCATACCAAAGACTCAAAAAATGGTACTTGATGCCACCTTGCTTAACACTCAGCATTACAAGGGTAAAGGGGAGCAATCTAGGGAATGGAGTAGTGCCCTACCCTACACCCCGGTGTGGTAGCTATTGAAAAGGAAGCCTTCAGGTCACCCTCGACTAAGGTTGCCAACTTTTCTTTTACTTACAAACCAACAAAAAGATTAGAAAAATTTAAACCAAATTTTAACTGATTTTTAACTTGAATTTTTAAAGTAAAATTTAACAAAACTTATTGAAATGTGAGACTTACCAAAAAATATTTTGACAGTATTAGCCTCCTACAACCAGAATTATCTTGTATAGAGACTTGCAAACAAGCTGAGGAAGGATCCAAATCTCTTGGCCCAAATTAGGAAAAATTCACTCACTGACACAAACACGTTCACCATGAAATTTTCAATGATTGGTTGGTTGGTAGGATAATTTAAAGCTGAAGTCAGTCTCTTCTTTCTCAAGCAGTTATATAGTTTCAAGTATTCCTATCTAATACTAATAATTATATGGTTTTAAGTAATAATTCTTATTTAATAATAGTCATTTGTTTGTACAATTATATGCTTTTAAGTATTCCTATCTAATACTAATAATTGAAAGAAAATCATTGATTTAACATCACTAATATCATCCCTCATAGTCCTGATGATGGTTCATTAGAACCAAAACACTATAGTGTCGACTCAATAAATCCCTCCTTCTACTTGGATTACCTTGTTATCAATTTTACTTTACAATAATTATATGGTTTCAAGTAATAATTTTATTTAATAATAGTTATTTGTTGTACAATTACATGGTTTTAAGTATTCCTATCGAATACTAATAATTATATGGTTTCAAAGAATTATTTCTATTTAATAATTGTCATTTGTTTGTACTCAGTTATAGGGAATCAAGTAATTAATAATAATAATCTTTAGTAAACAATTATAAAGTAAAGTTGGCAACCTTAGTCGAGGGCGATTCAAAGGTTCCTTTTCAATAGCTACAACACTAAAGTGTAGGGGAGGGCACTCCTTCTTTCCCTGGATTTTACACTTTACCCTTGATCCTTACCTTATAATGCTGAGTGTTAAGCAAGGAGGCATCAAGTACCATTTTTTGAGTCTTTGGTATGACTCAACCTAGGATTGAACACCGGTCTACTAGGCAATTGCCGAACACTCTAACCAATGGCCAATGAGAATACAAATTATTTACAGTAGTGGAGCTGGGAGTAATAGCAATGAAAGAGTACTCTACACTCCCCACAGGTTTAGAATTGGAGCCTTATCATTAGATGCAATTTAGTGACATATCCACAACACTGACAGGATGGCATGCTTTTGGCTTCGTGCTAAACAAAAATATTTCAAGTATTTCAATCTAATACTACTAATTTGCACACTATTGCATAATTCTAAGTATTACTATCTAATAGTAATATCCTTCACACAATTCTATAGTCTTAAGAAATTATTTCTATTTAAGAAGTCATTTGCTTGCACACAGTTATATGATTTAAAGAATTAACAATAATAATTTAGCTTCAAGTAACTGTTCTTAATAATAGGGCAAATCAGAAGTGTTGCAATATTTTGGTAATGTGAAGCACGATTTAGAAACTTCAGGTGATTTTACCAAGGTTGTGAAGGTGACGGATTACAGTAAACTGTGAGATGCCAAGCTCACCTGATACTCTCCAAGTGTTACTCACTAAACTGGCTCATTGGCCTAGTGGGTAGAGTGTTCGCCAATGGTCCGGGAGACCTGGGTTCAATCCCAGGTCACATCATACCAAAGACTTTAAAAATGGTACTTGATACTTCCTTGCTTAACATTCAGTAATATAAAGGTACGTATCAAGGGTAAAGTGGAGCAAACCAGGGAAAGGAGTAGCGCCCTTACCTACACTTCGTTGTTATAGCTATTGAAAAAGGAGCCTTCTGGTCGCCCTCGACTACAGTCGTCAACAGTTACTCATCAGATTTGCCTCTATGGCTTGGAGCAGTCTCAGAATCCACAGTTTTAGGCCTGCCTTACCTTTCCTGAACATTGAGGTTCTTGCAATCTGGTTACTGTATTGAGATCAGTTACACCTTCATTTTTTGCACAGCAAATATTTTTAGTTGAATCGAGTTTGGCCCAGTTTGAACTTGTAAAACATAAATTCCCAAATTAGACTATATTGCATGTTTTTCTGTGCAGCTTTCAAATCACACATGGAGTGAAGCAACGCCCAACATGTCAGCACACCAACTACCATTATACTACCAAGCACAGTGGATATCCTCCAGGACTTGAACTGCTTCACTTACATGATATATGCACTGCAAACAAGCACAAAGGTTGAATTATTAAGAAAAAAGTAAGTAAAGTTGACAATCATGGTCAAAAGCAACCCAAAGGCTCTCTTTTCAAAAGCTACTACACCGAAGTGTCGGAGAGGGCTCTACTCCTTTCCCTGGATTGCTCCACTTACCATTGACCTGTACCTTATATTGCTGAGTGTTAAGCAAAGAAGTATCAAGTACCATTTTTTCAGTCTTTGGTATGACTCAACCTGGAATTGAACTCTGGTCTCTCAGGTCATTGGCAAACACTCTAACCACTTTTTGTCATCGTCATTTCTGTTTAATCCTCACAGCTGCGTCTTTCACTCCCTTCAAATCCGGTTGTTCTTTTTTGAATGCTCTGCCAAAGCAGAAATTTGTCATCTTATGTAGAGCCAAAAACTCGCATACGCAAAATGTAGGTCCTTTGCCTGAGCAGAATTTTGTCACTACTAACCCACTACTACAGCCAGGTCTTCATGCTGGCCATCCTCTTTTGCATAGACAATAATCCACATGTGGTCTCTTTGACCAATGAGAACAGCCATTCTCATAAACAGCATCCGGTGGTTCACTCTGCTTTCAATCCCACTATATTCAAATAACTGTTCTTAATAACAGACACAAGACCTAATTCTAAGCAACTTTTTTTAACTTCTTAAACTGAAAATTTGTTGTTAGGATAAGATTTGAAGACATTAAAAGAAATATGATGCTGTAGATTCATAATGTATAAAAGGAGAAGTTTCAAGAGTGCTTTGACCAGTAGAAAGCTCGATGGAATAAATGTGAAGAATAGCAAGATTATTATTTTGAAGAAAATCAGCATTTCATTCATTGTTCATTTCTGTTTTGGTAAATACAGTTTCAGTTTTAATAATTTTTGAACATACCTTGTATATTTGAGCTATGAGACAGTTCTATCTGATTATTATAATGTTGCATAAACAATAAAAATTAGACTCTTTCAATATTGAACACTATCAGAGTATGCTGATTGTATCCCCTGCAAAAGAGTAAGCCCCACCCTTATAAAAAAAAAGGGTATCCAGGGTAAAGCACTAAATTGCATCTGATGGTGAGACTCTAGTTCTGGAGATCTAGGTAGTGTGGAATACCAATTTATTGACATTACTCTCAGGTCCACTCAGCCTAGCATCGTGGCACCTGTTAAAGTCCCATCGATGGGTCAAATAGATTTGTTTAAAAATCATATTCAATGGGATTATGCGCAAAAAAACCCTCTGAAGAAACAATCACACAAAAAGCGTAAATACGAACATACAATGAATGCAATTCCCTAACCTCTAAGCATAGAATAACCCTAGATGGGTTGACATGCCATTAAAATCAATCAATCTTTGAATATGAATAAACTTTTGAAAAACTGTAGACAGGACATCTTACCCAAAAAGTATTAGTTAGAGTAGATGGTATTTTTTTTAAGAAAATAATTAAGAAAAAATTGACCAGAAAGAGAAAGAAAAACAAAAAAAAAACATTCTTACTTCATTGGCTTTTCAGCAACGGCTTTGGTGAAAGTTCGGACAATATCAGCCATGTCTTCCATTGATTCAATCAGTTGACAATTACAGAGATTTCTTAACTGAAGATTCACAAGAGCCTAAAAAGCAACAAAAAAGACACAAATTATTAGTTTGACTCCATCTTATTATTGTTGCTTTTTATTGTAACACTCTGGCTTGATACACACTTCATTATTACTATTATTTTATTGCTAGTTTGATTCCATCTTATTTTTGTTTTTCATTCCAACACTGTAGATTGATACACTTCTGTAATATTTCAGACGAAGAGAAGACATGAGATAAAAGATTCAAAACAAAATTAATAATTTATTTTCAGCTGGTACAATGATAGAAAAAGAGGTCTGTCAACAGGGTATTCAGTTATACACATCAAAATCATGATAACCGATGAATGGAGAAACTTTGCCTGTTTAAAAGCCACAATGAAATTATCTACTAATAAGAAGGTGGGTGGTTTTGTTAGCCCCAAAATTTAGCTTGTTGCTTGTCACTCTTCCAGCATCTCTGTTACTGGTATTGGTTACTGGTGCCTGGAGATAGCCACTAGATTACATAAATCATCAAGCAGCTATTACAGGTGTGTGATATCGTAAGCAATCACCAAGGGATTTCAAACTGAGCCCTTTATAAACTTGGAAGAATTAACTGATGTGAGATATCCTCAAAGCACAGATAGGAGAATGAGAAAAATCTACTCCAGAGGATTGAATAAATGGTTTGGTTTGAAATTTCTAAATGGTTTAGTTTGGTTTAAAATTTCTAAATGGTTTGGTTTGGTTTAAAATTTCAAAATGGTTTGGTTTGGTTTTAAATTTCAAAATGGTTTGGTTTGGTTTTAAATTTCAAAATAGTTTGGTTTGGTTTAAAATTTCAAAATGGTTTGGTTTGGTTTGGTTTAAAATATCTAAATGGTTTGGTTTGGTTTGGTTTGAAATTTCTAAATGGTTTGGTTTGGTTTGGTTTAAAATTTCTAAATGGTTACTAATATGTGAAGAAGTTTGGAGAGAACAACCACCAAAATATTGTAACAATAAAAACAACCAAGATGAAGATACTAGTTTGAGCTCATCTGTGTATGGGAACAATTTATATCTATTTCTATTGATTAAATAAAAGATTGAGCTTGGAAATTTTCAGAATGTTTTGATAAGCACCTGGAGAAGGCAGGAAGGAACAATAGCCGAAACATTATGACTATCTTCATCATGATGTACCAACAGCATAGATTCCCTTGACTCTTTCTTGCCATCCATCCCTATTGACCATCACTTTTGGAAAGTCCTGTAGACAGGATCCAGTGTCCACACAGAGCTGATGAATGTAAGGTTTTGCTGGTCAACCAACACTAGTGTGTCTATGTGTAGTAGTCCAAAGGAGAATGTTACTCATGAGCTTGTTCTTACTTTTCAACCAGTGCCCAACATGTCTTTCTTGGAAGGTTTGTGTGATGGGAGGTAAGTGGCTGTACAACTGTTGTTTTGTGGGGGTGTCTTATTTTGCGCAAAAGAGAAAAAAAAAACTTACTTCTTCTACATCCAGCCTATTAATGGTCGTGTCTATCTTGCTTCCCTTGCTTCCTTTGGATTTCTTAGGTTTTCTGAAAAAATAAAAAATAAATAATCTGAGATGGTCCAGAATGCCAGATCCTTAAAATCTTGAATCAACTATACCAAATATGATCAACTGATGTGAATAAGTTTGAAAATTTGAAATCAAATACAAGGAAAGTGACGTCTTCAAAGACAACGATATGCTGAAGATGAAATTAATATTACAGACACACTGCCAAGTATTTTTATCATGGACACACTTCTGTGTATTTCTATCATGGACACACTTCTGTGTATTTCTATCATGGACACATTTCCATGTATTTCTATCATGGACACACTTCTGTGTATTTCTATCATGGACAGACTTCTGTGTATTTCTATCATGGACACACTTCTGTGTATTTCTATTATAGACACACTTCCCTCTATGTATTTCTGTTACAGACACACACTTCTATCTCTATTGTAGACACACTCACTTCTAAGCATTTCTATTACAGACACACATTTCTATCTATCTCTCTATTAGAGAGATACACTTCTATTGCTACTGTAGACACACACTTCTATATATTTCTATCACAGACACACTCACTTCTATGTATTTCTGTAACAGACAGACACACATTTCTATTACAGATTGTAGTAAAAGGCAAAATGAATTGCCTTTTGATCCTAAGTGATCCTGGAAATGTCTGATAAGGAAAAGTCTGCCTGTTTTTGGAACCTGAATTTCTTGTGTCGGCAAGAATTGAGACATGTAAGTAAATTTCAGCTCCCCTCGACACATGCATAAATAATGGGTTTATGAAAGGAAATGGATTAGTTTTCTCTCGTGGCTTGATGCTTCAGAGACAGATGGATGACTAGGTGAGACAGAAAGGAAGAGGAGAAGGAAAAGAGGGAAGAGGAGAAGAAAGATTAATCTGTTTGTAAGCATTGGACTTAATTTTTGACCCCCACCTCAACAAAAAAAAATTCTTTGTTGAGGGGGGTTAAAATCATTTCTGTGTATTTCTGTTAGACACACACTTCTATCTCTTTCTTTTACAGACTGACACATTTCTATTTATTTCTATAACAGACAGATGCCCTTCTACGTATCTTGATTACAGACACACATTTCCACATATTTCTATTACAAACATAATTTCACATACATTTTTCCTTGTTTACATCTTCATTCCTGTTTGGCTCAAAACTTCAATAAAAGTTGTTAAAGTTCCAAGAATCATCTTGAATTTCTTCTTGTATGGAATAAAATATCAAATCATAGAATTTTTGATGTTATAAAATAATATCAACATGGCCATTAACCAATTCATCTACACATTCATCCGATTCCATAAAAAAAAAAAATTAATCTTACAAACCTGAAATAATTTTCCATTCCCATGATGACAAGGGTAATTGAACATCCAAAATATGTCTGTTGGACATTCTCAACGTAGCCCTGTAATGTTTGGAAATGTTCTACCAACTGACCTTGTTGTTTCTGGAAATATATAAAAAATATACAAATAGAGTTTTCTGTAGTATCGGATATAAATGACTGCTTTTCATTACATATACACGGCAATCAAACAAAAGTATGAGAGTTGGGCTGAAATGTTCATATGATGTCATATCTGCTGTTAATGACTTTTTTGACCAATGGGATCCAAGCACTGCAACACTGTGGGAAGAAGTGTGTGTATTGCAAAGGGGACTATAGTTGTATAGCCACATAATACAAATACATCTGTATGCAGAATCATAACAACAAAACAATAAAGACGAGAGACACAGTTCTTAGAAAAATATACCACTCACTTTATTTGAAAGGGTTGTGTGTGAGAGGGAGTTGGAGACCGAACAGAACTGCAACAGATTGACCCCCCCCTCTTATGGCCATAACAGCGTTTCTTTCTTGTTCTCCTGGGCTGCTCAACTGGGGGCCTGGGGGCCCAGCCTCTGTTGAGACATGCTTCTCATTCCATCATCTTCTCTCCAACTCATCTGAGGCCCTGAACTCCAACTGCTCAATTGGGGGGCCTGAGGGCCCCCTCTGCCGGGTGCTGGTTCTCTCTACCGCATCTTAACTCCAACTCCTCTGAACTTCCTATCGCTGGGGTTATATAATAATTTGACGCCCACTCTTCTTCCTGCGAGTGTCACAATTTCGCACTCAAATCAACCCCTCGACAGTCAAGGTTATATCCTGATATTCCTCGACCAGATGCACCTGTTATTTACACAGGTGCATTTCCTATTTTGACAGCTTGGCTGGGTTGGAGGTCAATATGCAACACTATGTTGAAAAATAAACCTCATTTGGTCAGATTCCATGAGGGTATTTTAGTCAGTTGAGGAACTTTTCAGCTGACCCTTGTATTCAATGAGATGCAACGATTTAAATATAGAATTTTTAAATGAAAAGTTGGTTTGGTTTGGTTTGGTTTATTGATTAATGGCATATCAACCCTTTATTGGTCATTTGATGCTGAAATTTGAATTAAGATTTTATTAAATTCTTTACAAACAAATATAAAACAAGAGTTTTGCTTATGCAAAATGTTTGTATATGGGAGAACCCATGATTCCTTTGGGTTCCCTTTGTAACAGTGGTCTATGATGATACTGGTACTTCTATTTAAGGAGTGACAAATTCTAATTAGCATTTCATAATTATCTCCATTATATCAAGGATGTGGATCATTAAAATATGACATTCAGCACACTCACAGACACCACAAAATTATTATCCTATTGCAAATTGAACTGGAAATTGCTTGATTATCTTAGAGAATTTTAAGTGTATTGTTTTGATAAAGATTTGGCTCTGATGTTTTTTTTATATATATATATATATATATATATATATATATATATAAGTGATGAAGAACACATTGCTTCAGGTGACTTTTATGTAAGGGGCACCATTTGTAATGTGGACAGTGTGCATGTACAGATCCTAACGTTACTATTGCATGAAAATATGCACAAGTTATCATGTATATAAGGACTTATACAAAGTGACACATCATTTTTTTTTTGAGTTCATTGACAACATTAGGGAGGGAACTAAATGAGAGTGACATTTGGTTGAAACATCAACAGCAAAACTTTATCGATGAAAGAGAGAAAAAAAACGACTTCTGCTCGACTTTGTTGATGAGAGAAAAGAAAAACGACTTCTGCTCGACTTTGTTGATGAGAGAGAAGAAAAACGACTTCTGCTCGACTTTGTTGGTGAGAGAGAAGAAAAACGACTTCTGCTCGACTTTGTTGATGAGAGAGAAGAAAAACGACTTCTGCTCGACTTTGTTGATGAGAGAGAAGAAAAACGACTTCTGCTCGACTTTGTTGATGAGAGAGAAGAAAAACGACTTCTGCTCAACTTTGTTGATGAGAGAGAAAAAAAACGACTTATGCTCGACTTTGTTGGTGAGAGAAAAGAAAAACGACTTCTGCTCCAATTTGTTGGTGAGAGAAAAGAAAAACGACTTCTGCTCGACTTTGTTGGTGAGAGAGAAGAAAAACGACTTATGCTCGACTTTGTTGATGAGAGAGAAGAAAAACGATTTATGCTCGACTTTGTTGGCGATGGAGAAGAAAAACGACTTCTGCCCGACTTTATTATAGAGAGAGAAGAAAAATGACTTCTGCTCGACTTTGTTGGCGAGAGAGAAGAAAAACAACTTCTGCTCCAATTTGTTGGCGAGAGAAAAGAAAAACAACTTCTGCTCGACTTTATTGGTGAGAGAAAAGAAAAACAACTTCTGCCCGGCTTTGTTGGCGAGAGAGAAGGAAAACGACTACTGCCCGACTTTGTTGGTGAGAGAAAAGAAAAACAACTTCTGCCCGGCTTTGTTGGCGAGAGAGAAGGAAAACAACTTCTGCCCGACTTTGTTGGTGAGAGAGAAGGAAAACAAGTTCTGCTCGACTTTGTTGGCGAGAGAGAAGAAAAACAACTTCTGCCCGACTTTGTTGGTGAGAGAGAAGGAAAACAAGTTCTGCTTTGGAAGTGCACTTTTGACTACAGTTAGAAAGCTACGATTGATTGACTGATAGATTTTAATGGCATGTCAACCCATCTACGGTTATTTTATGCCTGGAGGTTAGGGAATTGCAATCATTGTATGTTCTTACTTTATTTTTTTTAGTTGTTTCTTAAGAGCTTTTTTTTTTTTTGGCACATGATTATATCAAATACAAATAGTTTTAAAACAAATCTATTTGACCCATAGATGTGACAAAAATAGGTACTACTACTTCAGGTCAGAGTGAACCAGAGAGAAATTGCAAAGAAGGGTTACTCCATATTCTCCAAATTTCTAGAACTGGAGCCTCACTACCAGATGCAGTTTAGGGACATTCCCAAGACACCTCTTTTATTGGGGGTCTTACTCATCAGCATATACTCGGACTTGTGAACAGGGCAGGTTAGAAAAACGTGAGAATTTTAGAAAAATATTTGTATATATAATAAAAGAAATATGATTATTTAATTGTCTTAACAATGGAATCTGATTAAGTTCATTGTAGATAATCAAGTTGAAATCGTCTTGCCAAAGTGTTTTCATCAAAATGCAAGAAGAATGATCCACAAATGAGAGAGTAGAAAAACAAGTGGCGTTATAAAATGGGTTTCTTCTTAATTAACAATGTTGATTATTTACCTGTTTTGCTCCATATATAAGTTCAACAAAATGATCCAAAGGTAAACATACAACAATCTCATCTTCATCAATATCTTTTTGTGCTGTCCGCACCTGAAAAAAAAATACCAACTTTAAATTTGGTATCCTTATAAGACGTATGTTTTAATCCAATCTTTGCAATTTAGGAATAGAACACAAAAGAAATCATAGATCTGACAGTTTTAAATAGTAGCCTATTCCTTATTAGCAAGACCCCTGGAAATTCCATAGTGTATTTGCTCAGTTGGTTGGGGCTGTAGAATACACCGACTGCATCTCTGCAGAGGGGTAAGACACCCCAACAAGGGTCCTGATATGACACAAAACAATATGATGGTGAGGTTTCAGTAATGCTGGAGCTTTGGGGAATGTGGAGTACCTCTTCATTGCCATTGCTCCCAGGTCCACTCTGACCCAGAGTGGTAGCACCTGATAGGGTCCTATGTATGTGTCAAATAGAACTAAACTGTATACTTATGCTAAACTGAATTGCTCCAAAAAAGAACTGTTTTGACATTTAAACTGTGTACTTATGCTGAACTGAATTGTTTGAAACTGAACTATTTTTGTATGCTAAACTGTATTGTTTGAATTAAACTGTTTGACTTAACTGAATATTTTGAAATAGAAATGTGTTTGACAATTAAACTGTGTACTTATGCTGAATAGAACTGTTTGTTTGTATAAAAATGGATTTGGCATTAAATGACCTATAAAGGTTGATATGCCATAAAACCCAAACAAACAAACAAATCCATAGTGTATCAATGTAATTTAAGAATTCATAAATTTTGCTAATAATAATAAAAAACATTCTTTATTTTTTCAAAAACTCTATGTATATCATATTAATTGATAGTAATATCCTTAATATTTTATATCATTAATTAATGGAATGAATTTTTGAAAGCAAATGGTAATCTAAATTCTTCTCAATGGCTCTGCAAATCTTTAAAAATTGTTGCTCATATAGAGATCAATTTTCAAATTTTTACCAAAAAATTAGCTCTTCAAAATTCAACTTGTACATAACTGCGTGTTCATATGAAGGTCATTTAATAAATAAGGGGGACACTTTTGACTGGGGAGGAACCTATTATATATACATGGGTCATTCAATAAATAAGGGGACTCTTTTGACTGGGGAGGGCTCTATTATATATACATGGGTCATTCAATAAATAAGGGGGATCCTTTTGACTGGGGAGGGATATATTATATATATACAAGGGTCATTCAATAAATAAAGGGGACTCTTTTGACTGGGTGGGACCTATTATATATACAAGGGTCAGTCAATAAATAAGGGGGGTGTTTTGACTGGGGAGGAACCTATTATATATACATGGGTCATTCAATAATAAGGTAGACTCTTTTGACTGGGAATGGACGTATTATATATACAAGGGTCATTCAATAAATAAGGGGGGTGTTTTAACTAAGGAAGGATCTATTATATGTACAAGGGTCAGTCAATAAATAATGGGACTCTTTTGACTGGGGAGGTATCTATTATATATACAAGGGTCATTCAATAAATAAGGGGGATCTTTTGACAGGGGAGAGACCTATTATATATACAAGGGTCATTCCAAAAATAAGGGGACACATTTAAATGGATATACATATATGATTAATAAGTGAATATTTTGTAGGTAATTTCATTTTTTAATTAGTTACAATTGGTTTGCATACTAGTATTGCTTTTGTTTCTACACAGTTAAAGCGTTTCAATTATAGTAATCTAACATTAATATTTCTATTCAATATAGATCATTTGTTTTTGTACGCAGTGAAACAGTTTCAGGTATATCTAACACTTTTAATTCTATTCAATACTAATCATTTGATAACTGACAGTGAAGTCCTTACAAGTATTGCTATTTAATACTAATTATTCTATTTGAGACTATTCATTCATTTGCACACAGTCGAATGGTTCCAAGTATTGCTACATCATTAATATCAATAATTCAATTTAGGCGCACAGTTAAAGAGTTTCAAGAATAGCTATTTAACAATTCTAATCAATATTACTCATTTGTTTGTACACAGTTAAATGTTTTCTGATGGAATTCTATCATAAGACTTAGTAACAATGAGTTAGTGTTCACATGTGTAATGAATTATGAGTTGAAGTGAGATTATATGGACATTGGGACGTTCCCCTATTCGAAGGTGGCCAAGTCCATTCCCTGGACAGTGATTAGTTGCTGGCCCAGTGAGTGGACATATTAGTGTATATATACACCGGTTTGCTTCAGTCATGTTTCATGTGTTACAGGTTCGGTATTGAGTTACTGCCTGTTCTACTTGTTGTCTGACAGTTGGAACAACACCCCAGAGCCTGTTCTGGACTTCGGTTTGGAGCGTGGCTTTGCAAAAGGAACAAAGGCAGACTTGAGGCCTTTAGGCTCCTAGTTTCGACTAGGCTACCTCCGGGTGGGCGAGCTGCTGTTTTGTCTCCTTCGTAACCTACGTATGGCACTAGACCTCGCATAAACTGGCATACGTGCCCGGACCCACATTTGGGTTTGTGAAACTGCTTGCCTCATCAGGCTCACATTGCACCAAGTGAGCCGATGAGCAGCATAGACCAGCAGGGTTCGAGTCTCGGCTCGTTCCTGACCTTCCCCTCCCCTTTATCCCCACTTTAATCGGCCTTTGGGCTTTTGACCTTGTGTCAAGCCTCATCTGGTGGGAGACGTTGGCAAATATCGGAGCCACTGAGTCGATAAATGTTGTTATTTTTGTTTATTCTGCACATTAGAGCAGTAGCTTCTACAGTTTCCAAGTATTGCTATGTATCACTAACAATTCAGTTAAACATCAGTCATTTGTTTACACACAATTAAATGATCAAACAGTTTGATTTCTAACAATTCAATTTAGCATAAGTCATTTGTTCGCACACAGTTTAAATGTCAAACAGCTCTACTTGACCCATAGATAGGACCATATCAGGTAATACCACTCCAGGTCAGAGTGGACCTGGGAGTGATGGAAATGAAGAGACACTCCACATTTCCCAAAGCTGCAAGGTTAGTTGTTGGTTGGTTGGTTCAGTTTTATGGCATATCAACCTTTGTAGGTTATTTAATGCCAAATCCATTTTTATGAAAATAGTTCTATTTCAAACAATTCAGTTTAGCATGAGTACAGAGTTTAATTGTCAAAAACATTTCTATTTCAAGTTATTCAGTGTATTCAAACAGTTCTAATTCAGCTAATTCAGTTTAGTATAAGTAAAGATTTTGTAACGCATAGTTAAATGTCAAAACATTTCTATATTAAACAATTCAGTTTAGTGTAAGTACAGTTTCAATGTTAAAAACAGTTCCATTTCAAACAATTCAGTTGAGCATAAGCATGAAGTTTAAATGTAAGTACAGTTTAATTGTCAAAAACATTTCTATTTCAAGCTATTCAGTTTAGTCAAACAGTTCTAATTCAAACAATTCAGTTTAGGATAAGTATGCAGTTAGTTCTATTTAACCCATAGATAGGGTCCTATCAGGTGCTACCACTCCGGGCCAGAGTGAAACTGGGAGCAATGGCAATGAAGGGGTGTTCAGCATTCCCCAAAGCTCCACCATCACTGTAACCTCACCATCAGATTGTTTAGTGTCATATCCAGGACACTCATTGGGGGTGTCCTACCCCTCTACAGAGTTGCAGTCGGTGTATTCTACAGTCCCAGCCAACTGGGCAATCCGAGGTTGGAGCCTCACTATTGGATTGTTTAATGTCATATCTAGGACACATGTTTGGTGGGGAGGGTGTCTTACCCCTCTGAAGAGATGCAGTCAGTGTATTCTATAGCCCCAACTGACAGAGCTAAAGTGGATAGATGTGAAGATACCGATTAATATACACCAAAATAAATAATGGGATTCTTTTTAGTTTGAAATAAAGTTTTAAAAAATAAATACATTGAAGCAAAAAAAGTTGAGAAAAAAATGTCCGTACCTCTACAGCCATATCACATTCAATAACAGATCTTCTCCATGACATGATGAAAGGAATTTGCTGTGACTGAACGAGGCAAGTTGACCCAAGATTTTCACAAATGCTCACCACAACTGTCTGAAGACCAGGAATAGTAAGAAGGGCAGAGTCAAGAATCACTGACATGTGCTGAAATGGAGAGGTGGACAAAAAAAGAAGCTTAAAAAACATTCAGTATGGCTTCTCGGTACGTTGCTGTCGGTGAATGTTGTGTTTAATAATGCAAGATTATCAATATATAATTATATATTGTATGTTATAGTTCTTGCTTACAGAGGTGTTGTAATTTTATTCTGGTAAAAGAGGTGTTATAATTTTATTGTTGGAAGGTGAGGTGTTGGAATTTTATTGTTGGAAGGTGAGGTGTTGGAATTTTATTGTTGGATGGCGAGGTGTTGGAATTTTATAGTTGGATGGCGAGGTGTTGGAATTTTATTGTTGGATGGTGAGGTGTTGGAATTTTATTGTTGGATGGTGAGGTGTTGGAATTTTATTGTTGGATGGTGAGGTGTTGGAATTTTATTGTTGGAAGGCAAGGTGTTGGAATTTTATTGTTGGATGGTGAGGTGTTGGAATTTTATTGTTGGATGGTGAGGTGTTGGAATTTTATAGTTGGATGGTGAGGTGTTGGAATTTTATTGTTGGATGGTGAGGTGTTGGAATTTTATTGTTGGATGGTGAGGTGTTGGAATTTTATTGTTGGATGGCGAGGTGTTGGAATTTTATTGTTGGATGGTGAGGTGTTGGAATTTTATTGTTGGATGGTGAGGTGTTGGAATTTTATTGTTGGATGGCGAGGTGTTGGAATTTTATTGTTGGATGGCGAGGTGTTGGAATTTTATTGTTGGATGGCAAGGTCTTGGAATTTTCTTGTTGGATGGTGAGGTGTTGGAATTTTATTGTTGGATGGCGAGGTGTTGTAATTTTATTGTTGGATGGCAAGGTGTTGGAATTTTATTGTTGGATGGTAAGGTGTTGGAATTTTATTGTTGGATGGAGAGGTGCTGTAATTTTATTGTTGGATGGAAAAGTGTTGTAATTTTATTCTTGGATGGTGAGGGGTCGCAATTTCCTTATTGGTTCAATTTTGTAATTTAATTTTTGGGTAGAGACATGTTGCAATTTTCTGTTCGAATAGACATGTGTTGCAATTTTACTCTTGGATGGTAATGTGTTGTAATTTAATTTTTTTTATTTTTGGTTCCATAGTTTCAATTTTTTAGAGTTTGGTAAAAAATAATAGAAGAAACCAAGTGAAATTAAGATGAAAGAAATACCAATGAAAAAATAACGGCAGACAATGTCTAAGAAAATAAAGATTGTTTTATTTATTAAAAAAAGTGTAAATGATGTAAGGTTATCAGTGTAGAAAATGAACTTGATGGTGCAAGTTCAATTTCTGTACAAGGCTGTGTGTGCTTCACTTCCTGCTTTGCCTAGGGATAGGCAGAAATTCTTTTCTTTAACCTTCCAGCTATTAGTAGGGCAGACTGGGCTTTTTACTCTTGGTAAAGCAACCAGTCTGGGAGAAGGAAAACCCTGAATTAAAAACCTAATTCAACTTCATAAAAAAACACAAAAACAAATGACAATCTTTTTGCCAGTCAACAGTAGCACGATCATGGAGGTGCCCGTGGTGTAATGGTTATCGTCATAGGAAATGGACACGGTGACACGAGTTCAAATCCTGGACGAGACTGATTGCATTTCACATAGCACTAATACCTTTGGGTAAGGTATGAATCCAATTATTCTCCCTCCGGCTATGGCCAAATAGTAGGAGAGACTGGGTTCTTCAGCCTCGGTGAGGCAACTAGTCTAGGAGAAGGAAAACTCAGAATTCAAACCTGTTAAACTCTGCTTAAAAATTGACCTTGTGTCATATTCTGTCTGAGCGGAGGGGTTGGTAGATAGGATTAAGAGTAGCACGATCACAGACATAGTGTTGCTGCAGCTGTATATTTCCCGAGGAAGACATTTGTGGCAAAATTGTTATCAGTCTCGGGAATGAAACTAGTGACCTGAGTTCAAATCCAAGTGTGACTGTGTTTCACATAGTGCTAATTGCCTCAAGAAATGTATGAATCCAACTGTTCTCCTTCCAGCTATGAGTAAATAGTAGGGCAAACTGGGTTCTTTAACCTTGGTATGACAACCAGTCTGAGAGAAGGAAAACTATCAATTCAATCTGACCTTGTGCTGCATCTTACTCATAGTGGAGGGGTTAGGTGAATACGTAATTCTCAAGGATAAAATGCAGTGACATTTAATACTACAGAAAAAAGATGAAAGATTATATATATATATATATATATAAGGTTGTTCACAAAATACTGTCTGATTTTAGTATATACAGTGGAAATTCTGTTCAGGGCATTGGCCAAATGAGTAGAGTGTTCGTCAATGGTTCGGGTGACCGAGATTCAATCCTAGTTTGAGTCATACCAAAGACTTGAAAAATGGTATTTGATGCCACCTTCCTTAGCACTCAGCATTATACGGTAGGGAACAAGAGTAAAGTGGGGTAATCCAGGGAATGGAGCAGTACTCTTTCCTACACCTTGGTGTAGTAGCTATTGGAAAAGGAACCTTCGGGTCACCCTCGACTAAGGTCGCCAACTTTACTTTTTGTATTGAAAATTCACTTTCTTTTGGATTACAGTATTTACTTAGTTAATTTTTAGCCCAGTCAGCTGGGGCTGTAGAATTTGTCGACTGCATCTCTCCAATGAGTGTTTTAAATATGACATTAAACCATTTGATGGCAAAGCTCCAGCCTTGGAGATTTGGGGAATGTGGAGTACCCCTTCATTGCCATTGCTCCCAGTTCCACTCTGACCAGGACTGGTAGCACCTGATAATGTCCTATTTATTGGTCAAATAAAACAAATTAAGTGTGCAAATAAATGACTGATGTTAAATTGTGACTGCTATATAGCAATACTTAAAACCATTCAACTGTGTGCAAAAAAGAGCTCAGGCTTGTTTAAGAATGTTATCAACAAAATGTGGTAACAGATCATATATATTTAATATATATGTATAAACAGGATCTAGTATTAAATAACCTACAACGGTTGATATACCATAAAACCCAACCAAACCAAATCCTATATATTTAATATATATGTATAAAGAGGATTTGGCATTAAATAACCTACAATGGTTGATATGCCATAAAACCCAACCAAACTAAACCAATCTTTGTTAATGTCACGTGATCTCCCACTGAGACGATAGAAATGAGATTAATACTATTCCCCGTGTTCGAATTAACAGTATCAAGCTGTCAAAGAATGACCGTTAAGAAAGAATGTAGGTCACACAGGGGAGACCAGATGTTTATACTTGGTGACCTCACTCGGGTCGCCTAGCACGGGAAGGAAGAAGAGAGAAGCCAAATGATTGGCTGGGACCCCAAAACGGAAGTGGGGACTCCTTCCCGTCAGCGGAAATAGATAGTAAGAAAAGTTAGTCGTTGGACAGGGTTCGTATCGGGCAGAACCAAAGCCAGTGCTCTGAGTAAAAGAAGACGAAGAATATTTCAGACACGAAGCAATCTTTCTTCAAGCCAGTGTTAAAAATAGCATAAAGTCTATTAGCCCGTAAAAGAAGAAAGATTCTCCACAGGAACTCCATCAAAGAAAAAAGATAAGTAAACTTTGGGACCATTTCTCCTTATACCCAATTTTATATACCCTCTCTCTCTCTCTCTCTCAATTTGAAGGAAAATGAAAGAAAAGAAAAGAAGAAAGACATTTATGTTCATGGACTGTTCATTTATTATATATTTGACACTTTGACAGTGTATGTCTATGTGTAGTAAAAGATTCATGTATTTTAATGTTACCACGTGGTCTAAGTTGTTATTTGTGGTGTCAGCTACGAATTTGTTATTTCATGTTCCTTTTCAGCTTCTATTCGCCTTATGTTATCTTGCTTAAAATTGTCCTATTAACTCCTTTAAAATATCACACGGGAAACCGGAATTGCCGACTACTTTAATTAATATTATTACGTCTGAACCTAGAGGTCCATATCTTCCATTATTCTAGGGGAGGAAGTTTAGTGGCCTTGGTGGGTGTGTGTATAGTGTGGAATTTGGAACCCCTTGCCAGCAGCGGTCAGTCTGGCCATAAATTAATCCCCCACATAATATGCCAGTTCTTATATGCCTGAGGAAAAAACTCTGAACGAGGACTTATTCTACAAGGGATCAAGTACCAACCTGCCCCGTCTTCACACGTGCAAAACTTAAAGTCCCGTTTTGGGATTTTTAAGAATTTGCTGTCACATTAATTTTCTATTACTTCTTTCTGAATTTTATTTAGAAGGTTATATGCTCACAATCATTCACATGAAAAAATAAATGGTGCATTTTCTTTTTAAGTTTGGTCATAATGACAATGTTCGGCCACATATTGCCAGGATGACAATGCTCGGCTACATACTGTCAGGATGACAATGCTTGGCCACATATTGCCAGGATGACAATGCTCAGCCACATATTGTCAGGATGACAAGGTTTGGCTACATGTTGCCAAGATGACACTGCAGAATATCACTGAATTGAGATATGAAACTTTGCCACCTCCACCATATTCTCCAGTTCTCACAGCCAACCAACTACCATTTTTTCAAGCATCTGGACACTTTTTTTACACCAAAAAAAAATTCTGTTCCACCGAAGAAGTAGAAACTGCATTTAAAGATTTTTTGGCATCTAAACCTTTAGAGTTTTATTGTAGAGGTATAAATAACGTTGTTAATTGATGAATGAATACATGTTCAGGGATCGTATTTTGATTGATAAAAATACTGTTTAAATTTGTTAATTCAGGAATAAAAATTAATTCTAAAATCGGACATTATTTTCAGAACAACAAAACATTTAAAAATTCAATAATAAACATAATTTCATTAGATAAATAAAAATGACTTATTTCACCTTTTCCCTTCGTTATTCTAAATATTAATGGAATATTTTCATCTTTTGGATCAATAAGTTTCTATTTGCGAATATTAAACTGTATTCAAGGAAAATAAGAGATTGAAAAAGTTATCTCCCCTTACTTTAAGACATTCCTTTGGTTGAAAAGCTTTTCGGCTCATTTGTTGGGCCTTTCTGATTTGAATAGCCCTCTCTTTTTCTTGTCTTTTGGCCTCTCTTTCTCTCTGTTTTTTCTGCTTCTGTTTTTCCTTCTCCTCTGCCTTCAGCTGGAAAATATCAATCAATTTTTCATAAATAAGCAAAGCACTTGTCTCAAATTGTCTGGTGAAGAATGCAAAGAAAAATATTTCAAAGATGGAAATCAAAAGAAAAAAGACATTATAAATCTCATTACTAAGTAGAAAGCATTTTCAATGGTTCATTGAAGTTTTTTTTTAACGTTAACGTTGGGTCTGTTAACTAGAATTCAAAACTAGGGTATTGTTCTATATAATGAACAATGCTGTCAAACATTATTGCTGTGTTGATTTCTTTGTATTCTTCACCAGACATCATTTCTAAACTAGTACTGTCATTTTTATAGCACAGAAAGGACGCCTCTACAAAAAAGGAAGAGTTTAAGATCCAAAGGAGTGTCCAATATAATTGCAAAAATTTGACAAAATTTCTCTCACTGTGTGTATATATATATATATATATATATATATATATGTATGAAAGTAAATATGGATCAAAATCCGATAGTATGAAGATAGCAGAAAAACGTAGTCCAAATAGGTGAATTTATTATGAATTAAAGTCGATGTTGAACATTTCGGTTTCAGTAATCATCATTTAGACTTGGATATCAGAATAGTTCATATAGCGATGGATGCTTGCTGACATAACAGAAGCAAATAAAATGCACACAACGAAAAGATACAAATGTGCACATAGTGTTCATAATTCAAAAGTGTTAAGAACGTGTTTGGCACGTGGAAATATATTTGAAAATGTTGGATTTCCCAAAGAAATGAGACAAAACCTCCTGTTTATTAAGAAATACGCAAAGACAAGTAAGTTTTCATATATATGTATATATATCCAGAGTTTCACCTGATGATTGTATTTTTAGAACATGAATCTTTTAATCATAAAATAAACATAAAGAGGTGAAATAATTATTTCTTTCAGATTTTATCTTGCTCTGCTGGCCAGTTTTTGAGCACTCCCTTGATTTAAGATAAACATCTTCAAACAATTTGTTAATATACACATCGACCCCATTATGGGTCTGTGGCCAGCCCAATGAAGAATATTCAGCCACCCAACAAATACAAAATGCGTCTGAAGCTGACCTTTCTTTCCTTCCTACCAAATCCAACAAATAAGCACCAAATTCCACTTTACTTCTGTCTTTCATTCAACCTCAAAGACCGACCCAATCAAATTTTTCACTGAATGGACTTTTCGAAAAGTTTGTTTTCAAGACTTATAAATACACCTTCCCTTGTTTGTTTATCATTCATTTTTTATCACTACACAACAAAAAGTCACAGTTATACAGCACTGTCTTCATCAGAACAGCCTTCTCTTCTTTCCTCTCTTCCCTTGCAGTAACCTACCTGAATTTAACGCTGAGACGTCTCAGTATGTCTTTCTACTCATTAGATGAACAGTAATTTAAACATCTAACTGAATAAAATGAATGACAGCCCTTAGATTGTGACTGCGGAAATAAAATTAAGATGATAGACTCAGCAAAGTAAACAATTTAGGGTGAGTCAAAATAAATTGGTACTCGTTAATTTACAGTGTGTATATTACATGATGGGTAGAATGTTTGCCAAAGTCCGGGAGACCTAGGTTCAATCCCAGGTCGAGTCATATCAAAGACTCAAAAATGGTACTTGATGCCTCCTTCCTTAACACTTAGCATTATAAGGTACGGATCAAGGGTAAAATGGAGCAATCCAGGGAAAGGAGTAGTGCCCTCCCCGACACCTTAGTGTTGTAGCTATCGAAAAGGGAGCCTTCTGGTCACCCTCGACTATGGTCGCTAGCAACTTACTTTACTTTATATTACACAACTGAAGCAATTCAAGCAGTGGAAGGTATCTACTGTGGTTATGAGTATTTTGGTAGATGGTGCACTGACATGTTGTGCATTGTTTCTCTTCATGTGTGATTTAAAAGCAGCACAGATGAATGTGAAACATAGTCTAATTTAGTAATTTATGCTTTGAACTGGACCAAAAAACATTGCAAAAGCAACCAAAAAACATTTGTTGTGTCAAAGTTGAAGGCACAGTAGATCACACTACAGTAACCAGATGGTTGAAGAAACTTGGCTCGGGTTGCAAGAACCTTGACAATCAGGCAAGGTCAGGTAGGCCTAAAAGTGTAGATTCTGAGACCATGCTCCAAGACAGAGGCAAATTTTGGAGGGTAGCACTTGGAGAGTATCAGGTGAGCTCAGCATCTCACAGTCAAGTGTGGTTTATCACCTTCACAACCGCAGGGACAAAAGCAGCCAGAATTGCTGTATTGTGCCACATGTACTATTAAAATATTGCAAAACTTCTGACTCACCCTAGTATTTTGTGCTTGAAGAAATGTCATTTAGAATTTAAAATACCATCAAAACCATGCAGATAATCAAAATGACTTACTTTGGCTTGGAGTTTTTTCTCTGCATTTGTTTCAGAAAAGTGTCGTCTTTTCTGTTGGCCTTTAGGAGCAGCAATTTTGGTTTCAGGAAGAGGCAGTTCCTTGGAGATGTCTTGCGAATCTTGATTACTGTTTAATCTGAATCTTTCTGACAGGGTTTCTGGAAAAATTCCACAGGGCAATTCTGAATCTGAACTGCTTGCTGATTCCACATTCAGAACTGGCTGGAGATGAATTGTATCTGGTAAACTTGAGTCGGTTTTGGGAGACATACCGTGGAACTTGTCTATGATTCGTGGAATATTTTTTGGGGAGATGTCTTTGAGATGGGTAAAACTCTTTTCTGGACTGTCAGAAGTTAAATCGATTTCAATTGCTTTCAGATCTTTCAACGTGAAAGTTGTAATGTCGTGTTGGCTGGAATTGAGGTTATGGGATCTGGTTGTTTCAGGTAATTCGGAACTGGAGCAGTCATCCACAGACACAACATTAGTGTCAAGCTTATTATTGATCAAGGAATCTTCACTTTTGTCATTTTGGGGGACATTATTATTTGAGACATCATTCACAAGATCAATTGTCATTGATTTTGACTGTTTTAAAGTAAACATTAAAGTGTTGTCTCGATCGTTGTTCAGCATCATAAGTCTTTTACGTAGACAAATCTCTGTATTGTCTTCCATTGTCCCAAAATTGAATCCACTTACAATGAGATCAAAATATCATTTGAAGAAAATCCAGGTCTGAAACAGAGAACATATAAAAATAAAACTATCTTTTTGTCTGAATTTTTTCAAACAAGTTTGTTATATGAAAAATATTTTATTATCTATCCTTGGACAGTGTTTGATGCTCCATGAGGAGCCAGGAACCAGTGTTATTGGTTGTGAAACATGATATCAGATATAAAAGCAATAGGTCCTACATATCAATCTTCTTTAATGGCTCAGGAGACTGGAGTTCAATCCCAGGTCGAGTCATATCAAAGATTCAAAAAATTGTACTTGATGCTTTCTTGCTTCGCACTCAGATTTATAAGTATGAATCAAGGGTAAGCAGAGCAAACCATGGAAAGGAGTAGCACTCTTCCCTCTACCTCAGTGTAGTAGCTATTGAAAAGGGAGCCTTTGGGTCAACCTTGTCTATGGTTGCCAACTTTACTTTACCGGCCCATTTTCCTAGTGGGTAAAGTGTTTGCCAATGGCCCAGGAGACCAGGGTTTGATCCCAGGTTGAGTCATACCAAAGATTCAAAAAAATTGTACTTGAAGTCTCCTTGCTTCACACTCAGATTTATAAGTATGGATCAAGGGTAAGCGGAGCAATCTAGGGTAAGAAGTAGTGCCTCCCCTTACACCTTGGTGTAGTAGCTATTAAAAAGGGAGCCTATGGGTCACCCTCGTCTATGGTCGGCCAACTTACGAACTACTTATCAGAAGAACCACCAAGACATGAGATGCAAAATATAAACACAATGCATAATTGCACATTGCATAAATGCTAAACACATATTGCATAATTGATAAACACATACTAAAGACACATTGCATAATTGATAAACACATACTAAACACACATTGCATAATTGATAAACATAATAAACACACAATGCATAATTGATAAACACATACTAAACATACATTGTATAATTGATAAACACATACTAAACACATATTTGATCATTGATAAACACATACTAAGCACATATTGCATAATTGATAAACACATACTAAACACACATTGCATAATTGATAAACACATACTAAACACACATTGCATAACTGATAAACACATACTAAACACACATTGCATAATTGATAAACACATACTAAACACACATTGCATAATTGATAAACACATGCTAAACACACATTGCATAACTGATAAACACATACTAAACACACATTGCATAATTGATAAACACACACTAAACATATATTGCATAATTGATAAACACATACTAAACACACATTGCATAATTGATAAACATAATAAACACACATTGCATCATTGATAAACACATACTAAACACACATTGTATAATTGATAAACACATACTAAACACATATTTGATCATTGATAAACACATACTAAACACATATTGCATAATTGATAAACACATACTAAACACACATTGCATAATTGATAAACACCTGTTAAACACACATTGGATAATTGATAAACACATACTAAACACACATTGCATAACTGATAAACACATACTAAACACACATTGCATAATTGATAAACACACACTAAACACACATTGCATAATTGATAAACACAAACTAAACAGACATTGCATAATTGATAAACATAATAAACACACATTGCATCATTGATAAACACATACTAAACACACATTGTATAATTGATAAACACATACTAAACACACATTGCATAATTGATAAACATAATAAACACACATTGCATAATTGATAAACACATGCTAAACACACATTGCATAATTTATAAACACATACTAAACACACATTGCATAACTGATAAACACATACTAAACACATATTGCATCATTGATAAACACATACTAAACACACATTGCATAATTGATAAACACATACTAAACACATATTGCATAATTGATAAACACATACTAAACACACATTGCATAATTGATAAACACACACTAAACACATATTGCATAATTGATAAACACACACTAAACACATATTGCATAATTGATAAACACATACTAAACACATTGCATAATTGATAAACACATACTAAACACACATTGTATAATTGATAAACACATACTAAACACATATTTGATCATTGATAAACACATACTAAACACATATTGCATAATTGATAAACACACACTAAACACACATTGCATAATTTATAAACACATACTAAACACATATTTGATCATTGATAAACACATACTAAACACATATTGCATAACTGATAAACACATACTAAACACACATTGCATAATTGATAAACACATGCTAAACACGCAATGCATAACTGCACATTTACTTTCTGATTAATTTTAAGATTTGTAATGTTCACTTTAAAATTTACATGATTATTATTCACTATTAAATCAAGTGCATTGACAAGGAAGGAGATTATGTTGAAAAATAAATATTTGTCATACAAAATAAAGGTTTTTTTTCTTTATCAGGCTCCGGACTTATTGATGTATTCACATGTATAGATGTGGGTAAAAATAATTAGAGAGAGACAGATAGAGAAAGAAGAGATATGAAAAAAATAGAGAGAGAGAGTGGAAATATGAAAAGATTGAGGAAGACAGAGAGAGAGATTTGATTTGGATTGGTTTTATGGTATATCAATCTTTGTAGGGTATTTAATGCCAAATCAATTTTTATACATATAAACAGTTCTATTTCAAACAATTCAGTCTAGCATATGTACACTGTTTACTTTCTATAGGACCCTGTCACATGCTACTACTCAGGGCTACAGTGGACTTTGGAGTGATGGCAATAAAAGGGTACTCTGCATAACCTAAAGCTCCGGCATTACTAGAGCCACACCATCAGATTGTTTAGGGTCATATCAGGACACTCATCAGGGGAGTCTTACTCCTCTGCAGAGATGCAGTCAGTGTACGTGGTGAATTCAATAAGTTTCCAGACTTTTTTTGTACAGCCATTTGAAATTGTCATAGACTCTTATTGCTATACATCTTATGAGATGACTGAACAATTTTTATGATTTCAGGTTCAAATCAACAGCTACAGTAGCAATTGGAATACACCCTACTAAAGCCTGATTGTCACAGCTGGTGAATTTCAAAAATGCAATCTGGACGTGAGGACACTTTAGAAGAACGATATGCAATAAAATTCTGTTTTAAACTTGGAAAAAAAATGCCTCAGAAACGTATGGAATGCTTCAGACTGCTTTTGGAGCATTTTGCATGAATCGAGCATCAGTTTTTGAGTGGCATAAGAGACTCAAGGAAAGCACGGAGTCTGTGAGGGATGATGAGAGGTGTGGGAGGAGTAAGGAAGTCAATACACCAGAGTTGATTGGCCAAAGGGTTAGGGTTAGGGTTACTATGTTGAGGTTTTAAGGGAGTTCAGGAAGAGATTCCGTTGGAAGAGGCCAGCACTTTTCAAATCAGGTCAGTGGCATTTCCACCACAGTCCCCAACTCCATCCTTGTCACAGACTATTTGACCAAGATGGGCATCAAGACAGTTCCTCACCCTCCCTATAGTCCAGACGTTGCTCCCTGTGACTTTTGGTTATTCCCTAAGCTCAGAGGCTGTCGTTATGAGACAATTGAGGAGATGAAAAAGGCTGTGACAAAGGTCATTGACACGCTCACACAAGAAGACTTCCATGGGGCCTTCCAGAAATTGTTGGAATGGTAATGGTACAACAAGTGCATTGCAGCTGGAGGAGATTACTTTGAAGGGGACTAGAGTTTCATGTGTGTACTATCAATAAAAGTGCCCATACGAAAAAAGTCTGGAAACTTATTTAATGATCCTCGTATTCTGTAGCTTCAGTCGACTAGGCAAAGAGAAAAAGAGAGAGAGAGAGAGAGATATGAAAAAATTGAGAAAGAGAAAAAAAAGGAGATGTGAAAAGAAAGAGGGAAAGAGAATTGAAAAGGCAGAAATGACACTAAAATGCATATACATACATACACATGTACGTACTTACATACATAAAAAATCTGTCAAGGTCAGATGTTTTTATGGACAATTAACTCCAACAGGACATTTACAGACACAAATCCTGGAATTATAAAAGATTACACTACTATCAAAACAATCTTCATTATAAAAGCTGGGATCAAAGACTACCGTTGCCATTATCAATCTCCTGAAGAGGACCATAAAGCCTGAAACACGTGAAGAACACAAGTTTATGAAATAATAAACCCTAAATATCAAATTCAGATTTTTATGTGGACCTATTAATTTTCATATATATATATATATATATATATATATATATATATATTGCAAATTGAATTGATCCCCAGTGGTGGAGATTACGGTATACACTGTGTAATAACATTAATGGCTGAAAGTAAACACGTTTTTTTTTTGTTTGCTTTTTTAAATCACAAACTGCACACTAAAAATGAAGATTAGCATCCAATGTAGTCCCTGCTCTTAATTGATCTGGCATATATATATATATATAATTCTCTTAATACCCTGTTCGGTGGCAAAAGCTGCTTGGTAGCGCCAGGAGTGGCAGTAATGCCTTGAGCTACTGAAACTGTGTTATCACCCCTGGTTGGCGGCTGATGAGGACAGAGTCTTGCATGTGCTTTCACATGTTGTATGATGAAAAAAAAAAAAAAAAAATGCTGATGAGACCTAATAAGGTCGAAACAGCTGTCCAGTATTCCTGTATATCGTGTGTAGGTATTTGGCGGATTTTCTGGTCATGGTAATTCAATTCATAATATTAATTTCTCTACTTTAAAAAAAAAAAATCAACATATATATATATATATATATATATATATATTTCATTGAACAATATAGACATGTTTTGTCTACATATTTTTGTATATGTCCTTTCCAGTTGCTGAATTGATTTTACAGTATCCAGTGTGAATTGGTTGATGAAATTTCCATAACTAATTGTTACCCTAGTACGTTCAGTCTGATCTTGGGCCATCATCAAGGGCGTGTATATTGCAAAAGAGATGTGACCTTTGCATAGAAAGAAAGTCATATTTCTATCTAATACTAATAATTAGTACAACATTCTATAGGTTCTAATGTTTCCATTTAATACTATTATAGAGTTCCAAGTAATTATTTCAATTTAATAATAATCATTTGTTTGCACACAGTTATATGTTTTCAAGTAACTAATAATAATAATCCTTAGTAAACAATTAGAGCTTCAAGTAACTATTCTTAATACAAATAATTTGCACACAGTTAAATGGTTTCAAGTAACTAATAATAATAATCCTTATTAAACAATTAGAGCTTCAAGTAACTATTCTTAATACAAATAATTTGCACACAGTTAAATGGTTTCAAGTAACTAATAATAATAATCCTTAGTAAACAATTAGAGCTTCAAGTAACTATTCTTAATACAAATAATTTGCACACAGTTATATGGTTTTACATATCTTGAGTCTCAATATCTGATGTAGTTTAGTGACAGACTCAGGATGCAGGACTTTGTTGTGTTTCCTGGAAGCTGACATAAGACTTTTTTAATGCAAAAAAACACACAAAAATATGTCTGCCCTGTCAGTTGGGGTTGTAGAATACACCAAGTGCACATCCGCCCCCTCCCCACAACTGGTATGTGAACTGATGGTGAGGCTTCAGTCCTAGAGCTTTGGGGAATGTAGAGTACCCTTCATTGCAATTACTCCCAGGTCCACTCTGACCCAAATTGGCAGTACCTACTAGGATTCCATCTATAATTCAAATAGAACTGTTTAATCATTTAGTAAGGATTATTATTATTAATTATTTGTAACCATATAGCTGTGTGTCAATTATCTATATTACTTAGGAATACTTAATGAATAGAATAACTAATGCTAAATTGAATTGCTTGAAATAGAACTGTTTTATGATTTAACTGTGTAAACAAATGACTGATGTTTAATTGGTTTATTAGTGATAGATAGCAATATGTGGAATCATTTAATTTAGTTGACTTATACTAAATTGATTTGTTTGAAATAAAACTGTTTGATCATTGAACTGTGTGTAAACAAATGACTGATGTTTACTTGAATTATTAGTGATACATAGCAATACTTGGATCAGTTTAACTGTGTGTAAATGAATAAATTATATTGAATAGAATTATTAGTGTTAAATAACAATACTTGAAACTCTTTAACTGTGTGCCTAGATTGAATTATTGGTATTATATAGGAATACTTGGAACCATTTGACTGTGTGCAAATAAATAAATAGTCTCAAATTGAATAATTATGGTTAAATAGCAATACTTGAAACCACTTAACTCTATACAAACAAATGATTTATATTGAATAGAATTATTAGTATTAAATAGCAATAATTGAAATCATTTAACCGTGTAGAAACAATAGCAATACTAGTGTGCAAACAAATTAGTTTTAACTCATTTGAAAATTAAATTACCCTCATAATATCCACTTACAAATTATATATGTATATCTATTTAAATGTATGCAAATAAATGACTGATGTTAAATAGTTAGTTACATAGCAATACCTCTAAACAAATGACTGGTTTGGTTTGGTTTCTTTGTTTAATGGCATATCAAACTTTGTAAGGTTATTTAATGCCAAAGCTATTCTCCTAGAAGAACAGTAGTGGTACTATTTAACCCATAGCTGGAGGGATGAGGGGGTTCATACCAAGGGTATTTGTCTGAAAGTGAACATAATAGCGCAACTGGAGTTTGAACTCGCTTATTAGGATTTTGCAGTCCATCGCTTTAACTATTACACCACAAGGACACAAATGTCTGATATTTAATTCAATTGTTAGTGATACATAGCAATACTTGGAACCATTTAACTTTGTTGACTTATGCTAAATTGAATTGATAAAAATAGAACTGTTTGATCTTTGCATCTAAAAAATATTTCTTTGTTTAATGGCATATCAAACTTTGTAAAGTTATTTAATGCCAAAGCCATTCTCCTAGAAGAACAGTAGTGGTACTATTTAACCCATAGCTTGGAGGATAAGGGGGTTCATACCTTTCCCAAGGGTATTTGTCCGAAAGTGAACGTAATAGAGTTCGAACTCGCTTATTAGGATCTTCCAATCAATTGATTTAACCATTACATCACAAGGACACCCTCCTAAACAAATGTCTGATGTTTAATTGAATTGTTAGTGTTACATAGCAATACTTGGAACCATTTAACTTTGTTGACTTATGCTAAGGTGAATTGTTAGAAATAGAACTGTTTGATCTTTGTATCTAAAAAATGTGTTTACTAATCATGTATTTAAAATATAGATAAAAAAACAGGATATGGTATTAAATAATTAAACCTAATATTTTGAATACGTTCTGTTTTTTTCACTAATAAATATATATTCCATCAAAAGTATGTATATTTCTTAGATGTGAAGTTATATATCCGGTTAAAAAAAAAGTAAATTATAACATTACCCACAAATAGATATATTTTAAGTATACGCTTGGATATTGTTGGCATACATACATAAAATCACGATTTTTTTCAGATTATCTAGTAATAAATCTTAAATAAAAAAAAACTTATTTGATTTTATACCCCAACAAAAAAAAAAGGCCAATCAACGAAATTCAACCCTTTTCTTTTATTTCTAAAAAATACTAGCATTTAAAAAAAAGTTACTACAAAATCTTTTCTTTTCTTTTAAAGTAACTTACCATTTTCTTTCCCTGCTTTGCCGTCATCTCTCATCACAAAAAACATTATTAACTTTCATCTTTGAAAACTGTCAATATTTTTAAATCCACAAGAAACGTGAACCGGCGGTGTAAAATAAACTTAGTAACTTATGTAAAATAATTCCGGTAGGGATTTATTTGCTTCGTAATTTACTAAGCTTTTTGTTTAGATGTGGCACAAGGCTGTATAAATGGGGCACCCAGTGAGACTCGAACTCATTACAACACCCATATTTGTTTGTTTGTTTCCACTTTTTATAGGTTACTTCCAACTATTATTTTATAGATGTAAAAAACATATATAGATTTTTAATAAGAAAGTTAACGTTTAGAATTTTTAAAGAATTGATGTAATAGAAATAACATCTTTTTTTTAGAGTTATATAAAATTTTGGATTTAGTGATAAATTGCTGTCAATCAATTTTTTCTTATCTTTGTTTAATGGCATATAAATTCTCCCTTGTAGAAGAACAGTACACACTTTCCTGGTTTACGACGATGTCACAGTCCAAGAAATTAACCACTACGCTATAGGGATTCCATCCAATAATTTTTTTAAAAAATTGATAAATATCCATAGTTAAAATTTCAGAGGAAATGATTTTAATTCAAAAAAATTAACTCACGTCTGTAATCTTAATATTTTACTTTTGACATTAACTTTTATTTTCTGTTCAAATTGATTTTTGTAGAATTTAACCGTAAATTTAAAAAAATGATAATTCAAAAATAAGTTATTTCTATTCAATAATACTTACTTATTATCAAAGCTTATACATACATACCTACATACCTACCTACCTACATACTTACCTGGATTAGGAGTAACATTACTTTCTGGTCTAAGGGTATCAAAACCAATGGCAGATTCGAGACCGGAAGTCCCCCAACTTCGGTTGGGCCACCCTCGGGTGGGCGAGCTGCTTTTCAGACCCCCTTGCAGTACTTGTATAGCACTGGACCTCACAGTCTAGTTCAAGCTATATGCGGGCATACGTGCCCGGACCTAGATTTAGGTCCGTGATACTGCTTGATTCATTAGACCCACATTGCACTTAGTGGGTCAATGACTCGCAGGGTTCGAGTCGCGGCTCGTTCCTGACTTTCCTCTATCCCCACTTTAATCGGCCTTCGGGCTTTTGACCTTGTGTCAAGTCCTGTCTGGTGGGAGGCAGTGACAATTATTACCTACCTACCTACATACACACACAAATACATCCATCTACACACATGCCCACACATATACTTTGAGACGTTATATACATAAATACATACACACGCACACACAATCACATACACTTAAAGACGTAACACACACACACACACACTCAGATACATACTTAAAGACGTAACACACTCAGATACATACTTAAAGATGTAACACACACACACACATATACACACACACATATATATATATATATATATTTCACAAAGCAATAAGACCCTTGGGAAAAGTATGAATCAAGACCCTTGGGAAAAGTATGAATCCAGCTATGGGTAAATAGTAGGGCAGACTAGGCTCTTTTACCTTGACACGGCAACTAGTCTAGGAGAAGGAAAACTCTGAATTCAAAACAGTTAAACACTGCTTAAAAATTGACCTTGTGTCACATCCTGACCATACAGAGGTTTTGGGTATATATATATATATATACATATGTATATAAATACCCAACCCCTATATATATATGTGTGTGTGTGTGTGTGTATGCGTGTGTGTTAAGTGGGAGTTGGTTGACCGTAGTCGAAGGTGACCAGAAAGCCCCCTTTTCATTAGCTACCGAAGTGTACCGGGTCTAATGAGTAGAGTTCGCTAATGGTCCTGGAGATATGGGTTCAATCCCAGGTCGAGTCATACCAAAGACTCAAAAAATGGTACTTGATGCCGCCTTGCTTAGCACTCAGCATTATAAGGTGAGGATCAAGGCTAAAGTGGAGTAATCCAGGGAATGGAGTCGCGCCTTTCCCTACACCTCGGTGGAGTAGCTATTGAAAAAGGAGCCCTCAGGTCACCCTCGACTAAGGTCGCCAACTTTACTACTTACACCGAGTTGTAGGGGAGTGCGTTACCCCTTTCTCTGGATTTGAAATGTTTTTGTAAATCAGAAGAGATATCTCTTATATAACAAAAGTATCAGTAAATTGACAATTTGATCTCGCTGATAAAATAAAACAGGAATTCTTCCAGGCTGTAGCTGTGTCGGTACTATTGAATGGTTGCACTACTAGAACTTAAAAAAAAACACTAGATAAGAACTACTCAATGATGTAGCATACAGTTGTGAACATTTTCTGGGAGCGGCACCCTACAAAGCAGGGCAGAGTCCCCATGCTGTAGTTGCTAACGAGTCGTACTACAGCATCATAGTAAGCGAGTTTGAACTCCAGTCTCGCTATTGTGTTTATTTTTGAATTAATACCTTCGGGAAAGGCATGAACCCACTTATCCCTGCCCAGATATGAATTAGATTGTACAATTACTGCTCATCAAGGTTGGCGTTAGCATTAAATAACCCACAAAGGTTGATATGCTATTAAACAAAAAGACCAAAAAACCCTTCAAAATAGCAGCTGTATGGCCACTTACGTCTCATCTCACCAATTATCCAAGTGGGATGGACAAGACATGCTGGAGAAATAAGAACAAACACATCAACAACGTTCTACTATGGACTTATAGGATACACATTTCTTTAGTTTAAGATAAATCAACCCAGAACACGTAGATGGGAACTTTCCAGAAAGAAAGGATCAAAATCTCGCTTACATAGAATTTATACTCTTATATTCTTAAACCAATCAGTGAAGGTCACATCGAATGGAATATTCTAGAAAAATCAGATCAAAAACTTACTTGTAGAAAAATTTGTCACAGAAACAAAAATAGTGAAATTCTAAAATAAATAAGTATTTTCTATCAATCTGATTGGTTAAGACAGGTCATGGGTTGAGTTTTCGCTGACAGTTGAACTTTATTTAACCCATAATAAACTTAAAATATTTTACTTTCATCCACTTTTATTTTACCTAATAGTATAAATAGCGATGTTTTTAGTTCAAAGTAGAGACCAACGGATCAGCAGACAGGCACATCACAGTACAGAATGGTAGATTGACGCCAGATGACCTGCTAATACACACAACGGTTTGGAGAATAGACTGAAAGACTAATACATACCAGGGAATACACATATACACACACATACACATGTATGTAAGTACAAGTCTATCTTCTTTCTTTTGTTCAGACATACACATATACACATATTCAATTTGACTGACAACATTCGTGTTTTACTCACACACATATGAACACCTTTTGTATATTCCTCACCATTGTTAAGTTGATATAAAATATAAAATTGTTTTTTTTTATGTTCTTATTTTTATCAAATTTCTCTTGTCAATGTTGTTTGTACACGTTGTTGTATCATTGTGGAACCAACACACTAAGTTTTACTTTTTGCGAAACCTTGGGAAATACTATTCCTCAACAGACTCCAGTGTTGGCTGAATAGTTAAAACTTGCATTCATCAACTCTGTGCGGACACTGGATACCGTCTAGAGGACCTGCAGAGAGCGATGGCCAATAGGGATATATATCAAGAGAGAATCAAGGTGAAAACTTTTTGTGAGTGGTATTTCTTAATAGTAAATAATTTCTGCTATTTTTTACGCCTATTTTCTTTCTTTTTTTTTAAAACAGTTATAACAGGAAGGCAGTATATGTTCCCTCCTGTTTTGTTGAAAGACTGAAAATGAATGATGGAGGCGAGAATATCGATAAGTTTCAACAATGCTTTAATGGCAGCTTGAATGAAGGAACCCTTGTGCTGTAAGTCGCAGGAAGAAGAAAACAGTGTTAGATTGTTGAGAAGGAATACAGTAGCTGAACGCCAGAGCAGGAATCGAATCGCTGTAGTCAAGGCTGAAGTGTAGTTGTTAATATCAGAACAGGAATCAAATTGCTATAGTCAGAGGCGGAATTTAACATCCAATTGAAATCATCTGGGAACTGTTGGTCTAGGAGTGTTGAATGAATGATGAAGGATTGATCTCCTTGGCACAACAGTCGATAAATTAGATGTGCTCTCCTCATAGTGATGTTTTCTGTTGCTGAAGAGAAAGAGAGGAAAGGTCTGTCCTACTTGAAAATATGCTGAGGAAGATGAAGTTTCGAGCGCTTTCACCCCTTTTTATGTTGCTCGGGAAAATCATCCGGGCAGAATGGGATAAGTCATCCCCATTGGGTGATAATATGCGACGAGACCAAAACGGTCAAATTAATTTACGCGCGAAACAAAAAATTCAATATTCTTTCTGCTACACTGTAAATAGATTTTTTTTATAATAAAGAAAATGGAACTGTGACATCAATAGCTCATGTAAGTCCTGAGTGCAGGCCACATGATAGGAGATGAGTAGGTCGATGCGTGCTGATTGGTAGATAGATGTCATGTAATAGAAAAGGATACAGAAGACAGGAAAGTGTTAACTTAGAATTTCAAGTTTATCTTTCGGATGTGGGTGGAACTTCAATTCCTGTCAGCTCAGTCAACGACAAAATTCTAACAAAAGAGTAAAGAAAGGATTTCTCTTCTCTCAAAACGTTAATTTGAAGACAACCGTGTTTATCTATTCTTTCCACAACTAGATAAAAAAAAAGGTGTGTAGATCAAGTCATGGGAGATGATGGTTTGGTTTGGTTTGGTTTGGTGGGTTTTATGGCATATCAACCTTTGTAGGTTATTTAATACCAAATCCATTTTTATGTAAATAATCTGTTCTATTTAAAACAATTCAGTTTAGCATAAGTACACAGTTTAATTGTTAAAAACATTTCCATTTCAAACTATTCAAGCAGTTATATGTAACAATTCAGTTAAGTGTAAATACAGTTTTAATGTCGAAAAACAGTTCTATTTCAAATAATTCAGTTAAACATAAGCACAACGTTTAAATGTAAGTACAGTTTAATTGTCAAAAACATTTCTATTTCAAGTTATTCAGTTTACTCAAACAATTTATTTTAGCATAAGTATGCTGTTAGTTCTATTTAATGCATAGATAGGGCCCTATCAGGTGCTACCACTCCGGGCCAGAGTGGACCTGGGAGCGATGGCAATAAAGGGGCACTCCGCATTCCCCAAAGCTCCAGCATTGCTGGAACCTCACCATCAGATTGTTTAGTGTCATATCCAGTACACTCGTTGGGGGCGGGTCTTACCCCTCTGTAGAGAAGCAGTCAGTGTATTCTACAGCACGAGCCAACTGGGCAAATGGAAGATGAGTAACAAATGCGTACTGATGGGTTGATTGATATCATGTGATAGAAAGAGACAAGGGAGATAGAAAAAAATTAACTTTTTAGAGAGTAGATTTTGAGATACCAGACCCGGGAGTCATGGCAATAAAAAACTGCTTTTATGACACAATCGACCTTAGTGCCAAAATGATAGGCCTGGGAGTAACGTCAATGAAGAAATACTCTTGTGACATTATCGACCTTAGATACATTAGTACATATTGTTAGATGTATATATATATATATATCTGTGTGTGTATGTGAAGTTGTTGGGTTAGTAAAATGGTAATTTCTGTGTATGGAGTGAGTGAGGAAGAAGCTCGTTGTGATTGGATATACTAATCACATATTGAGCCCAGAAATCTTGGCACAAAAATACAAAATACAATCAGACAGATTCCAACAGACGTGAGGCAGGGACATTAAAAGTTCTCAGAAAGACAACCCTAAGATACCAGATATCTTCTTCAGCACGCCAGTAAGTCCCACAAACTCAGGACTGTATATTGTTATTAATTGTTTTACATGTTTAGTAATAAATTGTAAGAAATAAAAAACGAAGTAATAATTCATTTATTTGTTACTGTTAGCCTTAGAATAAACACTATACTAGCACCATAAAGGCATTTACCAACTCCTCCATATGAGGAGGAAGTGAGACAAAGACAATTTTTTAACTGGAGTTTTTAACAAGTTTAAATCCTGGTCTTCTTCTCCTAACCTGGTTGTCATAGCAAGGTTAAAGAATCTACTCTGCCCTACTATTTACTCGTAACTGGAAAGAGAATCGTTGAATGTGTACCTTTCCTAAGGATATCAGCACTATGTGAAATACAAATAGCCTAGTCGAGGATTTGAACTTGGGTTGCTGTGCCCCTTTATAACGATGATTACCGTTACACTATGTGCGCCTGTGTGTATATATGTGTAGAGTTGCGAGTTGGCTATATAGCAGCTTAGGTGTATATGTGTCCATATAGAGGTAAGCATATCTATATGAATGTGTGTATATGTATCCGTGTAGAGTTAAACATATCAGGTGTGTGTGTGTGTGTGTGTGTGTGTACATGCGTGAGCGCACATGGAATGGATATGCCAACCCGAGTTCAAATCCTCAACAAGGCTGTTTGCATTTCACATAGCACTAATACCTTTGGGAAAGGCATGAATCGAACTATTCTAGCTAGGGATAAATAGTCAGGCAGACTGGGTTCTTTAGCCTTGGTTAGGCAACCAGTCTAGGAGAAGTAAAACTCTGACTTCAAACCTGTTAAAATCTGCTTAAAAATAGACCTTGTGTCACATCCTGTCCATGTGGAGGGGTTGGGTAAATACATACATGGAATATGTGTGTTGTGGCGGGGGGTGGATGTATGTGTGGTGATGAATTAGAAGTCTGGTTAAAAGTTTGGAAAAGCAATAAAATCCTATAAACCTCTATTTGTGGTGCTCGAGTCAAACCCTTTTAAGTATCTGAAATTTGGGTGGTTCATATTGAGGAGTTTTCACACACAAACCAAAAGCACCATCCGTCATGTCTGAACAGAACTGAGAATTAGAGAAAGTTCCCAGAGTGTCACACTGACCCAATCCATGAACAAGATGGGCTCTTTTGAACTTTTCTTTATTCTTTTCTTGGATTTGGCACTAAATAACCTTCAAGGATTGATATACCATCAAAATCAACCAACCAACCAACCTTATTCTTTTCCTTTTGTGACCGCTACCTCAACTTGGCGCAATTTTGATTCACAACTTTAACAACATTGGGGGTCTGGACCATTGAACAATTGAAGAATTGCGCAGACAGGATGTGCATGGGTTAAGGTTACGTTGGTGACATACTCCACACAGCTCCAGAATTGGGGTTCTACCATCAAATGTAATTTAGGGTCGTACCAAAGACTCTTTTTTTGTGAAGGTCCCTGCTACGATGCTAAATTACATCTGGTGATGACTGTATCCCCTGCAGAACTGGAGCCTCACCACCAGATGTAATTTAGTGTCATACCGAGGATACTCTTGGCGGTGGGGGGCTTAACTCTCTGCAGGGGATACAGTCAGGGTATTCTAAGTCATGCAATAAATAAAACAAGAACACATCAATGTTTTAATGAAAGCAGTTTTTATTCGTAACTTTCAATAAGTATATAACAATACAATACAATACAATACAATATCTAAACTACCTGAAACCAAAATCAAAAATATTCCAGAAAAATGTCATTTTTGGGAGGGAAGCATTGAAAAATGATTCCAGGAAAAATTATACAAAAAAAAAAGCCAAAACAAAATATTAGATTTTAATTCTTAAAAAAATTACTGATAACAAAAATTACTAATTTTGATATGAACAAATTTTGTATTTTTTAATCTCATTAATTAATGCCACATGTTCAATTTCAATAATACTCTAGCAATTATCAATTGACCAATCTAAATAAAAATCTTTTATATTATGATAATTGACCTTATTCGATTTCAATAATACTCTAGCAATTATCAATTGACTAATCATAATAAAAATCTTATATCTAGGATATGGAGTTGGACCTACTAACTGTAGTAAATTGCTTCACTTGAAAAGAAAAATGGCTGGCATTAGTGGCAGTTTCAAAAATATTCAGTAAAAAGGCAAGTTTTGGCATAATATTAAAAGGAAACTGTAAAATGCTTAGTGAAAAAAAATTCAAAGCAGAGCGGGAAAAAAAGTGTATATATATATATATAATGATAACAAACAAATATATTTAATGCCAGGGAAGTTTGTCTTCGACCTTTGGTTTCATGAAGTTTTACAAACAACAATCGTCAGGCAGATTATGAAACTTCCATGGCATTAAATATATAAATCTAATATATATTTATTTATTATTATATAATAGCTCTATCTCAGATATTGAGCACTCTCCAAATTATATCACACTTGGTTTGTCACAAACCCACAAAATGAATTAGTGACAACCAACAATATTACAATATATATATATATATATATATATATATATATGTGTGTGTGTGTGTGTGTGTGTGTGTGTGTGTGGCAGAAATATCTCCCACATTTTAAATTGTCACCTATATGATGTAAGTGAACTTAGGCAAGTGGTAATTGTAGCTCCATCAAGCTAAGGTCTTACCATTTTTTTCTCAGATTTGATCTTGGCTTGGACTGGTTGATATCATGCTTTTGCTGTCGAAACATTTTTTTTAAGGTTGGTGAATCTGTAATTGCTACACAGATAAGTTTTCATGCTCATTCCATGATATGTCAGAATTATTCTGTTCTGGATAGAAAATTGATATAACTTCAAATTGAAAATATCAGAACCCCAGGTTCATCAAATCAAATAAAGTCACTTGGAAGAATTAAAAGATGTTATTCGCCAAGAAGTAACAGAAATACCACCAGACATGATTCTTGGTCATTTTGTCAACTTAAAAAAAAACATGGCTGGACCAAGCCATCATAATAAAAATGATCTTATCTGAAAAACAAAATGGTAATTGGGTCACTGCTCTAATAAAGGATCAAACCTAGGCTTGTTCAGCTATCTGCCCATATTGTGTTTTTAGATCCAGACATCCGAAGTCCCCAGTCGCCAGTTGGCAAATAAACCAGACTGGATTGATCATTCAACCATGTTATACTATTAGGTTCACTTTCAGATTCATAATCTTGGGAAAGGCATGAATCTCTTTATGGATAAATAGTACCAATACTGTCCATCTAGAAAAATGGCTTTGGCATTAAATAACCCTTGAAGATTGATATGCCATTAAAAGCAAAGAAAGCATAAGAAACCATGGAATATAGTCTTCCTGAAAACAATTGATCATCATCAATGAAAGTACTCTGGAGTAGACCTCAGGCAACTTCTCTATCAACGGGATCCTGACTCAAAGAATCTAACCAGAAAGTTCCATGGTTTTTAACCAAACCTGTAAAAACTTGCAACCAAAATATACATCATATATATATGTGTGTGTGTGTGTGTGTGTGTGGAGTTATAAAAATAGGATAAAACAAGGTATTCAGGATTAATTTATTTATAGTTCAATATTCTGCCATTTCGGTTTTTATATTAAAACACCATCAGGGCAATGTTAATATGTGATGTGTCTTCTGAAGCTAAAGACATTTGAGTTCATTAGCTCTGGTTTCAAAACTGTAGCCATGTATCAAACTAAATTGAAAAAAAAAACTTACACCAGTATGAATCAAATGCTGTATTGTACTTTTGCAAGATACACACCTCCTGGTGATGGCCTACTTTGGAACCAGTCAAATATGGAAAACTTAACCTATTCTCGCTAGATATCATAACATCCATACAGTAATTTGAAAGGATTGAAATAAGAATATGTAGACAAAGGGTGTCTATAATATTTAATCAAATATATATATATATATATATGTGTGTGTGTGTGTGTGTGTGTGTGTGTGTGTGTGTGTGTGTGTGTGTATTTTTCAACATAAACTTCTCTTTTAATAATGTGTTTAACCCAACACTTCTATATTAGACACATACATTGAACATTATAGGCATCTTAGGTAGTGTGATGGTTAGCAAGCTTGATTAGCAATCCTTTTTTGCTTTATTTTGCCTTGTGCCAGATCTAAGCAAAAAGCTTAGTAAATTACTACTTTTAATATTATACAGATCAAAATTCAGTTAATAATCGTGTTTGTCTCAAGATTCTTGTCAACAATTGTCTTATTTGGTATATATTCATGGTTAGCAATATTCATGGTTTATGAAGCCCAATAGTTTGGTTTGTAAATATAGTTCCTTAAAAAAGCACCTGTTGACGGGTGACACGTATGAAATGTTATTTTTTTTTTAAATATTCAAAACGTAGGATCGGAATGTAGAAGTAAACTGGTACTACAGTATGAAAAAAAAAAATTGTTACCTTGTGAATTTAGCTGGGTTTTGTTTCTGCCCTATTGAGATCACAGCTCTGGGTCCTTTTGAGTTAAGCTTTGTGGCCCCCTCCCCAAGCAGAAAAAATTGGGGAATTCTATTCTATATAAATTTTCCTATTAAAAATATCTAAAAATTAAGAAAAGTTTTTTGTTTATTACAGATTTAATGTATGACAAGAGATCTGATGTAAAATTATCTCCTCCCCTGCAAAAAAAAACCCCAGCAAAAAACAAAAAAAAAACAAGATTACAGAAATTATTTACAACGGCAACAGTTTTTCCAAGACTTTGACTTTGTCTCCATCACTGGGCGCTGAGATCGAGCAAAATTTATGAACACTTGCTCAAGTGATGTCTGTCCTAGTGAATAGGTTTCAAGGTCAAACATCTCTTTGACTTGCTCTAAGGTTCCAAAAAGATCTGACCAAGATACTGAGGTATTTTTCTTGATCTGATAATGGATGGTGCCTTCATGAACATCCTTAAGAATAGAACCAGGAAACTTCTCTTCGATAAATTGCATCAGGGGATTCATGTCCAGTTTGGTGTCAGGGTCTTCAGAAAAACGCTTTTTGACAATCAGCGTATAACCCTCTCCAAATTTGCTTTTAAGATGTTGGGTGCTTCCGAGACAGCGGAATTGTCCATTGACCATGATAGCTATCCTTGTGCTCAGGGCTTCACATTCGTCCATACTGAAATAAAAAAAAACAAATTTGGAGATATTCAACTGATATTCATATACAGTGAGAAGATATGTTATAAAAGCACAAGAAAAGTAATTCCAAGTTTTCCAAGATTTTTATTCCATATAACCTCACCCCTCTGCCATGAGGAAAATGAGACTCAAGGTCAATTTTTTAAGAGGAGTTTAACAGGTTTGACTTTAGAGCTTTACTTCTCCAAGACTGGTTGCCATACCAAGGTTAAAGAGTCCAGTCTACTTTACTATTTATCCATAGCTGGGGAGAGAATTGTTGGATTCATGCCTTTCCCCAGGGTATTAGTGCAATGAGAAATGCAAACACACTTGTCCGGATTTGAACTTGGGTCACTGTGTCCATTTCCTATGACAATAACAATTACACCACAAATCATTTAATGTAAAGACTATCAATAACTCAATTTTATGGGGATTGAAAAGAAATTTTAAAAGATAACATAAAAAGAATAAATTAATAAATGTAAAAAGTAACAGTTTACCAGGAGGCCTCTGACAGGAAGTGAAATCAGTGCATGACTAAAATGAGGGGGTTCCTAGTGCCAAAGAGAAACCCATCCTTATAAGCTTTTATCACCTCAGCTGTGACAGATGGACCTTTTTCTCTTGGGTGCTAGTAACGTGGGCATGTACTGGCTAAGTCTCTGGGCGTAGCAGTACACTGCAGCTCTTGCTTGTAGCAAGATACATGACAGACTCTCAAGCTGATAACTTGCCAAAGATCAGTCCATAATGTACTTCAACACCTTGTCTGGGAGAGTCTGACTCTTTCTACTGATTCAGGAAAACATTTACACCACAGAATAGTCATAACCGCCCCACCATAAAATTTGAATCTAAAGGAACAAATCCTGGAAGCAGCACTCCACAAAACAGGTGTTGTATGGTCACTTACCGCCCATCTCTGTACAGACACTAGATGCCGTCCAGAGGACCTGCCAAGAGCAATAGACAATAGGGATTTATGGGGAATGTGTGCTATCAGCATAGCTTGATGATAATGATTATTTATATATATATATATATATATATACATTCTTTGTGCTGATATCTATTTAAAAAAAAAACCCTTTAATACAATCACATTCATCGTGAATACTTTTACTTCAGTTGTGCTTACCTGTGTGATGTAAGGATCAGTGTCCGTCCACTATTCCGAATGTTAATTAACGTATTCCAGAGTTTTCGTCTTGTCCCGGGATCCATCCCCGTTGTTGGTTCATCTAATAGAATCAGGGGTGGATTCCCCACCAAAGCTATGGCTGTACTTAGCTTTCTCTTATTTCCTCCACTGGAGAAGAAAATTAAAAAAAAAAAAAAGAATCAGTTGTTAGCGAATCTGCTTGCTTTGTCTTATTCTCTACAGTTGAGAGTTCAATCTGTTGCATGAGGAACTGAACCAGGGCTTTCACCGTTTAGAGTTATGACCCTTGGGGAAAAACCGGTGCGCAGGAAGAAATAAAGATGCTACGATGTAGAAGCAAATCTGTTGTTGTGTTTTGGTTAATCGGTTGGAATCCTAAGTACATATAATGACACACAATCTCTGAGCTGGTTAGAGAAGAAATAGACGAAAAAAAGAAAAGGATATGACAAAAATTAAAGTCGATGTCGGACTTGAATGCAATGGGTGGAAATAGAAAATTTTTTGTGGATGATGAATTAGATGAAGTAATTCTCAACTTAGTTGATTGGGACTATAGAATACATCAATTACATCTCTGCAGAGAGGTATGACGTTCCCTCCTCAATGAGTGTCCTAGATATAACACTAAGCTCCATCTGATGGTGAGGCTCCAGTCCTAGGGTTTAGGGGATGTAGATTATCCCTTCATTGCCATTATGCCTAAGTCTACCTTGACCTGGAGTGGTAGTACATGACAGGGTCTCATCTATAGGTCAAACAGAATTGTTTGACTATTCGACCATGTGTAAACAAATGACTGATGTTAAATTGAATTGTTAGTGTTACATCTTAATACTTAGAATCATTTAACTATGTGCCAACAAATGAGTAATGTTGAATAGAATTATCAGTGTTGAATAGCAAACTTGAAACCCTTTAACTGTGGGTCTAAATTGAATTATTGGTATTACATAGCAATACCTGAAACCATTTGACTGTGTGCAAATAAAACTATTAGTATGGAATACTTAAAACCATTTAACTTTGTACAGAAAATGAGTTATTGGTATTACTTAGAAATATTGCATATTGACATATGACATCAATTAATAAAGATATAAACTTGCGCATTAAGCCTTAAAAAATTGATATTTTAAGGCCCCAGATCAATAGAAAAAACTTGTTCCTTAACTCTTAAAGAATGACCTTGTAATGGCCATGATCAAGAAAAAAAACTTGCTTCTTACCCTTAAAATACTGACCTTGTAATAGCCCTGATCAATAAAAAAATAAACTTGCTCCTTACTCCAGAAAGAATGACCACAAAGTGGCCCTGATTAATAAAAAAATAAACTTGCTCCTTACCCCTGAAAGAATGACCTGGTAATGGCCCTGATCAATAAAAAAATAAACTTGCTTCTTATTCCCTGAAAGAATGACCTGGTAATGGCCCTGATCAATAAAAAAATTAACTTGCTCCTTACCCCTGAAAGAATGACCTTGTAATGGCTCTGATTAATAAATAAATAAACTTGCTCCTTACCACTGAAAGAATGACCTGGTAATGGCCCTGATCAATAAAAAAATAAACTTGCTCCTTAACCCCTGAAGGAATGACATTGTAATAGCACTGATTAATAAAAAAAAAACAACTGTCACGTGGTGTCCCACTGAGACGATTGAAATATGATTACTACTATCCTCGTGTTCGAATTAACAGTGGCAAGCCGTCAAAGAATGACCGTTAAGACCAGATGTTTGTACTTGGTGACCTCACTCGGGTCGCCTGACACAGGAAGGAAGACGAGAGAAGCCAAATGATTGGCTGGGACCCCAAAACGGAAGTGGGGACTCCTTCCCGTCAGCGGAAATAGATAATAAGAAAAGTTAGTTGTTGGACAGGGTTCGTGGCGGACGGAACCAAAAGCCAAGTACTCCGGGTAAAAGAAGAAAAGAATATCTCGGACACGAAGAAGCCATTTTCTTCAAGCCAGTATTAAAAATAGCATAAAGTCTATTAGCCCGTAAAAGAGGAAATATTCTCCACAGGAACTCCATCAAAGAAAAAAGATAAGTAAACTTTGAGACCATTTCTCCTTATACCCAATTTTATATACCCTCTCTCTCTCTCTCTCTCTCTCTCTCTCAATTTGAAGAAAAACGAAAGAAAAGAAAAGAAGAAAGACATTTATGTTCATGGACTATTCATTTATGATATATTTGACACGTTGAAGGTGTATATCTATGTGTAGTAAAAGATTGATATATTTTAATGTTCCCACGTGCCTGAAGTTGTTATTTGCAGCGTCTATTACGAATTTGTTATGTCATGTTTCTTTTTCAGCTTCTGTTCGCCTTATGATATGCTCGCTTAAAATTGTCCTATAAATTCCTTTAAATTCTTTTACGGGAAACCGGAATTGCCGACTACTCTAATTAATATTATTACGACTAAACCTAGAGGTCAATATCTTCCATTGTTCTAGGGAAGGAAGTCTAGCAGCCTTGGTGGGTGTGTGGATAGTGTGAAATTTGGAACTCCTTGCCAGAGGCGGTCAGTCTAGCCATAAATTAATCCCCCACATAATATGCCAGTTCTTATGTGCCCAAGAAAAAACTCTGAACGAGGACTTATTCTACAAGGGATTAATAAAGTATAAACTTCCTCATTACCACAGAAAGAATGACTTAGTAATGGCCCTGATAATGGGGGTCAAACTCTATTTTCTATATTGTCATTTTGATTGATTTTCAGAGAAGTTAGGAGCAGTAAATGACGAACAAGCCGAGCAGTTCAATTGGAACCCCAAGACTATTGTGGAGTGCTAACAAGGAAAATGTGACATATATATGATGACAGATTCTAGCTGGAACATCAAACAAGATGGTCCTGAGACAGTTCACAAACAAAATAGTTGGTGAATAAAAAAAAGAAAATGTTATATAGTCTAACTATATTTGCCACAAAATTTGAAACATGTTTATCAATACAAACGATAGAATTTATATGAAACTCATTGTTAGTGAAGACATTGGTTGCTATGAAGATACAAAGTTCAGTCACATATTAGGCAAGAACTAGTCATCATCATCATCATATCGTGCTGGCAGCACGGATATCCCTGACCCTCTCTCGCCACTCCTCCCTATCGTTCATCGCCCTAGGTAGGTCTTCAGGACAACAACCTGTATCCTCACATAGCTGCTGAATGTACGTTCGTGCTGGTCGTCCTGCTTTTGCGCGGCCGTGTGTGGGGATCCATAAGAGTACATCTCTTATGAGTTCATCTCTGCTTCTCCAGCAATGTCCTGCATGTCTGGTTCGCCTAACTTGAATAGATTTCGTGATAGGGGGCAGGTGGCCGTACAGTTGGTGTCTTGTGGGGTGTTGCTGCCAGGACTTGTTGAGGATTGCACGCAGCATTCTTGTGTAATTGCCATCTAGTTTCTTCTCCAGCCGTTTTGTTAGCGTCCATGTAGTGCATCCATATTGCAGTATCGATGTGACCGCTGCCTGGAAGAAACTGCGTTTCATTTTATCGGTTAGGTCTGATTTCCATATAGTCGATAGCCTATTGATAGCTGTCCATGCTTTCGTTAACCTCGTTTCGATGTCCTTTTCGGTTGATTCGACGCTGCTTCCTAGGTACGTGAATTTGTCTACTAGTTTAAGTGGGGTTCCTTCTAGAGTGGAGATGTCCCCTGTTTGGTTATAGCACATATATTCCGTTTTGTGTGCATTAACATGGAGGCCTATGCTTGCTGCTGCTCGTTCCAGGCTATGCAGAAGTGTTTCGGCTTGGTCAGGTGTATTTGCCAGTATCGCTATGTCATCGGCGTAGTCGGCGTCGGTAATTGTTGTTGCGGGATATCTTCTGCTTCTTTTCTTCGTCAGTTCGAAGCCATTCTCTTTGATTTTGTCAATTAGTACTTGAAGTTAATTTAATGAGAGTTCAATCACATGCTTCTTCTGATTGATGACGATTACAATGAGACGAACATAAAATTTTGATATTTTGAAATACTTTGAGAGCAAAATAAGAAGATACAGGAAAAAAAAAACAAACAAAACAAACAACAACTTCATATCAGAAATCAGAACATTTAAAATAGATAATAACTGGTTGATGTCACAGTAACATACATTCTGTGAACTAGTGTTATCTGACAACACCAATTGAAAAACTACTGACAAAACCTAATTAGCCTTGGATACTCTCGCTAAAAAGCAAAGAGAGCGACATCTAACAATAATTAATTTATATTTTTATACCCGAGTCGTCATTAGTAATAATTAATAATTCTAGATTATCATTTTACTAAGACAGTACTTTTTTTTTTCTTTTGATATTTGGAACTTGAAATTTTGTACAATTAGTAATAACAGTGTTGGTTGTGACTATCTTACTTCGTGGGTTTGTGGCAGACCAAAGGCATATACATTTAAACACATACACATAAAGAGTTGTACAAAATACACAATCCTAATGTTCTTTTGACTGTATTTTTTTATTTCTCGAATAACTTTCTTTCTCTGTCTGATGATTGTCGTTTATAAGACAACATGAAACCTGTGAATTCAGACAAGCTTCCATATACACACAAACATGTTAGAGTAAATTTTTTTCTCTTAAATACAGAAGTAGATAAAAAGAAAGAAGATATAACAGAAACATACCTGTATGTTTCGACAATTTTATCTGCATATTTTTCTAGCATTAAATGATGAAGAAGTTCATCGACTGTTTTTTTTATCTGTCGTGTGTGAACACCTCGAATGTGTGCAAACATTGTCAGAATTTCACGGGCTGTCATTGATTCGATGAGGGCATCAAACTGGGGACAGTAGCCAATCTTTTGTTGGACCTGAATACAGGGCATAAGGAAAAGGATCAGTAAAAAACAAAAACAAAAGAAAAAAAAACAACCAAACAAAAAACAAACAAAAAGTTCAAAGAAAATATTTTAAAAGTTGGCATTATTATAATTATTATTATTTACTCTTTTAGACTTTTCCCCATCAGTATTAGCTGATTGTTTTTCACTAGAGTTTGAGTGACAGCAAGTCAACTCAAGTCTCCAGGACTCTTCTCAGTATTCTGGCCGTTCTCAGCAATGCTGTCTTTTGGATAGTCTCTACCCGTCCGCCAACTTCCAAGTCCTCCAGTCCTTTTAATAATCCTTTAGTTATTGTGCCAAAAACACCAATCGCAATTGGTACAATCGTCACTTTCATGTTCCACAGCTTTTTCAATTCTCAAGTATGGTCGAGGTACTTATTCTTCTTTTCACATTCTTTCAGTTTTATTCTCTGGTCAGCTGGGACAGCAAAATCGACAATTTTGCAAATTTTCTTTTTTTTTGTTAATTATTATAAGGTCTGGTCTTCTAGCCAAGATTAGGTGATCCGTGTGTACGTCAAAGTCCCATAGCAGTTTATGTGTTGATTATAACAAATTGTTGTTTATTTTTATTATTCTATTGACCGTTGTTGGTTTGCAATCGCAAAACTTAGTTTCTTTGTATTTTCATGCAACAGACACATTTGAAAAAAAAAAAAGAATGGTTAGTTGGTGGGGTTGGATTTTATGGCACATCACCCCTTGTAGGTTATTTAATGCCAAATCCTCTTTATACGTATATTAAATATATAGGATTTGGTTTGGTTGGGTTTTATGGCATATCAACCATTGTAGGCTATTTAATGCCAAATCCTCTTTATACATATATATTAAATATATGGTTTGGTTGGGTTTTATGGCATATATATTAAATATATGGTTTGGTTGGGTTTTATGGCATATCAACCATTATAGGTTATTTAATGCCAAATCCTCTTTATACGTATATTAAATATATAGCATTTGGTTTAGTTGGGTTTTATGGCATATCAACCATTGTAGGTTATTTAATGCCAAATCCTCTTTATACATACATATTAAATATATAGGATTTGGTTTGGTTGGGTTTTATGACATATCAACCATTTTAGGGTATTTAATGCCAAATCCTTTTTATACATGTATATTAAATATATAGGATTGGGTTTGTTTGGGATTTATGGCATATCAACCATTGTTGGTTATTTAATGCATATAATTATATATACAAATACATACACATATACATGTATATTAACTGTCAAAAAGTAAGTAAATTGGCAAGAAGCTAACTGAGAAATTCAATAAAAGTTTAAGGAGCGAGTGACAAACACCTGTTTTACTGCTTCGCAGGCCGGCATCCAAGCATAAACTGAAGTTTTGGAGTTGCAGTCAAAAAAATGGTGGAAGCAGCTCTTGGTGTCCTATCATCTCGTCTCACTTTTCCTCTCTGAAAGTGCTAAGTTGCTGTTAATTTGCCACATCGTGGTCAGTCTTGTTCTTTTGTTTGAAATAGATTTTCATCATTTCATTTTCCCATTGAAGAGGAAATATTCAAAAGATCAGAGAGAGAAAATAGGACCGAAGCCCAGTTTTTAACTGGGACCTATTGATTAAAATGCTGTCGAGAATATTTAAAAAGTGCATCTGAAACAGAGAGATTAGACAGGCAGATTAAAAGACAGCAACAAGAGTCTTCCCATATTGCCTCCACATTTGATATTTTCCACAGATGTCTTTCACTGAAGAAACAGATGATGACAGTTTTGAGCCAGTTTAAGGGACCTTACAGTCTTTTAAAAGTCCCTAGATATTTTTATTAGGGATGATGTATATTTTGGCCTTGGGGCATATCTATATTTTCAGACGAATCAGCGAAGAGCAAATAGAGTAGAAAATTTTGGGAAAATAGGGAAAAAAACCCAGTAAGGCTCCAAAATAAACTAAGTGGTGCGACAGAAAATTGTCACATGTGCACCCATGAATAAAAGAGTTTGTAGCAGCCACAGATCTATTTACTTTCGCGAATCAATGCCCCCGCCAAGCGACCTGGCTATACACTGACCAATCACCAGGCAGAGCACATTGATTCCTTCTCCCTTTCTAGAACTATTTTTCTAGTCCTTTTTGGTAGTCAGCCGACAAAGCAGATAGCACCAAGCTAGCAACCATGACAGACCTCTCTTGCCTTCACAGAAGAACACGCGGCTACTAGCTTCACACACGAAAGAACCAGCCTTGAGGTCAGTCACATGAGCAACTTTCTACAGTGACAAACACACATGGTCAGATAGCACCTGGCTCGCGGTCATGACAGACCTCTCTCGCATCCACTGCTACAGATTCCACTTAGAACCCCTTCGCTGAAGAACACACTGCTACTAGCTTCACATACAGAAGAACCAGCCTTGCGGTCAGTCACACGAGCTATTTGCAACAGTGACACACACTTACTACAAACTCAAGGACCAACATACTAACCGGCGACACCAAAAGGGACACTTTCTCACTCTGATTCTTTTACTCTTATTACCATAATAAACCTGTAGCAGAAGATATTCTGGTTTGGCGCTCAATTTAATTTGACGCATAATTTCACCCAATCAGGATGACCTATCCTATTCTCCATGATCTCCTTTCCCGGGCAGCAGAAATTGGGTAAGCTGCCAAACCCTGTCTTTTTAGCTGGACAATGCCGCCCAGTGCAGTCGTTTCACTGGCGGCTCTTCAATAGCAGCAACAGCATGGACACATGAGGGAACCTATCTAATTTATGGATTCCTTGCAAGGAATCCCAGTTGAATATAAATTAGATACATTCAACATGCCACGCGCAGGCACAACTTTATGTCACCCCCAAAATTGACTATGTCGATGCGACGCACAATTAGGCTCTCGACACCTAGCTCTCAATTCACCTCTGGGCCACTTTAATGGAGACAACGCACACTCTCCCCAAAAACCAGACACACGAAACTCACGGTGACTCCAAAGTTCATTTCCTTCAACGGCAACATGGCTTTCACTAAACTACGGCGAACACAATCCCTCGCACGTCCGACGGCACGCGCTGCCTTTCGTCTCCTCATTCCTTATGAGGCTTGCAGCAAAAACACAAACTATATTTTCCATGCTACAAATAAAAACTATTCCTAAAAGCACATTTCGACTATCGGCATCTTATTTCTTCATCTCTCCTTTAAATACCTAACAACTATTAGCAAGGGAAATACAAACTTAGCGAGGAAACAACTCAACGTAAACAAACACACATACGTTACAACCTATCCTCGCTAACAACAACACATTTTCCTTATCGCCCTAAAAACAAAACACTTTCCTTCTCGCTAACAATAAAATTTAGCGCTAAAAACCTTTCGTTGTTGTGTTTTCAGATGAAGTTTCGTTATTTATTTGTTGTCAAATAATTTATAGTTCTATGAAAACCAATTCTCAACACTAAAAGTTTATAATGTCATCTATGTATTATGCTTAAAGAATTCATGGTATTAAAACATTGAAGAAAATAATTCTCTAACCTTTTTCAGATTATTCTTTACATTCACTCCGTTTATGTATATGTATCCCGATGTAATCATTTCATCCCCGGTGAGCATTTTAAAAGTTGTAGATTTTCCAGCTCCGTTTATTCCCAAGAGACCAAAACATTCACCTCCTGGGATTCCCACTCCAATATCGTCGACAGCTGTGAAGTTACCATATCTTTTAGTGACATTCTTCATCACGACAAGATCTGTTTTAGTCAAGAACTGAACCGGCTTATTAATCACACGCTGTTCTTCTTTCTGGACATCGTCGTCAACAATTGTGATTTCATCTGACATCATCTCATTGTCCATTCCAGTAAGATGGTTTCTTGAGAAACAATTAGTCAGGCAGTAACGTAGGCGCATCCCAAGAGAAGATTCAGCCAGGAAAATGATGGAAAAATAGACAACACTCTGAATGAACATGAAGAAAAGCATTCGACCAATTCCATTAGCTTTCCATCCCAAATAATTTTCATTCATTGGAAAACAATCATCACCGCATATATCTAAAATAAAATATTAAAAAATACACGAAAGAAAAAAAAATAAGTAAGAAAACAAAACAAAAAAAAAAAACAGATTCAAAGATTCATTTCTATAGTAGAATCATTAGCAATACATTACCAATGACTATATTTTATTTGGAATAAAATTGTGAAATGCAATAATGTTCTGGGATATAAAATCCCAAAGATTACCAATTTATATACATCACAATTATATATCATGCCATGCTAATAGCATGGATTTCTCTCCCCTCCTCTCTCTCTTCCCCCCTCTCTCTTCATCCGTCTCTTCCTTCATTGTTCTTCGCAGGTCTTCTAGACTACATCTAGTGTCCGCACTGAGCTCATATATCTAAGTCCCTTTGGTCTTCCATACTTAGGAGGTATTCTGTCGAAGCCTGCTTTTATTTCTTTTTTTTAGTAATGCATCAAGTTCTTCCTCTGTCAATTGTTCAAACGTGATATCTACTTAGCTATTATGAATTTTTTCAATTGGTTTATCAGTGATTTCAGAAGGCTTTCCAAACAGATTCCCAAAATGTTATTTACACTTCTGAAGTATTTCTTCTTGGCTGGCAGTTTTTAGTTTTACTCTCTTGGTGCTTTTACTTCTGCTAACTACATTTTCGGAGTACCATGCTAATTGTGATTGTCTATCTTCTACTGAATTTCTGATTTTATTGATTTAGCTTTGAATGTATTCTAATTGTTTTTTTTTTGTATGTTTTAGTTAGTTCTCTCTGGGCTTTTTTAATTTTCTGCATATTGGCATTTCTTGGTCTTCTTATTTTAAGAAAGGATGCTTTTTTTTCATATTATCTCATTTTTCTCCAAATGTTATTGTTGTGACCCCAGAAAGGGTCAGTAATGAAAACACAAACACAGGTATTAGATAACGGATTATATTACAGAAGAAAGATAGAGTTACATAGAAAAGGTAAGGAGTCTTGTACTGTTCGTATAACACCGATAGTGATCTGCCCTTCTGACAGCGAAATCTCTGTACTAATAACGGTGAGAAGAGTCCATTATAGTAAGATGGGTAAGGTTCCCACAACAGTTTTTATCTCCCTGGGAACTCTACATTTGGCTCTTACTTTTAGTTGTATGCACTCACCTGCAGCTTCTTTATGGGCGGTAACAAAGTTTTCATATTCGTTATTTTGAATATGTGTTTCAGAAATCTTCTGAAGAGTATCAAACTTGTTTCTGACAGTTACCGTACATTGATTACATTCATCACTGTTGACAAGTGAGGACCAGTCATATTATGAAGCTTTAACTTTTTGTTTCTCATTTCTGTATAGGCATGGGCTTATCTTTGCTGGGACGATTCTATTCAGAAGATACTCCTTCAAAAAAGGAATATGCCCCATGATTTAAAGTAATATTTATTGCAATCTTGTTTGTGACGATATATGGATGTAAGCCCATAGCTTTCCCTCTCTTTTTTGGAATTAAATGTTTTGACATGCAAGCCTGTTCTTGAGAGAAAACTCTGCTTGATATTCATGGTTTCTATTTGATGAGACATTCGATAAATGAACAGTGTATAGCATTGTTCACACAAGACTTACATACTCCTTTAGACTCAAACATGAGGAACAACCACAGTGTACAGCATGAGTCTTGCTTTGTGCATAGCTCTCCATATTAAAATGACCTTGTGTCAAATCCTACCTGGTGAGAGGTTCAATGAATAAACAGTATATATCATTGGTCACACAAGACTTTCACACTCCTTTAGACTCAAACAAGAGGAACAACAAACAAGAGGTTCATTAAATAACCAATGTATACCATGCCAAACACCCTATACTATAAAATATTTTCTTATAAAACGTGCACATTTAGCTCTCAATAGAATAATATTTTTCAGCGGAAGCAATTTGAAGGACCAATATAAAAATGTCAGCATGGATGACATTTTGTTGTTCTTGAGGGAAATAAAACCAAATATCGTAAACATTAACCTTTTTAATACCATACAATGTTTTTTAATACCATACAATGTTTTTTAATACCATACAAAGAAATTATAAAAAAAACTATCCCAGAGGATTTGGGCATATTTTTAAAGCAATATATATGCAGGACAACTCTTAAACAATGATTTGGTTGTCTTTTACGGTATATCAATCCTTGTAGGTTATTTAATGCCAAATCCTTTTTACACAGACACACGCACACATGATTCGTCAGCAAATATATTTTAGGTAACATTTTTAAATGAGTTAAAGATGATTTCAAGTATGGCTAACACTAATAATTCTAAATGGTTTCAGGTATTTCTATTAAATACTAATAATTCTATTTAATATTAATCATTTGTTTTCACACAGTTCTATTTATCAATTATTTTTATCTAATATGAAAAACTTTCACATAGCTGCATGGTTTTCAATAACTGATAATAATAATCCCTTGTAAATGAGTGAAAGATTCTATTTGATCCAGAGATGGGACCCTCACAAGTACGGCCACTCTGAGTCAAAGTGGACCATGTAGGATTAATCCACATTCTCCAAACTTCAAGACTGGAGCCTCACCATTAGATACAGTTTAATGTTATAACCAGGACACTAAATGGTTTCAAGTATTCCTATCTAATACTAATAATTCTTAGTTGTCTAAATTTCTGAGACAAGCTTGATGGTTTTTATTGCCTTCATCTTTATTGTTATTTCCAATGTTTCGGCCGATATGTCCTCCCGCCTTCTTCAGGAGTTTGTCAAACTCGGGAACCTACACGGAACTTCGAATTACGTCCGTTATTGAATCCACGGGGGTTGCCTGTTCTGATTCCGTTAGCCATAACCAGGTTCAAGTGTTAAGTACTCCTGTATTGTTACTCACCTGCAGTCAGGATTGAACCTGCAAACTCCAGATGATTGTCTCCTTAGAAGCTTAGGGAACCAACGCCTATAACCATTACACTATGTGTCCTAAAAGATATGAAGTCTATATGAGATCAGGACAGTATTCACAAGTGGTTCAACTCTCCGGAGATATGTCTCATTGGGTGCCCCTTTCATATGGCCTTGTGCTACATCTAAGCAAAAAGCTTAGTAAATTTCCAACTCTCCGGAGATATGTCTCATTGGGTGCCCCTTTCATATGGCCTTGTGCCACATCTAAGCAAAAAGCTTAATAAATTTCCAACTCTCCGGAGATATGTCTTCTGGGTCAAGCCACTAACAGAATTCAACATGACCAAGAACTGTATTTACTCCATCCCTTGCAGTTGTGGTAAAATATACAAAGGTGAGACAGGTCGCCAACTAAAACTAAGGCTAGAAGAACATCGGAAGGCACTAGTACGAGGGGAGATTGAAAAGTCGGTTCGGTTTCTTTGTTTAATGGCATATCAACCTTTGTAGGTCATTTAATGCCAAACCCATTCATCTAGAAGAACAGTTGTGGTACTATTTAACCCATAGCTGGGAGGATAAGGGGGTTCATACCTTTCCGAACTCGCTTACTACGATTCCGCAGTCCATTGCTTTAACCATTACACCACGAGGACACCCCCTTGAAAAGTCAGGTAAGGCGGACCATATATGGAAGGAAAAGGAAACCATCTAGCCTAATGGGATAAAGTTGAAATAATTGATAGGGCTGAACATTGGAGGATTAGACGCCTTAAAGAATCAGCACATATGTTGGGCTACAGTGATCTGCTGAGTAGACCAAGTATAGAGTTGAATACAATATGGGAACCGATAATCAAAGGGGACGTAGTTTGAAGTTCCGTGAAGGTTCCCAAGTTCGACAAACACCAGAAGAAGGCTGGAGAACATATCGGCTGAAACATTGTGGAAATAACAATAAAGACGAAGACAATAGTCTGAAAACCTTTAATGATAAAAATCATCAAGCTTCGTCTCAGAAATTTAAGCAATTATTGATTTTTAACATTTGAAATTCTATTTATCAAGTGTTCCTTTTGCATTTAGTTTGGTTTAGTTGGGTTTTAATGGCATATCAACCATTGTTGGTTATTTAATGCCAAATCCAGTTCATACATATATATTAAATATATAGGATTTGGTTTGGTTGGGTTTTATGGCATATCAACCATTGTAGGTTATTTAATGCCAAATCCAGTTTATACATATATATTAAATATATGGGATTTGGTTTGGTTAGGTTTTATGGCATATCAACCATTGTTGGTTATTCAATGCCAAATCCAGTTTATACATATATATTAAATATATATGATTTGTAATGTAAACATATTTTGTTGATAACATTTCTTAATGAACTGGAGCTCATTTTTTTTTTGCACACAGTTAAATGGTTTCAAGAATTTCTCTCTAACATGAATAATTCTATTTACTATTAATCCTTTATTTGCACGCTGTTAAACAGTTTCAATTATTACTAACACTAATAATTCTTTTCAACATTAATCCTTTGAAGACAGAGAAGTGGTTACAAGTATTGCTATTTAACACTAATTATTCTTATAAATTATTATTAAAAAAGTAAGGCTAGAAGAACATCGGAAGGCAGTAGTATGAGGGGAGATTGAAAAGTCGGGTATGGCAGACCATATATGGAAGGAAAATGGAAATCATCTGCCCTTATGGGACAAAGTTGAAATAATTGATAGGGCTGAATATTGGAGGATTAGACGCCTTAAGGAATCAGCCCATATGTTGGGCTACAATGACCTGCTGAGTAGACCAAGTATAGAGTTGAATACAATATGGGAACCGATAATCAAGAAGGTTAGATAAAAAAATTTAAAAAATCTGAATATGAGTACAGGTAAAAAATTATACATAATAGTAGTAATTCTATCTAGAAGTATGAACATTAAGTTTATACCCAAAAATTCACTCTGAATTGTCCAGCAGGACACATGGTGTAACGGTTATAGGCGTTGGTTCCCTGAGGTTCAATCCTCACTACAGGCGAGTAATATACAGGAATACTTAACACTTGTACCTGGTTAGGGCTAACGGAATCAGAACAGGCGACCCCTGTGGTTTTAATAAAGTTCGAAGTTTCCCGAGTTCGATAAACACCTGAAGAACGCTGGAGGACATAGTGGCCGAAACGTTGTGGAAATAACAATAAAGATGAAGACAATAGTCCGAAAAGCCTTAATGATAAAAATCAACAAGCTTCATCTCAGAAATTTAGACAACTAATAACTAATTATTCTATTCAACATTATTCATTCATTTGCACGCAGTTAAATAGTTCCATGTATTGCTAACAGTTCAATTAAATATCAGACATTTGTTTACACACAGTTAAATGAACAAACAGTTCTATTTCTAACAAACCCCAAATGGTTTGGTATGTCAGTTAAATCAATCAACTATCAAAGATTGGTATTTAAAAGGCAATTAAATAAATAAAATACCATTATCCATACCTAAACAGCATTTGGCAAAGGTGAAATTTTCAAAACGTCGTGAACATCTTGGAATAACCATCTCACAGGAGGTAAGATATCCATAATTAGAATGATAATCAATCAACCCCTTTCCAAGGCAAAACTGCGGGGAAATGACGAGAAATATCCAATTTAGTAGATTGCCAACATCTTCCAATTCAAGGGCAGGAATGCTAAGAATAGTAACCGTCAAGGTCATGCCAACACCTACAAAAAAAAAAAACAAAAACAAAACAAAAAAAAACAAAACAACAAAAAACAACAAAAAACAAAAACAAAAAAAAACACAACAAAAAACAAAAACAAAACAAAACAAAAACTTGTATTCATTCTCTCAAGAATATAAGTAATTATTTGTCTGCACACAGTCTAATGTTTTCAAGTATTCCTATGTATCACTAACAATTTAATTAAACGTCAGTCATTTGTTTACAAACAGTTAAATGATCAAACAGTTCTATTTCAAACAATTTAGTCTAGCATGTCAACAAAGTCAAATAGTTCCAAGTATTGCTATGAATCACTAACAATTCCAGTAAACATCAATCATTAGTTTACACACAGTTAAATGTAAGAATAGTTCTATCTCAAACAATTCAGTTTAGCATAAGTATGCAGTTAGTTCTATCTAACCCATAGATAGGGCCCTATCAGGTGCTACCATTCCGAGCCAGAGTGGACCTGGGAGAAATGGCAATGAAGGGGTACTTCGCATTCCCCAAAGCTGCAGCATCACTGAAACCTCACCATCATATTGTTTAGTGTCATATCCAGGACACTCATTGAGGTGGGGTCTTACTCCTCTGCAGAGTTGTAGTCAGTGTATTCTACAGCCCCAGTCAGATAGTTCAGTTTAGCATAAGTACACCCTTTAAATGTCAAAACAGTTCTATTTTAAACAATTCAGTTTAACATAAATATGCAGTTTAAATGCAAAAAACAGTAAACTCAAATCATTAAGTGGAGCCTAGTCACCAATGACTGCTATGTTGGTGATGACCAATTGTTAGATGGAGGGTAGGGAAAATACAAAAATGCAATTTGTCTTAATGTTAGGGCCTTGTTGCTTTCTTCCTTTTGTTTAATCTCTGAGTCTGTGAAAGCAGGAAGAAATGAATAACACACACTGTGTTTTTCTAGGAACAGGAATCTTCTCATATTTTTATATTCATTTCTTATCCTCCATTCATATGAATGTCTGTCTCCTTCGACTGTCTTGCATGAGTCGAGCATCAGTTTTTGAGTGGCATAAGAGATTCAAGGAAGGCAGGGAGTCTGTGAGGGATGATGAGAGGTGTGGGAGGAGTAAAGAAGTCACTACACCAGAGTTGATTGGCCAAAGAGTTAGGGTTAGGGTTACTATGTTGAGGTTGTAAGGGAGTTCAGGAAGAGATTCCATCGGAAGAGGCCAGCATTCTTCAAATCGGGTCAGTGGCATTTCCATTAAGACAATGCACCAGTCCACAACTCCATCCTTGTCACAGACGGGCATCAAGACACTTCCTCAGCCTCCCTATAGTCCAGACGTTGCTCCCTGTGACTTTTGGTTATTCCCTAAGCTCAGAGGCTGTCCTTATGAAACAATTGAGGAGATGAAAGAGGCTGTGGTGAAGGTCATTGACACGCTCACACAAGTAGACTTTGATAGGACCTTCCAGAAGTTGTTGCAACAGTACAACAAGTGCAGTTTGGTTCAGGTTGCAAAATGAAGAGTACCTTGTTACACCTAACCCACTGGAAGAGATGTTGAACTCTTTCAATCTGTCTTTTTTTTATTGCTGCCTTTTTCTACTTATCAATTCACACCAGGTACCATTTGCTTAGAATTCAAATTTATCTAATTATTTAACAAATTATCAAACTACCATTGTGATATTTTCAGAGTTAAAAAGAAAACTTACCAGCTAGTAGGTTGAATAGGCTCACCCATACAAGTCCTGAGGATGGAATATTAAACAGAAAAGACATTATGTACGACTGAGGAAGAATGGAGAGACAGTACATTAATAAAAGCAAGAAGATACTTGCTGAATGTTCTCCGCCACTAAAACCTTCAATGTCCATACCATTGAAGAGAGCCAGAATCAGAAAGCAAGGAATAAGAGCAATAAAAATATCCCAACAATATGTAGAGAGCCAGTAGCCTAATGAACCGACACCACTAACATATTGCAAATGGTTGGCTTTTGTAGTTCTCTCTTTGATTAGTGGAACTGTGAAACTGCCAGCAAGGAAAGAAATTCCAAAGACTATCATGGTAGCAAGAGTTAATGCTTCTACGTTTCCATTTGTTTGGTCATTGATTTTCTCACTTTTTGATTTGGGTAATGGGTGATTGATAAAGATTAGGGAAGAATCATTGCCGTTGAAGAATTTCAGAAGAGCAGATGCCATGGTACCCAAAGAGATTGCACCGCTGTGGAAAGACTGACCGTTGAAATAGGAGGTGAATGTGTTATTGCTTTGATAACCAAAGTCAGCTGCTATTTGATAGTATTTGTTATAATAGGATAAGTCTTTCGTACCAACTTCTCCAAGATATTTCACAATGTTAGGTTTGCTTTTGTATTTAGACATTAGGTTAACATTTTCAAAGGTCACAACAGAACCTGGATATTGAGAAGAATACATTTTGCCGATTTTCAGACTTTCATTTGTACTTGGCAGCGGAAGGCTGAAGGGGATAAAGTTTCTATCAAATGCTGCTGGCTGTAGGACAAGTGCTGGAAAAATGTCATCCGCCGGTAAGGTTTTTACAGTGATAGCAGAAATTATTGTGAACAAAAGGGGTACAAGCACTTGCCCTAAAGTAAGCAATTTGTTTCTCCAGCTGTGCAGGATTTTCTTGACAAAAAGTGCCAAATATTGCTGGAAAGCCAGAGTGATTCCACTGTTCAGGTAATTCCCTGCAAGAAAAAATAAAATAATATATTAATGATATCCTTAGAGAAGTTATGAAATTATATATACGCATCGATAATATAAGTTAACCGACTGTAGTCAAGGACAACCAGAAGGCTCCCTTTTCAATAGCAATTATACTGAGGTATAGAGGAGGGCGCTACTCCTTTCCCTGGATTGTTCCACTTGCTCTTGATTCAAACCTTTCAATGCTGAGTGTTTAGCAAGGAGGCATCAAGTATCATTATTTGCGTCTTTGGTATGACGAACTGGGATTAAACACCAGTCTCCGGGAGTGTATATATTCAAGTTATAAGAACAGAGATATAGAGTCAATGGAAACTACTTGTTTCTTGCTTATGCGTTCATCAGATCAAGTGTTTATGAGGCAGGGTGGCTTGTGTGGTGGTATATACAAGGTGCCTTCAATTAGTTTCCAGATTTTTTTCGTATGGGCATTTAAAATTGTTGTAGACTCTTGAAAGTTCAGTATGTTATTGCTATACATCTTATGAGATGACGGACCAATTTTTATGATTTCAGGTTCAAATGAACAGTTACAGTAGGAATTGGAATACACTCTACTAAAGCCTGATTGTCACAGATGGTGAATTTCAAAAATGCAATCTGGACGTGAGAACTCTTTAGAAGAACGATATGCAATAAAATTGTTTTAAACTTGGAAAAAGTGCCACAGAAACGTATGGAATGCTTCAGACTGCTTTTCAACCATCATGCATGAATCGAGCAACAGTTTTTGAGAGGCATAAGAGATTCAAGAAAGGCAGGGAGTCTGTGAGGGATGATGAGAGGTGTGGGAGGAGTAAGGAAGACGATACACCAGAGTTGATTGATCAAAGGGTTAGGGGTTTTGTTAGGGTTACTATGTTGAGGTTTTAAGGGAGTTCAGGAAGAGATTCCATCGGAAGAGGCCAGCACTCTTTAAATCAGGTCAGTGGCATTTCCAGCAGGACAATGCGCCACTCCACAACTCCATCCTTGTCACAGATTATTTGACCAAGATGGCTATCAAGACAGTTCCTCAGTCTCCCTATAGTCCAGACCTTGCTCCCTGTGACATTTGGTTATTCCTTAAGCTTAGAGGCTGTCGTTATGAGACAATTGAGGAGATGAAAGAGGCTGTGGTGAAGGTCATTGACACATTCACACAAGTGGACTTTGATAGGGCCTTCCAGAAGTTGTTGCAACAGTACAACAAGTGCATTGCAGCCGGAGGAGATTACTTTGAAGGGGACTAGAATTTAATGCGTGTACTATCAATAAAAGTACCCATTCGAAAAAAGTCTGGAAACTTATCGTATGCACCTCGTATATATATATATATATATATATATATATATATATCAGACAGTATTTATTTCATTATATACAGGGTGGGGAACAATTTCAAGCAGGACAATTAGAATATTAAAATATAGAATATTGAATCCCGGTCAAGAGCTCAATGCAAATAAAATCCACTGTGCAAAATATTTTTTCAAAATAACAGCCAAAAATTATTCGCATTAAGATAAGAAATTTATTTCAATCTTGTTAAAAAGCATTGATATAAATCAATGGTCTAAAAAGTTAACAGGACTACTTCAGTTACATTTAGTAATAGTGTTAAATTGTCTGAATTTCTTCCATCAAGCATTGTCAATTATTATTGATTTTTCCCTTGTATTTCTTTCATCTTATTTCTCTTGCTTTTACACCTAGTAGTAATAGTGTTAAATTGTGTGAATTTCTTCCATCAAGCATTGTCAATTATTATTGATTTTTCCCTTGTATTTCTTTCATCTTATTTCTCTTGCTTTTACACCTAGTAGTAATAGTGTTAAATTGTGTGAATTTCTTCCATCAAGCATTGTCAATTATTATTGATTTTTCCCTTGTATTTCTTTCATCTTATTTCTCTTGCTTTTACACCTAGTAGTAATAGTGTTAATTTGTGTGAATTTCTTCCATCAAGCAGTGTCAATTATTATTGATTTTTCCCTTGTATTTCTTTCATCTTATTTCTCTTGCTTTTACACCTAGTAGTAATAGTGTTAATTTGTGTGAATTTCTTCCATTAAGCATTGTCAATTATTATTGATTTTTCCCTTGTATTTCTTTCATCTTATTTCTCTTGCTTTTACACCTAGTAGTAATAGTGTTAAATTGTGTGAATTTCTTCCATCAAGCATTGTCAATTATTATTGATTTTTCCCTTGTATTTCTTTCATCTTATTTCTCTTGCTTTTACACCTAGTAGTAATAGTGTTAAATTGTGTGAATTTCTTCCATCAAGCATTGTCAATTATTATTGATTTTTCCCTTGTATTTCTTTCATCTTATTTCTCTTGCTTTTACACCTAGTAGTAATAGTGTTAATTTGTGTGAATTTCTTCCATCAAGCATTGTCAATTATTATTGATTTTTCCCTTGTATTTCTTTCATCTTATTTCTCTTGCTTTTACACCTAGTAGTAATAGTGTTAATTTGTGTGAATTTCTTCCATCAAGCAGTGTCAATTATTATTAATTTTTCCCTTGTATTTCTTTCATCTTATTTCTCTTGCTTTTACACCTAGTAGTAATAGTGTTAAATTGTGTGAATTTCTTCCATTAAGCATTGTCAATTATTATTGATTTTTCCCTTGTATTTCTTTCATCTTATTTCTCTTGCTTTTCCACCTAGTAGTAATAGTGTTAAATTGTGTGAATTTCTTCCATCAAGCATTGTCAATTATTATTGATTTTTCCCTCGTATTTCTTTCATCTTATTTTCTCTTGCTTTTACATGTCGTGTTGTGGAGTGTTGTTAATAAAATGGTACAATTAACATGAATGTTACAAAATAGAGAAGTTATATTTTTGGGAATAAGATCATTTATGTCTTAAGTCGTTGCTAGTAATAGTGAATTATCAGCATCTGCTGGAGTTGGATGGTTATCAGGTCATAATTTGATACAGATCTTTACAGCAACAAGCGGTTATGACATTTCAAGATGAAGATGTATTCATTTTGCCAGTGGAGACAAATAAACTGTTTTTAATTATTTTTCAAGATGTTTTGACTAATATTTTTTTTGGTGGGGTGGGAATCACGCAGGTGCATATCAACTCTACAAATTCCTAACAAAGAAAGTGACCACATGTTTTTGGCACACGTGATTGCTCAAACATCATGTTGAGTGCTTTTTTTTTAGGCCAGACTTTTTTCCAAATCCTTAATTTTTCATGTGTATGGGCATTTTTCGTGTTAAAAATTTGGCCAAAATGGATCTGGTTTTTCTAGAACTTTTTTTGATGAAGAGATTACATCATTTCCTATACTTCGTAATAATAATCTTAAGTTGTTTTTAAATTTCTTATATGAAATGCAATCAATTAATATTAAATTTTGAGGTTGAGGAAAATTGACATATATATATATGTATATATAGGTTTTGTACTGCTATATTGATGTAGAATACTGCATGAGAAGAGAGGAAAAGAGAGAAGAAGAGAAGGCTGTTCTGATGAAGACAAAGTTGTATAATCCACCGTTTCTTGTGTAGGAATAAAAATAAATGATAAACAAACAAGGGTTAACAGACAAGGGAAGATATATTTATAATTCTGTAAAACAAGTTTTTCATGCAGTCAAAATGTCTGTTTAATGAAAAGTTTGACTTGTTTGATTGTAACGGTTCCATGAAAGACAATAGCAGAAAGAAAATGAAGTTTGATGCTCAGGGCATAGGCTTTTTTGCAATCATGTTTGGTTGGAAGGAAAAGGAAGGGCAGCTTCTAAATGTGGCTCGTAGCAGTTGTTTGGTGATGTTTTAAATTAAGGGGTTTATTTGCAATCATGTTTGCTTTGGTAGGAAGGAAAAGGAAGGTCAGCTTCTAAATGTGGCTCGTAACAGTTGTTAGGTGATGTTGAAATTAAGGTTTGGTTTCTTTGTTTAATGCCAAAGCCATTCTCCGAGAAGAACAGTAGTGGTACTATTTAACCCATAGCTGGGAGTATAAGGGGGTTCATACCTTTTCCAAGGGTATTTGCCCGAAAGTGAACGTAATAGCGCGACTGGAATACGAACTCGCTTACTACGATTCCGCAGTCCATCGCTTTAACCATTACACCACGAGGACACCCTCTGAAATTAAGGGGTTTATTTGCAATCATGTTTGCTTTAGTAGGAAGGAAAAGGAAGGTCAGCTTCTAAATGTGGCTCATAGCAGTTCTTAGGTGATGTAAATTAAGGGGTTTATTTGCGATCATATTTGCTTTGGCAGGAAGGAAAAGGAAGGTTAGCTTCTAAATGTTGCTCGTAGCAGTTCTTTGGTGATGTTGTAAATTAAGGGGTTTATTTGCAATCATGTTTGCTTTGGTAGTACGGAAAAGGACAAGACAGAGATGGACAGGGACAGCCAGAGACATAGAATTTGACATGAATAGACTGAGATAGATAGATAGATAGATAGAAAAAGACTGAGATGAATAGGAGAAGCCAAAGACAGAGACATAGATAGGAACATAGATAGATAAATAGATCGATAGATATAAACAAACTGCGATAGATAGATAGATAGATCTGAACAGACTGAGATATAGAAATTAAAAAAAATAACATATGAAACTTCATATTTACTCCCACTCAAACATCGCCAGATTAGTGCTTGTGTGATTTGTTAAGAGCCATTGTCAGCAACCAATCAGAGCACACAAGACATAGAACATTAGGTTCTGTTTTAGGGTACAAATACAAATAGAAGAGAGCGATCGTTCTTTTACATATGCTGCAGACCGTCCAAGTAAGACGTTAACACGCCAGTGCCTGATAAGGGCTGATGACCATGTAAAGTCGACCACACAGAAGCAAGAGAACTTTGCAATCCAAGTGACAAGATGCATTCGCTGGAATATGAAACCTCACATTTACTGCCCCTCAAACATCGCCTGATAAGCGCTTGCGTGATTGGTTAAGAGCCATTGTCGGCAACCAATCAGAGTGCATTAGACATACGATATTAGGTTCTGTTTTGGGGTACAAATACAAACACTGAGAACTATCATTTTCTTCCACATGCTACAGACCGTCCAAGTCAAACGTTAAAATGCCAGCGACTTATAAGGGCCGATGACCAAGTAAGGTCAACCACACAGAAGCAATAGACACTTAAGAACCCAAGTGACAAGATAAATTTGCAGACATATTATTTTGCAACCTATTAAGTTCACTTAACAATTCCTTCATTATATTTTACACTTTACTCTTTGTTTGGTTTCTTTGTTTAATGGCATATCAATCTTTGAAGGTTATTTAATGCCAAACCTATTCTCATAGAAGAACAGTAGTGGTACCATTTAACCCATAGCTGGGAGGATAAGGGGGTTCATACCTTTCCCAAGGGTATTTTCCCGAAAGTGAACATAATAGCGCGACTGGAGTACGAACTCACGTACTACGATTCCGCAGTCAATCGCTTTAACCATTACACCACGAGGACACCCCCTTTACTCTTTGTATTACGCTTCTATTTGATATTGTTATAAATACATCGTTTTGTTGAAGTGTCGTGTCCTGTTTTCCTTGCCACTACATTTTATGCTTATTTTGTCTGTCTAATTGCTACAAAATAGACAAACATAAACAGGTTGAAATAGACAGGAACAGACAGAGAGAAATAGATAAGTAATATTACGTACATTAACAATAATTGCACAAAGAAAAATATAAATGACTTACTGTGTAATGTCATAGGTGCCACTTTATTTAAAGAAATGTTCAAGGAGTCTGGACTTAAGGAATTGGTACTGTGATGATCGATTGTGCTGCTTTCTATAGACGAATTACATGACTCAGATGAAATATTCTCCTCGGTTTGATTTTCGCTCACGCTGAAAAGGAAAAGTAAAGATATTTGTTTAAATTAAGATAATATATAGAATATAAGTAAGTAAAGTAAAGTTGTCTCCCTTTAGTCAAGGGCCAACAGAAGGCTCCCTTTTCAATAGCTACTACACCGAGGTGTGACGGAGGGCGCTGCTCCTTTCCCTGGATAGCTCCACTTTACCCTTGACACGTACCTTATATTGCTGAGTGTTAAGCAAGGAGGTATCAAGTAACATTTTTAAAGTCTTTGGTATGACTTGACCGGGTATTGAACCCAGATCTCCCGGACCGTTGGCGAACACTTTACCCCAACCTCTCACGAATATTTATAAAAAAGTTAATTTCCTTTGAAGCCAAAAATATCAGGATATTATTTGGCTGGCTGTTTGTTGTTTGAGTTTTATGGCATATCAACTTTTGTAGGTTATTTAATGGCAAATCCATTCTGATACAAATAATCAGTTCTATTTAAAAAAAATTCAGTTTTGCATAAGTATGCATTTTAAATGTAAGTACACAGTTTAATTGTTAATAACATGTCTATTTCAAGCGATTTAGTTTAGTCAAACAGTTCTAATTTCAAAAATCCAGTTTGGTAAAAATGTAGTTTTTGTCCACACACAGTTAAATGTCAAAACAGTTCTATTTCAAACAATTCAGTTTAATATAAGTATGCAGTTAAATTCTATTTCCCTTATAGATAGGACCCTATCACGTGCTACCATTCCGAGCCAGAGTGGACCTGGGAGCGATGGCAATAAAGGGTTACTCTGCATTCTCCAAGGCTCCAGCATTACTGGAACCTCACCAACAGATTGTTTACTATTATATTCAGGAAATTCATTGCAGTTGGTGTATTCTACAGCCCCAGCCGACTGGGAAACAGAATATTATTATTTTTAGTGGAATAGTAGATAGATATATAAAGACAGATAGATTGATAAATACGAACTGACTGAAACAGATAGATAGATAGATAGATAGATAGATATGAACATGATAATGTTGCATATTGACTTTTGACAGGCTTGTTAGTGTAGAATAGAAAAAAACCAGGATGTGCAGCTGTGTATTAAGGTAAACAAGAGACAGCGGAAATATCAGGTGAATTGTTTGGGAAGAATTGCAGAGGCGTCCGGAAAAATATACAACGGAAGTTTTCAACTCCAAGGAGTTGGCGGTCAGTCATCAGAGAGAGCAGTCAGTTGGCGGTCAGCAGAGTAGACAAGTCATGCCGTTTGGGCGCTAACTCATTGAGAGCCAGTCCTGTATCAGTCTCCCGTGGAAAAAAGCACAAAGAAGAAAGGCTCTCTAGTAATCTATCTCAGTCTGAAGTAAATCTTAGTTGTTCACCCCCCACTCTCTCTCTCTCACACACACACACACACATAACTAATTTCACCACGACTTTCATAAATAAAAACAGAGTTTATATCTTTATAAATAAGTGTTGTTACATTACCCCTACCCCACCCCGATATACAACACTGAGATAGATAGATAGATAGATAGATAGATAGATATGAACAGACTGATAGATAAATTGATAGGAATAGGGTGTGAGGAAAATAGATATATATATATAATATAGGAAAAGTAGTTTGGAAAAAACGGGATAAAGTGAAAGAAACCCAAACGAATGCATAGAAACTTAATAAGACACAAAGAGAACTAACAAAGGAAGACCACTCCAAGTGTTGTATATTGACCTTCAACCCGGCCAACCATGCCATTCCAAAGACGGCGGAAGTGACACATTCCGATGGCAGTTATGGGAAGAAATCGCGTAGGCGGGCTTGGATGACAATATGGAATAAGGTAAAATCCCGCGGTACAGTCATAGACTGATGCACCGGAAGAGAGTGACCTGAGAACAGCATGACAGTTATTTCCGCTTGATGACGATGAAACATGCCATTCCAAAGATTGAGTGGGCGATGAACTATTAAATAACTCAGTGAAGACAGGAAGTCAGTTAGTTTGGAGACCAGATCCGTTGGTGACATGATGCGGTAGAGGAAGCCAACATCCAGCGAAGTGGGCCCCCAGGCCTCCGGTTGAGCAACATCAGGAGAACGGGAAAGAAATACTGAGGGCCATAAGAGTGGGGGCCAATATATTGCAGTTCTGTTTGGTGTCCAGCTCCCTCTCACACACACACAACCCTTTCAATAAAGTGAGAGGTATATTTTTTTTAAAGAAGACTTCGCTCGTCGTTATTATCGTGTTGTCGTTTGTTGGCCAGAGCAAAATACAACACAAGAGCAAAACTAAAGAAAAAAAAAAAAATCCAGAAGTCGAAAGATCATTTGAAAGATCTCTTTGGAAACTCTCCTAGAGTCACAGATAAACTTATCATGAAAATTATTCATAGTCAACTAGACATCAAATTAAGTTGGTGGATTGTTTGAGTTTTATGACATATCAACCATTGTAGGTTATTTAATGCCAAATCCTCTTTATACATATATATATAGGGTTTTGTTTGGTTGGGTTTTATGGCATATCAACCATTGTAGGTTATTTAATGCCAAATCCTCTTTATACATATATATTAAATATATAGGATTTAATTTGGTTGGCTTTTATGGCATATCAACCAGTGTGGGTTATTTAATGCCAAACCCTCTTTATACATATATATTAGATATATATGATTTGGTTTGGTTGGGCTTTATGGCATATCAACCCTTATTGGTTATTTAATGCCAAATCCATTTTTATGCAAATAGTTCTATTTAAAAAAATTCAATTTAATATGAGTACACACTTAATATGTCAAAAACATTTCTATTTCAAGCTATTCAGTTTATTCAAACAATTCTAATTCAGCTAATTCGGTTTAGTATAAGTACAGATTTTGTTAACAAATAGTTAAATGTCAAAAACAGTTCTATATTAAACAATTCAGTTTAGTGTAAGTACAGTTTCAATATCAAAAACAGTTCCATTTCAAACAATTCAATTTAGCCTAAGTACGCAGTTTAAATGTAAGTACAGTTTGTCAAAAACATTTCTTTTTAGTCAAACAGTTCTAATTCAAACAATTCATTTTAGCATAAGTATGCAGTTTAGTTTTATTTAACCCATAGATAGGGCCCTATCATGTGCTACCACTCCGGACCAGAGTGAACCTGGGAGTAATGGTAATGAAGGGGTGCTCTGCATTCCCCAAAGCTCCAGCATCACTGGAATCTTACCATCAGATTGTTTAGAGTCATATATCAGGACACTCATGGCGGGGAGGGGTCTTACCTCCCTGCAGAGGTGCAGTTGGTGTATTCTACAGCCCCAGCCAACTGGGCAAATCAAATTAATTTCAATCATACATCTTAGATGCTTCAGGGCGGTCTTCAGTGATGCGCTGTCTTCATTGCCGATTTCGGGTTATTTCTGCATCATATCAGCTCCGACAGTAACCCCGGCTTGACTCTAAAAGAGCCAAGCCGCCTCCGTGATCAAATTAATATAGTTTACTCAACGTAGTAACTAAAAGTAAAATTGGCAATTAGAGTCGAAGGCGACTGGAAACCTCCTTTTTCAATAGCTACTACACCGATGTGTAAGGGAGGGCACTATTCCTTTCTCTGGATTTGCTCCACTTTACCTTGATCCGTATCTTATAATGCTGAGTGTTAAACTAGGAGGCATCAAGTACCATTTTTTAAGTCTTTGGTATGACTCGACCTGATATTGAACCCCGGTATCCCGGGCCATTGGCGAACACTCTACTGACTAGGCCAATGGACCGGTACTGACAAAAATTAAAAGCAGAAAAGCTATAAGCCTCGATGAAATTCCCCTAGAAGTATGGAAGACAAGGGAATTTGATGAATTACGACTTTGATTTTACAATTCTGCATATATGAAATATATTCATATGAAAGTCTGAATGTTAATATAAAAGTCTGATCTCTGATAAAATAAAACAGGATTTCTTCCAAGTAGTGGTCGTGTCAATACTACTGTATGGATGCACCACATGGATGCTGATAAAATAACATATCGAGGAAACGCGAACTGCACAAGAATGCTTCAAGCTATATTGAACAAATCCTGGAAGCAACACCCCCATGAAACAACAACTGTACGGCCATTTACTTCCCATCTCTAGAATTCTTCAACTAAGGTGAACAAGATATGTGGGACACTGCTGGAGAAGCAAGGACGAATTCATAATATGTGACGTTCTCCTATGGACCCCTTCATATGGACGCGCCGGTGTTCGTCGACTAGCAAGAATTTACATACAACAGCTCTGTGTAGTCACAGGATGTAGTCTAGAACATCTACCAGAAGTGATGGATGATAAGGATATATGGATGGAGAGAGAGATTCGAAGAAACCTGTGCTAGCAGCACGACTTGATGATGATATATATATATATATACTTGATGATTTTTATCATTAAGGGTTTTCAGACTATTGTCTTCATCTTTATTGTTATTTCCACAACGTTTCGGCCGATATGTTCTCCGGCATTCTTCAGGTGTTTGTCGAACTCAACAATGACTTGCGGAGTAGACCAAGTATAGAGTTGATTACAATATGGGAACCGATAATTAAGAAGGCTGGATGAAAAAAAAAAATCTGAATTTGAGCACACGTAAAAAATCATACACAATGGTAGTAATTTTAGTCAAGTAAGGACATTAAGTTTATAAGCCCTAAAAATTCACTCTGAATTGTCCAGCAGGACACATAGCGTTGGTACCCTAAGCTTCTAAGGAGACAATCATCTGGAGGTTGCAGGTTCAATCCTGACTGCAGGCAAGTAACAATACAGGAATACTTAACACTTGTACCTGGTTATGGCTAACGGAATCAGAACAGGCAACCCCCGTGGTTTCAATAAAGGATGTAGTTCAAAGTTCCGTGAAGGTTCCCGAGTTTGACAAACACCTGAAGAAGGCCGGAGGACATATTGGCCGAAACGTTGTGGAAATAACACCGAAGATGAAGACAATAGTCCGATAACCTTTAATTACAAAAATCATCCAGCTTCGTCTCAGAAATTTAGACAACTAATGTTATATATTGATCCTCGACCGAGCCGTCAATCAAGAGATACATCTGTGTAAATAAGCCGAAGAAGCGCGGAAGCAGGTGGGCGTCTGTCAGTTGAGACAGAAATACCAAAGTGAGAACCAGCTTGTAGAGGGCTGGGCCTTCAATGACCCACGGTTGAGCAACCCAAGCCAAGATGTTACTTGGGTCAATGTAGCTGTCCGTCTCTGTCTCCACTCATCTCTAACACACAACAGAACATCACCCTTTTGAAAATAAAGTGTGAGAGATTTATATTTTTGTAAAGAATTATTGAAAAGAGTTGTTGAAGTCGTTCATTACCGGTTAATGATGTTTCCGCATGTAAGTGTTTATTTGTATATGTATACGTGTATTTGTATTATGGGTATACAACACTAATACTTGATGATATATATATATATATATATAAAGAAAAGTAGAGAAACTTTTACAGTAAGTACAAGTCCCTTACATTGTGATAAAATCATAGAATGTTTACAAACCTGAGGAATACCTCTTCCATTGTGGTGACAGTGACACCATAACTTGAAATACCAAGCTCCTCCTGCTGGCCTTCCATGGCACTAAAAAGTCTTTGAAACAGTGGACTACTATCATGGGGGAGGAGAAAGCTGAGTTCGGTTCCAATATTACTCTCCATTTTGGCTTCTGGGATATATGATTTGAGAAAAGCATCGATTTTCAACACATCACACGTGGTTTTTTTCACCATTACCAGATGGTAACCAGCGCCTGTAAAACGAAGAGACGAGTAAAATTTAGCAAAGTTTTGACAAAAAGAAGAAACCGTCATATATGGCAGCTGACAGGAAAGTATGTTTTAGATGAGGGATATATTTACTTGGGCGAGTCAAAAGTTTTGCAATATTTTGGTAACATGATGTACAATTCGACTTTTCTGGATTGTCATGGTTGTAAATGTGACAGACCACACTGAAACATGAGATGCTGAATTCGTCCAATACTCTCTGACCTTTCCTGATATTCACATTGAGTGAAGTAATGCACAACGTGTCAGCGCACTAATCACCACAATACTGCCAACCATAGTGGGTACCCACCTTCAGCTTGAACTGCTTCCGTTATGTAGTCTAATTCGGGAACTTATGCGTTATGAGTTTAAATTGGGCCATACAATCGCAGAAGTAACCTAAAACATTTGTTTTGCGAAAGTTGAAGGCACAGTTGATCACAATACAGTAATCAGAGTTGAGGTGCCCGTGGTGTAATAGTTATCGTCGTTGGAAATGGACACGGCGACACGAGTTCAAATCCTGGACGATACTGATTGCATTTCACATAGCACTAATACCCTTGGGAAAGGTATGAATCTATTCTCTCTCCAGCTATGGGTAAATAGTAAGGCAGACTAGGTTCTTCAACCTTGGTAAGGCAACTAGTCTAAGAGAAGGAAAAACTCTGAATTCAAACCTGTTAAACTTCGCTTAAAAATTGACCTTGTGTCATATCCTACCCGGGCGGAGGGGTTGATAAATTTAGTAATCAGATGTTTAAAAAGATTTTGCTCGGGTTGCAAGGACTTTGATAATCAGGCAAGGTCAGGTAGGTCAAAAAGTGAGGATTCCAAAGCCACGTTCCATGCCACTGAAGGAAATCCAGCAGTTAGCACTAGGAGAGTATTAGGTGGCCTCGGCATCTTACCCTCTAGTGTGGTTTATGGGGCATTAGAAAATTTGGATTGTTTATTTAGTTTCGTAGGTTTCTTGGTTTGTTGTTGTTCCTGGTTGTCGGTTGTTGGTTTTGTGTATCTGACTCCTTCTGTTCTTTTTCTTACCTCATTTAACTTGTTGGCGTCTTCTTTGTCAGGAGAAGGTTGCAAGGAAATTAAGGAAGGAAAGAAAAAGACAAAGATACACTTTAACTCAAAACTTCATAATTGGGTTTAACGACTATTCCGTGGGTACAGAAATTCTCCCTAAAACCACTGAAAATAGCCGCGTCTTCCAGACAAGGTGTTAAAAAATGTATTAAGAGTCATTTTTGTTGGGTTTTTGAAGTTTGTGATATGTTCAGTTGATGTTTTGAGTAGAGGTCACTGCTAGAGGAGATACAACCTACCTCCTTACCTCAGTCCGAGACAGGGTGAACGCATGCACTACCTGCTAACAACTAAAAGAAGGGGGTCCGTTCAGTATGAAGAGTAAAACTGAAGTGACACAGCACCCGGAACGCCTTTTCTTTAGGCATGCGCAGCTCCTACTTTCCGTTTGAGAGTTCTGGGAACTGCTACACTTTTTAAATCTATTTTATTTCATTCATTTATTTCTTATTCAATCCCACATATTCATCGCCTGTATCATATTGGCAAAAACATCTAGACCAGCCCAATTGTCCCTTACATTACTAAAATATCGCAAAACCATTGACTCACCTAAGTAATATTATGCATGAATTTACTATCATCAATAAGTTTAATATCATCAAAATATTTCCACATATTACACAGTGCTAACTGGCTGATGTAGTGGTGAGCAATCAACTGACATGGAATTAAGTTTTTTTAGCCAACAAGAAGACACTTCAAACTAAACATTTGGACGCTTTGTTGAGCCTATCAAAAGCATCTATATAACACCCAGCATTCCATGACAACCAGTTGTATCTGTATTATTGAATGATTGCACCATTTGGACTTTAATGTTATGCTTTAAGAAAAAAGCTAGATGAGAATAATACAAGGATGCTGCATGTGTAACATACCCATGATACGAATGTGTGAAATAGACATAGGGAATCTAAAAACACGAAATTGGTTCTGGTACGAAACTTTATTACCTTTGAGTTAAAGGTTATTCGACATGAGGAGATAAGGAGACACAATCTTTCTATGCTGACTGCTTTTACATCGTCAGCTCTCAACCCAACCAACGCGCGGCGCCCGTAGCGCAAAAATTCGTCTGGCCCCGCCCAGCTCTGAAAATCAACTTTCTACTTCCGAGGCAGGAACTCAACTCTGCTTTTTCTCAAATCCCCCAAATCCTCAGCCCATGCTTCCGGTGCGTGACGTCACTCACATCCCCTGGTTTCAATTTTTATCTGGGATTTTTATTTTGACATCTCTGAATGACACATCCTCTCCGCACGCGCGTGAACACCGACGTTAATGTTGCACCTAACTAACCCATGCGCTAAGCGAAAGGTTCTCATCCTAACTAAACCGAAAGGCAAGATATACAAAACGAAATCCCTCCGCAATTATATTACACATGCTGTTTTGAACAAATCCTGAAAGCATCAGCCTCGCAAAGCAGCAGCTGTATGGCCACTTACCTCCCATCTCAAAGGCCATCCAAGTAAGGATGAAATCATAAGCAACGATCTATTCGGGACACCAACACATGGATACACCAGTGTTGACTGATCAGCAAAGAGTTACATTCATCAGCTCAGTGAGGACACTGGATGTCGTCTAGAGGACTTACCAAGAACGATAGCTGATTGGGACAAATGGCGTAAGAGCAAAGCTTATTGGTGCTATCAACATGTTTTGATGATGCTAATGATAAGAAAAGGGGTAAATATTTTCTCTAATGACAAGAATATAAATGTTTTCAATGTACTTGATACAATGATAAAGGAATTGGAAGATCCAGACGGAATCTGTACTTACCATATTTGGATTTTAAGAAGAGAGTACTACCACAACATTTTAGTACACCCTCTGACATAATGCCGATTCTGTCTCCAAGAGTATCAGCTTCATCCATAAAATGGGTCGTGAGAAGCAGTGTTCGTCCAGCTCGGTTATTTTGGATAACTGACCAAATTTGACGGCGAGCGTTCGGGTCCAACCCAGAAGATGGTTCATCAAGTATAATAATCTAAACATACAGGAAAAAAATCGGCAGCCATTTTAAAATTAAAAAAAAATATATGGAAATAGTTTTCTGCAGCATCAGATATATGGTGTCTCAATATACATGGTTATATTGGGTGTCTCAATATAAATGGTTATATTAGGTGTCTCAATATATATGGTTATATTATGTGTCTCAATATACATGGTTATATTAGGTGTCTCAATATACATGGTTATATAGAGTGTCTCAATATACATGGTTATATAGGGTGTCTCAAAATACTCGATGATATAGAGTGTCTCAATATACATTGTTATATTAGGTGTCTCAATATACATGGCTATATAGGGTGTCTCAATATACATGGTTATATTAGGCGCCTCAATATACATGGTTATATAGGGTATCTCAATATGCATGGTTATATTAGGTGTCTCAATATATATGGTTATATTTGGTGTCTCAATATACATGGTTATATAGAGTGTCTCAATATACATGGTTATATTGGGTGTCTCAATATATATGGTTATATTAGGTGTCTCAATATACATGGTTATATAGGGTGTCTCAATATACATAGTTATATAGGGTGTCTCAATATACATGGCTACATAGAGTGTCTCAATATACATGGTTATATAGGGTGTCTCAATATACATAGTTATATAGGGTGTCTCAATATATATGGTTATATAGGGTGTCTCAATATACATAGTTATATAGAGAGTCTCAATATACATGGTTATATTGGGTGTCTCAATATACATGGGACCGATGTGACTACTAATAACTCTACTAATAATAATGTGGTTTTTTTTTTGTTTCATATTTGAAAATAGTATACTATAACAACTATTAATCCTCGATCACAATGTTTTGAACAAGAGAGGAAAAACATTTCGCGTCACTACTTATTTGGAGACAAAATTATTCAAAATGGTCTCAAAATAGATGCAAACCATGCCCTGGAAGCTGATATGATAACAATGAAAAAATATTGATTTGATGTCTCTAACTCAAAGAATGCATTTTTACAGGACATTCCAAATGACTGCCATTGCGCTTGTCTTAGTAATTAATCATTGTCATATTAACGGGTTGCATCTATTTTGAGACACCTTGTACATCATATTCTTCTGGTGTTTCTTGTTGAACTTGGGAGCCTACATTGAACTTCGAACCACGTCCTTTATTTGATCGACGGAGGTCGCTTACGTTGACCATAACCTGGTACAAGTGTTAAGTATTCCTGTAATGTTACTTGTCTGCAGTCAGGATTGAACCTGCACCCTCCGGATGATTGTCATAAAGAAGCTTTGGGTATCAACGCCATGGGTCCAAGAGTTGAATGAATGAAATGCCTCAAATTTAGGTTAATAGATTTTGAATAAAGACACTTATACTTCGAATGAAGATGTCAACAAATAAAGGCACTTATATTTTGAAAAAAGATATTTGTTGGGATCCGGGTGGCCATCTTGTTTTCAGTTGTGTGATATAAAAAGTATGCCTTCTAAGTACCAAGGCTGGATATTTATTCTACGCCCCACCAAGCGTACAAATTTGGCACAACGCCGTTTTAAGGTGGGTCTGGTCGCAGGGCCGCAGCCCACACGCGTCTGGCATTGTCAAAAATACCTTCGGCCCCGTCGGCATTCCCTTTAATAGGGGAAGTAACAAGGCTGGGTATTTGTTGTCCGTCCCACCACCGGACAAGTACGGCAGAAGGCCTTTTTAAAGGTGGATCCAGTCGCAGAGCCGGAGCCCACACGCGTCCGGTATTGTCAAAAATACGTGGTGCCTTCAAAAAAATTCTAGACCTTTTTGTACAGGCATTTAGAATTGGCGAAGACTCTCAAAAATTCAGTATGTTATTGCTATACATCTTATGAGATGACTGACCAATTTTTATGATTTCAGGTTCAAATCAACAGCTACTGCAGGAATTCGAATACACCCTACTAAAGCCTGATTGTCACAGCTGGTGAATTTCAAAAATGCAATCTGACACTTTAGAAGAACGAAATGCAATAAAATACTGTTTTAAACTTGGAAAAAAGGCCACAGAAACGTATGGAATGCTTCAGACTGCTTTTCAACCATCTTGCATGAGTTTTTGAGTGGCATAAGAGATTCAAGGAAGGCAGGGAGTCTGTGAGGGTGATGAGAGGTGTGGGAAGAGTAAGGAAGATAATACACCACAGTTGGTTGGCCAAAGGGTTAGGGTTAGGGTTACTATGTTGAGGTTTTAAGGGAGTTTAGGAAGAGATTCCGTCGGAAGAGGCCAACACTCTTCAAATCGGGTCAGTGGCATTTCCACCAGGACAATACACCAGTCCACAACTCCATCCTTGTCGCAGACTATTTGACCAAGATGGCCACAAGACAGTTCCTCGGCCTCCCGATGGTCCAAACCTTGCTCCCTGTGACTTTTGGTTATTCCCTAAGCTCAGAGGCTGTCGTTATGAGACAATTAAGGAGATGAAAGAGGTTGTGACGAAGGTCATTGACACGCTCACACAAGAGGACTTTCATGGGGCCTTCCAAAAGTTGTTGGAACGGTACAACAAGTGCATTGCAGCCGGAGGAGATTACTTCGAAGGGGACTAGAGTTTCATGTGTGTACTATCAATAAAAGTGCCCATACGAAAAAAGTCTAGAGACATTTAATGATCCTCGTACCTTCAGCCCCTCGGCATTCCCCTTGATAGGGGGAGTACCAAGGTTGGTATTTGTCATCCGTCCCACCACCGGACAAGTATGGCACAGGGCCGTTTTTAAGGTAGGTCCGGTCGCAGGGCCGTAACCCACACGCGTCTGGCATTGCCAAAAATACCTTCGGCTCCGTAGGAGAAGTACCAACGCTGGTATACGTACTGGTATTTGTTGTTGCTCATATATGCTTTCATCATCGCTCATTGGCCAATTGACTGCTGCTACTGATGGGCAAGTCTATAAATATTTGTTCATAATTTGTAGATGGCCGATACATATTGAAAATGTCCCCCCAAAACAATCCAACAAGTCCTCTCCCTGTTAGGGGTAGGAAATGGAATCTTTCTCTATTAAAAGAAATACATATTGAAATAAAAAAAAATTGTGTATGATTTTTTTTTAATTATAAGTATTAATACAATTTTTCTTTTAGTTTAATTGATACAAAACACGATTAGTGAATTAGGTTTGTTTTGGTGAGGATTAATTGGCTGGTTTATTGTCATAATAGGAATATTCGTTTGTAGGGGGGGTTACCCCTCTGCAGAAATGCAGTCGGTGTATTCTTCTGCCCTAGTCGACCGAGCAAATAATGCGTAATTTACCAAGTTAAGACTTAATCGCCGACTATAATCTTTCTGAAAGTATTTTATTTTATTCCAGTCATTGGCTTCGTAAACAGGTCGGCTATATTTTTTATCTGTTTCAATGTATTCTAAAAGAATGAACCCTTTATTTATTTCATCAAGTATAAACTGAAATTTAATATAAATGTTTTGATCTTTGGTGAACGACTGAGTTTTTTTTCCAAAACAATACTGGACTGATTATCACAGTGAATAGTCGTTGGGTTTTTAAGCGACCCACGTTCCGTCATTGTTTTCAATAGTTCTCTACAGATACAGGGTCTCTTGACTTGGTAATGGCAGCAATAAATTCATTTCGCATATTGACAAAGCGACTGAATTCTGCTTTTTAGATTTTCATGAAATCATTGGGTTATTTTCTGCCAATCTAAAGCAAAATCTGTCCACGAAAAAGCTTGAGGGCAACTACACAAAAATGCTGCGAGTAATATTGAACAAGACCTGGAGGTAGCACCGCACAAAGCAGCAGCTGTATGGCCACCTACCACCTATCAAGAAAACTATCCAAGCTAGACGAACCAGACATACGGGACAGTGCTAGAGAAGTAGGGACGAGCTCATAAGTGATGTACTCCTGTGGACCCCTTCATATGGACGAGCAAAAGTAGGACGACCAGCATTGACACGCTCATGCAAGAGGACTGCCATGGGGCCTTCCAGAAGTTGTTGGAATGGCACAACAAGTGCATTGCAGCCGAGGGAGATTACTTCGAAGGGGACTAGAGTTTCATGTGTGTACTATCAATGAAAGGGCCCATACAAAAAAAGTGTTGAAACTTATCGTATGCACCTCGTAAAATGCTGACGTAAAAGCAGGAGTTGAAAATATCCAATTTATTTCTCCGAGGATCCGTTGGTTTAGAAGGAAAGATGAATGATGACAGAATGATTTCCCAGACACGAACGGTCTCCTCATTGCACTTAGCGGACTACTCGAAATATGAGAGAGAGAGAGAGAGAGTCAGTGAAGAAGAGTGAATGTGGTCTCTCATGTTGGCTGGTCCTTCCTGCTAGGAAGTGAAGAGAGAGAATGTGTGCTCTGTCATATTGACAGGTCTATCCTGCTCGAAAGGCCTGCGCGGAAGAGAAGAAAGGAGTTTATGCTCTGTCTTATTAGCTGGCTTATCCTGCTACTAGGAGGCAAAGAGAGGGTGTGTGAGCTCTCTCACGTTGGCTGGTCTGTCCATGCTGCTAGCAAGGGAAGAAGCGAAAAGAGAGGACGAGAAATGGTTAGTGCGGCCTTTTTATGTTGTCCCGGAGAGGTGATCTGGGCAGAATGGTATCAGTCATTCTCATTGGGTGAAATATATAAATTTGAACTCCAACGGCCAAAGCAATTCCCGCACTAAATAATGATTTGAAATTATAAATCACCACGTGATTTAACGATGGACCGACGTACAACTGGAAATTAGTTGTTTCTGCTACAATCTTTTTATATGTGGTCTTCATTTGTAATATATTGTTAGATTCATCTGGTGGGGGTGGGTAATACATACGCTCTGTTTCTTCATAACTTCTTAAACATACCTTAAATTCAGAAAAGGTCAAGTTTTTCTTCTGGGTTATAACAGTTGTAAAAGGTTTAAAAACCAGAGATAATCCCTTGAGAACCATAACAAAAGTCTGTCGGTTATAACTTCCCAAGCTTGTATTAAAAATATTCTCTGTCCTTATTATACAGTCTGTAATAGACCCTGATTCTAATCGTCTCAACAATGTGAGCTCTGTATCAAGGGAAATAGCTTTCGGCTTTCCTTTTGACAAATAATGTTTCCTTAATATTGTTAAGGCTTTTCTTCCACTGTTTCGTTCATCTATTACCATTAATGACAGTTTTATCGTCCAAATACTGGATGAATTCAGCGAAGACAGTTGCGTTCTTTTCTACAAAGACAATAATATCATCACCCTGGTCTGTTAGTGACAGTATAATTTGATGTAAATATTGAATTCAAAGATATCCAAGGAACTTCACCTGCCACAACTCATATTTGGATTCATCGCCACCAAAAATAGTTTTGCTGCCCTGGAATTCTGGTAGCCATCTTGTTTTCAGTTGTACGATATAAAACGTACGCCTTCTTAGTAACATGCCCGGAATACGTACTGGTTTTTTTCGTTGCTCGTATATGCTTTTGTCATCGCTAATTGGCCAATCTACTGCTACTAGTGATGGGCAAGTCTATAAATATTTGTTAGTAATTTGTAGACAGCTGATACATATTAAATAGATCCCCACCAAAACAATCCAACGATATCCATGCTTCAAATAAAGGTACTTAATATTTTGAATTAAAATGCCTTTAATAAAGTAGTAAACATACTTTCAATGAAGATGTGATACTTTGAATAAAAGTACCTTAAATAAAGGTACGCATACCTTGATTAAAGACGCCTCAAATAAAGACACTTATGTTTTTAATAAAGACGCCTCAAATAAAAATACTAAATTTTTAATAAAGACACCTCAAAGATACACATGTTTTACATAAAAAAGTTTAAAATAAACATTCTAATATCTTAGATTAAGATGCCTCAAATAAAGATACTTATGCCTTGAATAAATATATCCTAATAAAGGTACTTATATTTTGAATGAAGGTACTTATATCTACGCGTCATTACCAAAGCCTTTAAAAATGGTACTTGATACCTCCTTGCTTTACACTCAGCATTATAAGGTACGTATCAAGGCTAAAGTGGAGCAATCTAGGGAAAGGAGTAGCACCCTCCCCTACACTTCGGTGTTGTAGCTCTTGTAGCCTTCTTTACTTACTTATATTACTTATGTTAGATATGTTTCAAATAAAGGTATACATATTCTTAAGAAAGGTACTTGTGCTTTGAATGAAGATGTCCCAAATAAAGGTAATTATGTTTTCAATGAAGGTTTTTATATCGTCAATAAATATGCTTCAAATAAAAGTAATTATGTCTTGAATAAATGTTGTCTAGTTGGCTGGGGCTGCAGAATCCACCGACTGCACCTCTGCAGAGAGGTACCCACCCAACGAGTGTTCTGGATATGACACTAAACAATCTGATGGTGAGGTTCCAGTGATGCTGGAGCTTTGGGGAATGCGAAGCACCCCTTCATTGCCATTGCTCCCTGGTCCACTATGGCCCGGAATGGTAGCATATGATAGGGCCCTATCTATGGGTTAAATAGAACTAAACTGCATACTTATGCTAAACTGAATTGTTTGAAATGGAACTGTTTTTGACATTTAAACTGTACAAATACTAAACTGAATTGTTTAATATAGAACTGTTTTGGCATTTAACTGTGTGTAAACAAAATTTGTACTTATACTAAACTGAATTAGTTGAATTAAAACTACTTGAATAAACTGAATAGCTTGAAATAGAAATGTTTCTGACAATTAAACTGTGTAATAATGCTAAACTGAATTTTTTGAAATAGAACTATTTGAAAAAAATGGATTTGGTGATAAATAACCGACGAATAATCTTCAAACATACCTTAAAAAAGTTCCTAATGTCTAAAATAAAGGTATTCATGTATCCAATAAAGATACCTTAAAAAAGTTCCTAATGTCTAAAATAAAGGTATTCATGTATCCAATAAAGATACCTTAAAAAAGTTCCTAATGTCTAAAATAAAGGTATTCTTGTATCCAATTAAGATAACTTAAAAAGGGTCCTAATGTCTCAAATATAAGTATTTACGTCAATAAAGATACCTTAAAAAAGGTAGTAATGTCTTAAATAAAGGTATTTATGCCTTCAATAAATATACCTTAAAAAAGTTTCTAATGCCTTGAATAAAGGTATTTGTGTTTTTAATAAATATACCTTAAAAATATCCTAATGTCTTAAATAAAGGTATTTATGTTTTCAAAAAATATACCTTAAAAAGGTTCTAATACCTTGAATAAAGGTATTTATGTCTTCAATAAATATACCTAAAAAATGTCCTAATGTCTTAAATAAAGGTATCATGTATCCAATAAGGATACCTTTAAAAAGGTCCTAATGTATAAAATACAGGAATTCATGTCTTCAATAAAGATACCTTTAAAAAGGTTCTAATACCTTGAATAAAATTATTTATGTCTTCAGTAAAGATACCTTAAAAAAGGACCAAATATCTAGAATAAAGGTATTCATGTATCCAATAAAGATACCTTAAAAAAGGTCCTAATTTCTTGAATAAAGGTATTTATGTCTTCAATAAGAGATACCTTAAAAAGGTCCTAATGCCTTGGATAAATATATTTATGTCTTTAATGAAGATACCTTACAAAAGGTTGTAATGTCTTAAATAAAGGTATTTAGATCTTAAATAAAGATACCTTAAGAAGGTCGTAATGTCTAAAATAAAGGTATTTATTTCTTTAATAAAGATACCTTAAAAAAGATTCGTATATCTTGAATAAAGGTATTTATGTCTTCAATAAAGATACCTTAAATAATTTTTTTATATTATCAATAAAGGTATTTTGAATAACTGTTTGTTGAAGAAACACAAGTTCATTCTACTTACCTTTGAACCTCCAATTAACGCCATTCCGAGTGATAATTTTCGTTTCATTCCACCAGACAGCGCTCCTGATAAATTGTTCCTTTTTTCTACGAGTCCAATCGATTCCAACATTTTGTCACATTCCTTTTGAAGCCCTTCGCTCGGAAACCCTTTTATCTGAAAAAAAAAAAAAGAAAACATCGAAGCAGATTTGAAAATTAAATTCCACATATAATGTTCGAGGCCAACATTTCTTTTTAAAGACATGTGTAAGTCTGCAATAGAACAATGGTGGTTTCTCAGATTCATTAATACTAACGGCATTTCAACCCATCAAAAGTTATTTTTTGCCTAGAGGTTAGGGAAACTTGATGATTTTACATTCATAATTATATTTTTTGTGTAGTCATTTCTTAAACGTTTTTTTATGAATGATTCTTAAACAGATCTATTGAACCCATAGTTGGCACCCTAATATTACTCCCATGTCCACTCTCACCATCAGATGCAGTTTAATGTCATACAATGGGCACCACTTTGGGTGGGTGGGGCACTTACTCCTCTGCAAGGGTTACAGTCAGAGTATTTTAAGTTCTGCTGACTGGCCTTGAAATTAACTAGTAATTTATTAGGCTTAGCTCAGTTGTAGCACAAGATCTGAAGTTTGGAGCACCCAGTGAGAATCAAACACAGTAACAATGGTTTGCTAAATTAGCTTGCTAACCAATACACCGTTTGAGATGCCTTCCCAGAGTTTAACTACAACTGGTGTGCTTGGCGCTAAAGAAGATATTGAGTCAAGAACCCACCCACCAAGCACTAATAATGGCATTAGTATATCCATGATATACTAACACTGAACACATGGGAAGGAAAGACAAGATGAATATATTTGTACAATCAAGAACATTTATCCACTTATATACATAATATACATAGCAATGGTGTTGAAACAGAATGCACAAAATGTGCCAACAGCTAGAAATACGTACACATTGTTCCAGCAGTATGTAGAAGAGACACAAATATAGAAAAGGGCTTACTTGATGAGGAAAAAGTAAAAAGTAAACCACGTGTCTTTAGTGTTTGTTCCTTGTCACTGTCCGAAACAGCGTCTCTTCTCTTCAAAAAAACAGAGTCAAAAAGAGGTCAAGAATGGATCTCTGGGATTGTCATGTGACATCTTATGAACCCCCAAACAGACAAAGGGACATAATTATTTATTGTCTCCCTCTACTAGTGTTGCTGAGAAGTGGGTAGTTTTCATTGCAGCGTGTGAAGGAGAAAATAGAGATGTGACATGATTTTTAGTTTTATTTAACAACAAACTTACTTTTGCAAAGAACTGTAAGTGTTCTTCGACAGTCAGTTTCTCAAAGAGTATATCATGCTGTGGACAAATGCCAAGACTCTTGCGCACGCTTGTGATATCCTTACAAATGTTAAAACCGTTGACATAGGCTGTACCGCTCGTCGGAGGAATGAAGCCTGGAAAGAACAAAAGAAAAACAAAAAAATCCTTTAGTATCAACGAGAGCCATAACAAGATCTTGGACAGGAGGATCTTGATTCCGCGAGGAAGCACCTTTCGTCATTTAGCAAGAATTGTTATTATATATCAGTAGAATTTAGTATATGAACTATTTTTTCATAATAATAATAATAATTATATATTTTGGAGGTCTCATTCAATTGGAAGTCCTAGACGATACGGAGTCAAGAGGCGTTTTTTCCCCTTCACCTTCCTCAGCTATTCTTCTACACTTGCTTTCTTTTTTCTGTTTACTCAAATGGTCTTAGAGGATTTTAGTCAACCAATGTTCTTGCTTTCTCAACTTGTCAAAATGGCTAAGATCACCACCTGAAAGACATAGATAACCAAAAGTGCTGATATATATGTAAATATTAATACATTTTGTTTGGTTTTATGGCATATCAACCTTTGTAGGTTATTTAACGTCAAATCCAGTTTTATGTAAATAATCTGTTCTATTGAAAACAATTCAATTTAGCATAAGTACACAGTTTAATTGTCAAAAACATTTCCATTTCAAACTATTCAAGCAGTTATATGTAATAATTCAGTTAAGTGTAAATACAGTTTTAATGTCAAAAAACAGTTCTATTTCAAAAAATTCAGTTAAGCATAAGCACGCAGTTTAAGTGTAAGTACGGTTTAATCATCAAAAACGTTTCTATTTCAAGCTATTCAGTTTAATCAATTCAGTTTAGCATAAGTATACTGTTAGTTCTATTTAACCCATAGATAGGGTCCTATCAGGTGCTACCACTCCGGGCCAGAGTGGACCTGGGAGCGATGGCAATGAAGGGGTACTCCACATTCCCCAAAGCTCCAGCACTGCTGGAACTTCACCATCAGATTGTTTAGTGTCATATCCAGGACACTCGTTGGGGGGGGGTCTTACCCCTCTGCAGAGGTGCAGTCGGTGTATTCTACAGCCCCAGCCGACTGGGCAAAAATATTAACACAGTGAATGACAAAAATTATGCTAGTTTTTCTTATTATTTATTCATAATTTAAAATTAATGAGACATATTCATGGGATCTCAAGATATATTTTCTATATTTGTATGGTGGTTAAGAGTCAAGTCTTAAAACATTAGGTGGTTCGAAAAAAATAATATCTTTGCATTCCTGCCATCGATTAAAAAGATTATTTGTATCTGCCTATTAAAATTGATAGTTTTAATGCCAAGAAATCTTTAAAGTTTCTCACCTGGCTCTTTAGCTGGGCCATGTGCTATTCATGCCGGATGAGATATCAAATCAGCGATAAATTCGAGGCTGAATGCCTTCCCGCACGGCTCATTGATAAGCACAGTATAGCACTAGACTTTCAGGTCTGGTTTGTTTGGTTTCTTTGTTTAATGGCATATCAACCTCCGTAGGTTATTTAATGCCAAAGCCATTCTCCTAGAAGAACAGTGCCCGAAAGTGAACGTAATAGCGCGACTGGAGTACGAACTCGCTTACTACGATTCCGCACTCCATCGCTTTAGCCATTACACCATGAGGACACCCACCCTTCAGGTCTGGTTCAACCTATGAGCAGGCATACGTATCGGAAGACTACTACTATGGACTACTCCTATGCACTTAGTGAGTCCATGTACAGCAGGGTTACCTGGCTTACATTGCACCCAGTGAACCAACAAAGTCCAGCAGGGCATGAGTCTCAGCTTGTGTCCGACCGTCCATTTTCCTAAAATTCTCACTATAAAAAAAGACTTTATGTTAAATCCTGTTTGGTGGGAGTAGACAGTAAATAATTCTAAATACAGTTTCTACTTTTAAAACTCCAGCTTTATATTGTTGCATTCTGGTTAGTGAACGCTTGTAACATTAAATAAAGGACAAAACACGATATGAGAGGGAATAGAGATATATTCACCGGAAAAAGTATATACAATAGAGAGACTATTAGTAGACACGACCATAGGATTAGTAAACGCTTGTAATATTAAATAAAGGACAAACCAGGATATGAGAGGAAATAGAGATATATTCTCAGGAAAGAGTATATACAATAGAGAGACTATTAGTAGACACGACCATAGGATTAGTAAACGCTTGTAATATTAAATAAAGGACAAAACACGATATGAGAGGGAATAGAGATATATTCACCGGAAAAAGTATATACAATAGAGAGACTATTAGTAGACACGACCATAGGATTAGTAAACGCTTGTAATATTAAATAAAGGACAAACCAGGATATGAGAGGAAATAGAGATATATTCTCAGGAAAGAGTATATACAATAGAGAGACTATTAGTAGACAAGAACATAGGATTAGTAAACGCTTGTAATATTAAATAAAGGACAAACCATGATATGAGAGGAAATAGAGATATATTCCCAGGAAAAAGTATATACAATAGAGAGACTATAAGTAGACAAGAACATAGGATTAGTGAACGCTTGTAATATTAAATAAAGGACAAAACACGATATGAGAGGGAATTGAGATATATTCTCAGGAAAAGGTATATACAATAGAGAGACTATTAGTAGACACGACCATAGGATTAGTGAACATTTTTAGTATTAAATAAAGGACAAACCACGATTGGAGAGGAAGTAGAGATATATTCCCAGGAAAAAGTATATACAATAGAGAGACTATTAGTAGACAAGAACATATGATTAGTGAATACAAAATAAAGATATAGTCCAACCATAGTATTGGCTTCCGTTATTACGGTAGCAAGTAAGGTAATCTAGTGCGATCTCCAGACTCCAACGCTCTAATTCTATTCCTATGAGAAGCTGCTCTTCACCTTCTAGTTTGCCCTGTTATTAGTAGCTACTGCTCTATATGGCAGATGGACTAGTTCATTGTGTGGAAAAAGGTGGGTGAATCCCAACATATAAATTCAAAGTGGACCATAACGCATCAGTTGTTGTGCATAAAGTGAAGGTGCAGTTGATAACAGTACAGAAATCGGGAGGTTCAAGAAATTTCCTTCGGGTTGCAAGAGTCTGAACAATCAAGCTGGTTATGTAGTCCTAAAATGATGAATCTGAAGGCTGTGTTCCAAGTAATAAAAGCAAATCTGGCGAGTAGTACTGGGAAAGTATCAGGCGAGCTCAGTATCTCACTGTCCGGTGTGTTTTGTCATCTTAACAAACTCGGCAAAAGCATCTGTGGGGATTTAGGAATAAACAATAAAACTCCCAACCGGATGTTGACTCGTCGGCTGCCACGTACAAAGTGTATAAACGCGTCGCTACGCATCGGCTCCACGCACCCATCCGGTTAGAAATTAGAAAAAAAGAAAAATAATAAAAATTAAAGAAACCAATGGGAAGCGGTCGGGCCAAAATGTGGAGTGACGAGTTTGGAGCCGGTGGGGAGAGATAAATACTCGGGATTTCTGTGAACCGAGACAGTGAGAACAAAAGAGACCAAAGGAAGCATATAGATACAGTGATCAAGCGAGGAGTAACATCCGCCCTCGAGCTAAGAGCTGAAACTACTTTTCTGCTAGTTCTACAACCTGACCATAAAAGAAAGAAAAGAAAAAAGGAAGAAGTACTTTTAAAAAACATTTTCTTCCTTTCCCCCTTTTTTTCTTAACAACTGACTTTCCACCACTTTGAAAACTTATTACTTGTAAAGGGGAACTTCTGAACATTCAAATCCAAGTTGACGCTTTATTGTTTTATAAAGATTGTTTAAATTTTAGATGTTCCTTGTTTGTCTTGTTTTAAATGAAGTTTTTCTTATTGTATGTTGTAACACTCCAAACAAACCCAAAAGGCCATATATCTGACCCAGTTGAATTGAGTCTCATGTTACCAAAATATTTGTTATTCAAAAGCCACACAGATGAATATCCAGCGTAGTCTAATTCAGAAACTTATGCTTCATAAGTTTGAATTGGACCATAACATTGCAGAAGCAACCAAAAACATTTATTCAGTCAAAAGTGAAGGCGCTGTTGATCACAGGACAGTAATCAAGTGGTGCGATAAATTTCGTTCGGGTTTATTGGAAAATTTATTTAATCCGACTTAAAATATTTATGTTAATTATTAACCAACGTAATACTTACTTTTTTTGTGTGAAGTTTTATGAGAAAAGTGAACACATAGCTAAGTCAAATTCATATTGCACAAATTCAAGCACTTATACACATATATAGACCCAAATAAAAGCACAACTAAATTAATACTTAGCTTAGGTTCTTTGTTTGCTTTTCTTTCAATGGATAGTTCTCTTTGAAGATTCATTACTTTTCAGGTGTGTAACGTTGGTTATTTGAAGCGACGTCATTCCATGTCGAAAAGTTTTTGTTGACTGTGACGTTATTTGTCATACGTGTCTTTTTAAACAACGTCTGCTTATTTATAGTTATAAAATTAATATTTACACAAAGACAGCTTTTTATTCTCAACCAATAAAAAACGTCCTTTTAATTATTCTTAAGAATTAATACTTATGAGAAGTTATATTTATTTTATTTATTTATTATTTGTTATCATTTATTTATTTAAATTTTGTAATTTTGTTTTATATTGCAAAATTATATTGAAGGAATATTTATTTCTAACAGGTTGCAAGAATCTCGATGATCAGGCAAGATCGTGGATTCCGAGGCCGTTCTCCAAGCAACTGAGTCAAATTCAGTGAATAGCATTCGGAGAGTATCAGGCAATCCAATAGGGTTCATCACCTTTACAGCCTTGGCAAAAGCACCAGGACCTGTCAAATTGCGCCTCATGTTACCAAAATTACAAAAGATTCGACTGATTATAGAATTACATTTGAAAAATTGAAATCAGAGCATAATACCTGTCAGCATTGATATGGTCGTAGTTTTTCCAGCACCATTGTGCCCAAGCAAAGCCAGGATTTGTCCTTCGTACATGTTTAATGTGATTCCAGCCACAGCAACTTTCTTACCACCAGAAAATTCCTTCAAAATGAAAAGATTAAAAAAAAAATGTAATTAAAGAAAGTTCTTAGGAATAGTTTCTATTTACACTTCCTCTTTATATATATATATATATATATATATATATATATATATATATATATATATATAAGGCTTATTTATATTCGTAATTTAGGATTTTACGAGGCATATACATTAATATACCCCCCTCCAGACTTATAGGGTTTGAACTTCGTTGTAAACAAGGAATGATTCGAAATCTCTCGATGAACGAACGGAACGTGGATTCAATACAATGTTTCTAATAGGTCAGGTGACGGAGTTTAAAGATACAAACGCTGATTCATTGATCAAACGGCCAATTTCTCTTGTCATAAACATCCAACTTTTTCTTGTTATACAACTTTTCCATAGTTTTTATATATTTTTACACTTTTTATACATCCATCGTTAACTTAACATCACTAATATAACCCCTCACAGCCCTGATGATGGTTCAGTAGAACCGAAACACTATAGTGTCGACTTTGTTTCTCAATAATTCTCTCCTTCTACTTGGATTACCTTGTTAGCAATTTTTCTTTACAAACTGTCGGATTACATTCAATTTTTTCGATATATATATATATAAGAGAGAGAGAGAGAGAGAGAGAGAGAGAGAGAGAGAGAGAGAGAGAGAGAGAGAGAGAGCATACAGAGGAAATGTAAAATGTATTATGGTATCTAAAGGAAATATATATATATATATATATATATATATATAGAAAGTATCATACAATAACTGATGTTTATACAACACCATTGCTTCTAACAAAGCCTTCATCAGATGATGACTCTGGGTTCAGGCATGGTTTCGGGGCCAAAGCATCATTACCACTAGCCCAGAGCGCCCCTGCAGTATCTCACGATACCACCAGATTTTGTCAGATTGTTGTCGCTCTATGGGATTGCCAGATCCACGTAGATGCAGTTAGAGCCTTATATATATATATATATATATATATATATATATATATATATATATTATTATTATTATTATTATTATTATAACAGTGTTGGTTGTCTCTAAATTACCTTGTGGGCTTGTGTCGAACCAAGTGCAATATAATATGGAGAGTGCTTAATATCTAGGATAGAGCTATAATAATTATAATAATAATAATAATAATAATAAATAAATAAATGTATAATAGATTTATAAATTGAATGTCATGGAATTTAGTCTACTACCCCTGAGTTTCGTGGAGTTTTTACGAAGCAGCAATCAACATGGAAGTTAACAAAATGAAATGAATCGAAAATCGAAAAATACAATCACAAACCGTTGGGATTTTGTAGGAAACTTCACGTATAATAGTAGGTGTGTGTGTGTGTGTAGATGTGTACGTGTGTGTGTGTGTGTGTGTGTGTGTGTGTGTGTGTGTGTGTGTGTAAGGGTTGTAGTTGCGTATTATTGTGTATGTATGTGTGAGTGGTATATTGTGTATGTGTATATTAAGGTATATGCACAGCGCGTTTTTTTACCGAATGTTAGTCGTTTGTATATCTCAATTTTGCTACTTTATTGTTGGGAAAGAATTCTTTTTGTATTTCTGTTATTAGTTATAAGTAAAGTAAAGTTAGCGACCATAGTCGAGGGTGACCCGAAGGCTCCCTTTTCGATAGCTACTACACCAAGGTGTAGGGGAGGGCGCTACTCCATTCCCAGGATTGCTCCACTTTACCCTTGAACCGTACCTTATAATGCTGAGTGTTAAGCAAGGTGGTATCAAGTCCCATTTTTAAAGTCTTTGGTATGACTCGACCTGGGATTGAACCCAGGTCTCCCGGGCCATTGGCGAACACTCTAACCGCTGGGAAACAAAAGTGTGTTCAAGTCTCAGTGAGTACCCCATTCAAAAGGCCTTGTGCCACATATGTTCTCTGACGAAAGCAATAAGCTGGAAACATACATATATATAACACGTATGTAAGAACAAAATAAATAAATTCAAAAAATACAAATGTCTTCGTGGACCTTCTTATTTCAATATATATATATATAATCCGATGAGAAAATCTAAGATGTAGGAGTATCCAATTTGAATACTCAATGTCAACGGCTATCGGCGTTTAATTAATTTGGGATTAAAAACACATCAAAAATCAACGTGCAGAGCCAAAAAATTCTTTCTAAATAAAAATAAATCAGATGTTGCAAGAAAAAAAATATTTGGGAATTCTTATATTGTTTCCAGCGAGACTGGGATTTGAAAAAAAGATGTTCATCTTTTAATTAAAATAGTTTTTTAATACATTTTTTTATCATATTTAATACATTTTTTTATCATATTTAATACATTTTTTTATCATATTTAATACATTTTTTTATCATATTTTTTAATCAAGAACCATTTTTTTTACTGTTGAGATATTATATCAATTATTATCATTTTTATTTATACAATGTTTATACATTCCTTTAAAAATCGAAAAAAAAAAAACCGACATTATCCCTAATTTAAATACTACTGAAAATGAAAAAAAAACTAATTCTGGGAAAATTATTATAAGTTAGGAATTATTTGTTACATTAATAAAATATTTATTACATATTAATTCTTTGATTATTACGATTAACTTCACATTCAATATGTTAATTTCTTCTTAATATAAATAACATGAATTTTTACGATAATTTTAATAATCAGATATAGACTTTTGTAAATTAATATCAACATTGAATTATTATTTCTTGATAACATAGATTATTTCATTTAATATTTATAATACATAATAGTTTCAACGGAAGTATGAATGCATATTTTATCCATAATTTTAAATAAGTCGTATGCCACTATTCAATTTTTCTGGTCTTTTTGATTTTCAGGAGTATTTTAAACAGTGGTAACGTTTTTTTGTTTTTTTTTAAGGAATATATAAACATTGTATAAATTTTAAAATATAATAATAGATATATTATCTCCACATGAAAGATTTTTTCTTTATTAAAAAATATGATAAAGAAAATTATTTTAATTAAAAATCAAAAAAATATTTTCAAATCCCACTCTCGCTGGAAACAATATAACAACCCCCCTCACTATTTTTTTGTGCAACATACGGTGATGGTCATCATGATCAGAAATAAATTTATAATGACATAAAAGAAGTGAATTTTTTTCTTTTAATTTTTATATAAAAAGTATATATATATATATATATATATATATATATATATATATTGTAAAAATTTATTTTGAGAAGAATTATCATTAATTTAGAAAATTTAAAGAAATTTTATATTAAAAATATATATAAAATAAAAATGTAAAAATAAGAATTCTTCGTTTTAAGCAATAAAATTTTAAATAGAAACATTGCTATAATTTCTGATTGTGTACATTTGTTTATTAGCTACGAGTCCTAACCTAGAATCTTTCAAAGTTTATTTTGTTACCTCGGAAACTTTCCAACCAAAACCTTTACACAAATGTATATATATATATATATATATATTGGGAGTTAGTGTTGGTCTTAATGATATATATATATATATATATATATATATAATCAAGACCAACACTAACTCCCAATTTAAAAACCTTTTAGAGTTGACATCAGAGACCTCCAGCAGAGAAAACCGTCGCACGTCACCGGTCGGACAAGTTCAAAGACCATTGACGTCTACCAACCCACACCACAATCAACAACCAGACAACCAAGTCCCCGGCATTTTCCCCACAAGACCAAGATTGTTCATAGCCTACCAACCCATGTCACACGCAAGCCAGCCAGTTAAAAACACCCACTCACTTCTTGACCCATATCTGGTGGAAGAAGAGAATGTTTTTTCTAATCTACCAATTTCCTTCTTTCTTTTTTTAAATATACACTTGTCAGGACAGACGAGATTTTTTAGCAGTAGCAAAGGTTAGGGCTTCAAAAACACATGGACAAAAGGTATCAGTTCAAATAAGCTTATCTAGAAACATTAATTAAACGGTCTGGTTGGGTTTTATGGCATATCAACCATTTTAGGCGATTTAATGCCAAATCCACTTTATACTTATATTTTAAATATATATGATTTGATTTTGGTTGGTTTTTATGGTATATCAACCATTGTAGGTTATTTAATGCCAAATCCTCTTTATATATATATATATATATATAGGATTTGGTTATTTAGGTTATTTAATGCCAAATCCTCTTTATACATATATATTAGATATATACGATTTAGAGAATTAATTTTTTATTTATTGCGGACTTTTTGTCCTCATCTTGGTAGTGTTTTGTGTTGTTTCTTCTTTCACTACGTTTCGGCCAAATTTCACATTTGGCCTTCTTCAGGTGATTTTTTACCGCGACCTCAGATAGGAATGATGAGTCTTGTAACCGTATTCCCAGTAATTACTGCCTTCCAATTAAAGACAATTATATACGATTTAGTTTGGTTGGGTTTTATGGCATATCAACCATTGTAGGTTATTTAATGCCAAATCCTTTTATACATATATATTAGATATATATGATTTGATTTGGTTGGGTTTTATGGTATATCAACCCTTGTAGGTTATTTAATACCAAACCCTCTTTATACATATACATTAAATATATACGATTTGGTTTGACTGGGTTTTATGGCATCTCAACCATTGTAGGTTATTTAATGCCAAATCCTCTTTATATATATCATATATGCTTTGTAAACACATAGTTTGTAGATAATATGTTTAAATAAGCCAGAGTTAATTTATTTGCAGATGGTTAAATGGTTATATATATGGTTTGTAAGTCAATAGTTTGAAGGGAATCTTATTTTTAAATGAATCAGAGCTAATTGGTTTGCATCCAAATGTTACTATTGTTTGCACACAGTTAAATGGTTGCAAATATTCTAACACAAACAGTTCTATTTAGTATCAATCATTTGTTTACACTCACTTAAATGGTTTGAAGAATTGTTCTGTTCAATTAAACATCGCTCATTTATTTGTGGACAGTTTAAATGTCAAACGATTCTATTTGACTCATAGATAGGATCCAATCAGGTGCTATTACGATGGCTTAGAGTAGACCGAGGATCAATAGCAATGAAGGGGTCTTCCATATTTCCAGAAGCTCCAGAACTGAAACTTCCCCTTCAAACGATTCAATCTCAATTGAAGTGGGGGGGTCTTACCCCTCTGTGTAGATGCAGTTAATGAATTCTACATGTAATGGTGTAATGGTTATCATCGTCGGAAATGAACACGGCGACACGAGTTCAAATCCTAGACGAGACTGATTGCATTTCACATAGCACTAATACCCTTGGGAAAGGTATGAATCCAATTATTCTCCCTCCAGCTATGGGTAAATAGTAGGGCAGACTAAGTTCTTCAGCCTTGGTGAGGCAACTAGTCTAGGAGAAGGAAAACTCTGAAATCAAACCTGTTAAACTCCGCTTAAAAATTGACCTTGTGTCACATCCTGCTCGAGCGGAGGGGTTGGGTAAATATGATTACACTGCTCAAAGTGCCGATGGGACTGTAGCAATGGTTATTTGTGAAAGCTTACCTTAGTTTGGCACAAGGTGAGAATTATGGAGCACCTAGTATGAATCAAACTCACTAACACTGGCTTGATAGTATAGCTTGTTAACCATTACATACTTCAGGAGTTAATCATTTACAAAAGTTTACCATAGTTTGGAACAAGGCCAGAAGTATTGTATTTGTCGCTGCCTCCCACCAGACTGGACTTGATACAAGGTCAAAAGCCCGAAGGCCGATTAAAGTGGGGATAAAAAGGGAAGGGAAGGTCGGGAACGAGCCGAGACTTGAACCCTGCTGGTCTCTGCTGCTCATCGACCAACTAAGTGCAATGTGGCTCTAATGAGGCAAGCAGTTTCACGAATCCGAATTTGGATCCGGGCACGTATGCCGGGTTATAGCTTAAACTAGACAGCAAGGTCTAGTGCTATACATAGGGGACAAAGGTTGCAGCTCGCCCACCCGAAGGTGGCCCAACCGAAGTTGGGGGCCTTTCGGCCTCGAATCTGCCATTGATTTCGATACCCCATCCGACACGAATGCCAGACGGCCCAGCCAAAAGGCCGGGGAAGTATCAAGGCCAGAAGTATGAGGCACCCAATGAGAATCAAACTAACTACCAAAGGCCTACTAATCTAGCTTGCTTATATATATATATATATATATATACCCACGTTCACAATAGTGTCCGACGTATTTATGAGGAATGGGACATACCTATTAATGTTCACCGGTAGCGCATATGACAAAATTTAAGAAAATTCAAGGCGTAAGTATAAAATTTGAAACCGTTTTCTTTGATTTTATCGAGTGAAAGGAGCAGAAGGTACCCCGCAAAAACAATTACCGACACCTACTACACTAATCCTATTTACCAACCCCTCCAATCGGGCAGGATATGACACAAGGTCAATTTTTAAGCGGAGTTTAACAGGTTTGAATTCAGAGTTTTCCTTCTCCTAGACTAGTTGCCTCACCAAGGCTGAAGAACCTACTACACTAATGACATAGTGCTTCTGGCAAATACACCCGCCCAAGCCTAAACCCTGCAACAAAGTTTGGAACGAGTCGCTACAGGCATTGGCCTCCATGTCAATGCACACAAGATGGAATATTTGTGCTTTAATCAAACAGGCGACATCTCCACACTAAACGGTAGCTCTCTGAGACTAGTTGACAACTTCACCTACCTAGGAAGCAGTGTCTCATCAACCGAGACAGACATCAACACGCAACTAGCAACGGCATGGACAGCTATTGATAGAATATCGATCATATGGAAGTCAGACCTGACTGATAAAATAAAATGCAGTTTCTTCCAAGCAGCGGTCGTGTCGATACTGCTATATGGATGCAAAACATGGACGCTAACTAAACATATGGAGAAAAAGCTTGACAACAACTACACAAAAATGCTGCGAGCAATATTAAACAAGTCCTGGAGGCAGCACCCCACAAAGCAGTAGCTGTACAACCACTTACCACCCATCACAAAAACTATCAAAGTTAGTTGTGTCATATCCTGTCCGAGCGGAGGGGTTGGTAAATATGGTTAATGTATTCTATAATGACAACTTTACTAGGTTTTAGTTTCCTTCTAATTGCACTATATATATATATATATATATATATATATATATATATTGTAACGGTGTTGGTTATCACTGATTCACTTTGTGGGTTTGTGGCGAACCACCTGCGATGTAATTTGGAGAGGGCTCAATATTTGAGATCATCATCATCATCATCATGTCGTGTCGCCAGCACGGATATCCCTGACCCTCTCTCGCTACTTCTCCCTATCATTCATCGCTTCTGGCTGGTCTTCAGGGCTACATCCCGTATCCTCACATAGCTGCTGTACGTATGTTCGAGCTGGTCGTCCTGCTTTTGCTTGGCCATATGCAGGGGTCCATAGGAGTACATCACTGATGAGTTCGTCCTTGCTTCTCCAGCAGTGTCCTGCGTATCTGGTTTGTCTAACTTGTATAGTTTTCGTGATGGGAGGCAGGTGGTCGTATAGTTGGTGCCTTGTTTGGTGTTGCCGCCATGACTTGTTCAATATTGCTCGCAACATTCTTGTGTAATTGCCGTCTAGCTTCTTCTTCAGCCGTTTAGTTAGCGTCCAAGTAGTGCATCCATATAACAGTATCGATACAACCGCTGCCTGGAAGAAACTGCGTTTCATTTTATCGGTCAGGTCTGATTTCCATATGATCGAGAGCCTATCGATAGCCGTCCATGCCTTCGTCAGTCGTGTGTCGATGTCTTTTTTTGGTTGATGAGACGCTGCTTCCTAGGTAGGTGAATTTGTCTACTTGTTTCAGAGAGGTTCCGTCTAGTGTGGAAATGTCGCCTGTTTGGTTATAACACATATATTCAGTTTTGTGTGCATTGACATGGAGGCCAATGCCTGCGGCGGCTCGTTCATAACTATGCAGTAGTGTTTCGGCTTGGTTGGGTGTATTCACCAGTAACGCTATGTCATCGGCGTAGTCGGCGTCGGTAATTGTTTTTGCGGGGTACCTTCTGTTTCTTTTCTTTGTCAATTCGAAGCTATTTTCTCTGATTTTGTCTATCGAAGTTCTAAGCACCTAGTCTAGACAGATGATCTGAGATAGAGCTATAATAATAATAATAATAATAATAATAATAATAATAATAATAATGCGGTGACAGAGACGAAACGATCAATCACATAATAAGTGAATGCAGCAAATTAGCACAGAAGGAGTATAAGGCGAGACACGAGTGGGTCGGCAAGGTGATCCACTGGGAAATGTGCAGGAAATTTCAATTCGACCATACAAACAAATGGTATATGCACAACCCAGCACCTGTCCGAGAAAATGACTCGCATGAACTCCTATGGGACTTTAATATACAAACGGATCACCTAATCCCGGCCAGAAGACCAGACCTCATAATAATCAACAACAAAAAAAAAAAAAAAAAAGAAAAAAAAAAAGAGAATCTGCAAAATTGTCGACTTTGCTGTCCTGGCAGACCACAGAATAAATCTGAAGGAAAGTAAAAAGAATGATAAGTACCTCGACCTTGCTAGAGAATTAAAAAAGCTGTGGAACATGAAAGTAACGATTGTGCCAATTGTGATTGGTGCGTTAGGCACAATAACTAAAGTGTTATTAAAAGGCCTGGAGGATGTGGAAGTTAGCGGACGGGTAGAGACTATCCAAACGATAGCATTGCTAAGAACGGCTAGAATCCTGAGACAAGTCCTGGAGACTTGAGGAGACTTGCTGTCACTCAAACTCCAGTGAGAAACCATCAGCGTTAGCTGATGTGAAAAACTCTAAAGGAGTTGAAATAATAAATAAATAAATATATATTAAATTTATATATTTAATGCCATGGCAGTTTGTCTGCGACCTTAGGTTTCATGAAGTTTTACAGACAACAATCGTTAGCCAGATAACGAAATGAAATGAAGAAATCGAAAAAAATCGAAAAATACAACCAAAAACCGTTTGAATTGTGTATAAATCTTTACGTGTGTGTGTGTGTGTGTGTATGTGTATACGTGTTTGTGTGGGTTATAGTTGCGTATTATTGTGTGTGAATGTGTAAGTGGTGTTTAGTGTATGTGTATGTGAAGATATCGTTCCAATTTTAGTATATGTACCACCGAAGCTGTGCAGTGCGATAAATTTGAGGTTATTTACAGGGGGACACAGTTGTAGCGATAAATTTGAGGTTATTTACCGGGTAGGGGGACACAGTTGTAGCCAACTTTGCTACAGAAGAAGCGAGAAAAAATTCTTTATTTAAAGAAGGAAGTGATTATAACTAAGGAACAAAATATCATCCCTGAATTTTGAAGAAAATAAAATATAGTTATGATTTATAAGCGTAAAAGGCGAGTATAGTATGGTAGGCCAGAATCACAATAAATATCATGGTGGAGGGATATGTTGTATTGTAATATACTATGGAAAATTGTACAATATTGGTATTGTATGTTGGGATGAGATTTGTCGATGATATATTGTGTATATATCATAGTGATCCATGATAAGTAAGGAATATAATGATAAGACATTGCAATAACTGTTAGTATTAGCTTTTTTCTTTTTTCTTTTTATGTATGATGATGATAATAACTGAAGAACAAAAAGTTATCATTACAAAATTAAGGAAATAAATGATCGTTTAGGGAGGTATGAGTGGGGGGGGTTGTGATGGTTATTCTTAATAGTTATCCGTATTGTGTTAACGTAATTACGGGGAAGGGGATTTAGGTTACCCTCTTCGTTATATTAAATGGAAAATAAATGAATCGAAACGAAGATACCGAAGATTTTCAATTTAGAAGTTTAATAAAGGTTTGTTGGAAAGGAAACCTTTGTGCTGGTCATCGTAGTGGGAAGGAAAACAGTTAAAAAGTAATGAGCAGGCATTTGGCGTGTTGCCAATGGTTTGAAGTCCTATAGCAGTGGGAGAGAGAAGAATGATGATCTCCCACAGAGTTAGGAGGAATGAAATAGCTGAACGTCTGAACGGAATAAATACATCTAATTCATTTTCAACTGGGAACCTTTGGTCTATAAGAGTAGACTCAAGGGTCCATGAATTAAACAGCTCTCCTCATGGTGTTATCATTCTGCTGCTATGAAGGAAGCGGACAGAAAGTAAATCCGTCCTGCTCGAAAGATTCTAAGGAAGAGAGAGTTTGGCGGGCTTTCATTATTTTTATGTTGCCCGGGAAAAACGGTCCGGGCAGAATAGGATGTCATCCTCATTGGGTGAAAATATGCGGCAACCATAATGGTCAAATTAATTTACGCGCCAAACAAAAATACGAAGTTCTTTCTGCTTCAACGTTATATGACTTTTATGTTATTGTAATAAATGATGGGATGTACTTGGTAGATAGGAAGAATGAACTAACGCTCATGAAAACATAATGTCAACAGGTTGTGAGAGCGTATGAAGAAGGATATCGAGATTAATGGAAGAAGGTAGTACATACCTTGCGATGGTGCGATGGTTGGTAGAGGAAAATGGTACTTAGGGTGCTTCAGGTGTGGCGTGGTGTTATTTGTGTTATTTTTTTTAAATAGGAGTAGAGGTGTTAGATGGGTTATGTGCATGGATCGAAGTGTGAGAGTAGATGGTTATCATGCCTGCATTTGGAAAGAATTTCAGATTTTTTATTCAACAGGGTGTTTTGTGATGGGTAAGTGATGATAGCTAGATTTTCGTGGAGGCAAAGAAGGCATTTTCTTGATGTCTTCTTGTGGGCAGATGCTAGCGTTAGTATCTCTCAGATGATGGTAGGAGATATGTTTCGCAAATTACAAAAAAGCTGACAACAAACAACGTAACGCAAATATGCAAAAAGCACCTGAAATCACAATGAACAATATAAATAAGGAAGTCAAGGAAATAGCCACTAAATTAAACATAGACTACAAAATAAACTCCATAGCTGAGCAGCCAGCCTTTATAACAATCAAAGAACATAAACCCAGCTTCAAAACCAACCCAACAGATCGATTAATTAATCCCTCAAAATTCGAAATCGGAAAAATTAGTAAGCATATACTGGATAATATAAACACACAGCTCATGGATAAACTACAACTTAACCAGTGGAAGAACACAAAAACAGTCACCAACTGGTTCACAGCTATAACTAACAAGAACAACACATCCTTTATCCAATTCAACATTACTCAACATTACTCCTCCATCAACAAATACACACTTGACAGAGCTCTAGAATTAGCAGCCCAGAACGTACCCATCTCTCAATATGATATTAGGATCATCAAGCACTGCTGCAAATCGCTCCTCTTCCATGACAGCAAACCATGGATAAAAAAATTCAATAACCATCTGTTCGACGTAACCATGGGTAGCTTTGATGGGTGGAGGTATGCGAGCTGGTCGGTGCCCCGATTCTCTCCAAACTATCTAACATAATCAAAAGGTTGATATGCCATAAAACCCAATCAACCAACCGACTAACCATATTTACCAACCCCTCCGCTCGGGCAGGATATGACACAAGGTCAATTTTTAAACGGAGTTTAACAGGTTTGATATCAGAGTTTTCCTTCACCTAGACTAGTTGCTTCACCAAGGCTGAAGAGCCTAGTCCGTCCTACTATTTACCCATAACTGGAGGGAGAATAATTGGATTCATACCTTTCCCAAGGGTATTAGTGCTATGTGAAATGCAATTAGTCTCGTCCAGGATTTGAACTCGTGTCGCCGTGTCCATTTCCTACGACGATAACCATTACACCACGGGTTCCTCCAACCGACTAACCAACCAACCAAATTGCAGCTGAATAAATCCAACACTATCAGAATAATACCAGAATATAATTGGCTGAAATTTAAAAAAGAATATTGAGATGAGAAATAATCCTCTAGAGAAAATAGAAGATGAAGATGATGTTCTTTTAACAAAAATCTTTTACCAAATTTCAAAGAAAAAACTTACTTTCCGCATACAATTTATCTGAATTCCGGCTTTTAAATGCGTTGGTTCTTTTTCGAAAAATTCATTATTTTGATTCACACCAGGTAGAATGTCGTCTGAATATTTCTCTGCGACAGTTCCAAACCAATAAGATTTCTGCAAAGAATGAATAAATCCTGGTTTTTATAACAAAACAACTTTTAATAATTATATATTAGTAAGTTGACTGACTAAACCAAAAGGCTCCGTTTTCTATAGTAACTACACCAAAGTGTAGGGGAGGGCGCTACCTCTTTTCCCTGGATTGCTCCACTTTACCCTTGACCCTTATCTTATAATGCTGAGTATTAAGCCAGGAGGCATCAAGTACCATTTTTTGAGTCTTTGGTATGACTCGACCCGAATCTAAACCCAGGTCTCCCAAACCATTTATGAACACTTTAATCATTATAGCAATGTATATATTGGCATACCTGACTTTCAGTGTATATGTATATATATATATACATGCAAAGGATTGTTGGCTACTGCATACGCATAAATGCAAAGCTCTTCACATGAATTGTGCACTCCAGTAGACGATAACATACATATGAATATATACCTAAAAAATCCTTCGCTTATGCTGAGATTGTTGATGGCTCATGGGTAAGATATCCGACTGACATAAAGTCTGGTAGGTTTCAATCTCAGCTTTGTCTGTGGATAACAACACACACACACACATATATATATATATATATATATATACTGAAAATCAGGTCATACATCTCTTTTGAAAATTTGAATAAACCTTTTAATCATTTTCGATAATATCTTTATATATTTTGAAAATCATATCATATTTTAAAAAAGGGGGAATTCCCATGGCATAGTGGTAAGTGGACTGCAATCTTGAAGTAAGCGAGATCAAACTCCACTTGCGTTATTACATTCTTTTTTGGACAAATACACTTGAGAAAGGCATGAGCCCCCTTATATCCCCAGCTATGGGTTAGATAGTGACACTACTGTTCTTCTACACGGATAGTTTTTTGCCATTAAATAGCTCATTAAGGTCGATGCACCATTTGTGTAGAGGATGGAAGAATGTTATTTAGGGACGTTTTAACAAAGTGACATCACTGGCTGATAGATATGCATATTTGCACACACACGTGCACGTGCTATGCAGATATGATCATACAGGATACACACAAAAGAAAATATCCTATTTACCCAACCCCTCCGCTCGGGCAGGATATGACACAAGGTCAATTTTTCAGCGGAGTTTAACAGGTTTGAATTCAGAGTTTTCCTTTTCTTAGACTAATTGCCTCACCAAGGCTGAAGAACCTAGTCTGCACTACTATTTACCCATAGCTGGAGGGAGAATAATTGGATTCATACCTTTCCCAAGGGTATTAGTGCTATGTGAAATGCAATCAACCGCGTCCAGGATTTGAACTCGTGTCTCCGTGTCCATATCCTGCGACGATAAGTATTACACCACGAGCACACAAAAGAAAATATAAGTAGCAGTTAGAAGCCAACCAGCAATTCAACATTAAACGTCGTTACGTACGTGGTGCATTCAATAAGTTTCCAGATTTTTTTGTACGGGCATTTAAAATTGTCGTAGACTCTTGAAAATTCACTATGTTATTGCTATACATCTTATGAGATGACTGACCAATTTTTATGATTTCAGGTTCAAATCAACAACTACAGCATGAATTCGAATACACCCTACTAAAACCTAATTGTCACTGCTGGTGAATTTCAAAAATGCAATCTGACACTTTAGAAGAACGATATACAATAAAATTTTGTTTTAAACTTGGAAAAAAAGGCCACAGAAACATATGGGATGCTTTAGATTGCTTTTGGAGCATCTTGCATGAATCGAGCATCAATTTTAAAGTGGCATAAGAGATTCAAGGAAGGGATGATGAGAGGCGTGGAAGGAGTATGGAAGTCAATACACCAGAGTTGATTGGCCAAAGGGTTAGGGTTAGGGTTACTATGTTGAGATTTTAAGGGAGTCCAGGGAGAGATTCCGTCGGAAGAGGCCAACACTCTTCAAATCGGGTCAGTGGTATTTCCAACAGGACAATGCACCAGTCCACAACTCCATCTTTGTCACAAACTATTTGACCAAGATGGGCATCAATACAGTTCCTCACCCTCCCTATAGTCCAGACCTTGCTCCCTGTGACTTTTGCGTATTCCCCATGCTCAAAGGCTGTGTTTATGAGACAATTGAGGAGATGAAAGAGGCTGTGACGAAGGTCATTGACACGCTCACACAAGTGGACTTCGATGGGGCCTTCCAGAAGTTGTTGGAATGGTACAACAAGTGCATTGCAGCCGGAGGAGATTACTTCGAAGGGGACTAGAGTTTCATGTGTGTACTATCAGTAAAAGTGCCCATACGAAAAAAAGGCTGGAAACTTATTTAACGATCCTCGTACTTACCATCAGTGCTTCAGTCCGACTAAAACCAACAGCTTACTCTGTTGAGCTCAGCCAATCCAATACCATTAAACAAAGAAACCAAAACATATTTAAACATACCCCTGCTCACCATTTTTATATCAAACTTATTTTTGAATATAAATTTATATTTGAGAATTGTGTATTTGAATATACCCTTTTCTAAATTTAGATGTTGAATATTAATGTATGTGCATACGGATGAAAACAAAAATTGGCTGGCCTCTAAGACCAGAGTTAGGTTTATTCTGAACATTTCCCTTTTGGTATATTTACGAACAATCCATATGGTAGAAAAGTGCTAATGTCCTCGCAGATCACTAAAAAGACAATACAACGCATTCGACTGGTTGTTGCAAACAACCAATCAGAAGTGCGGATGGGTGATCTATAATCGTCCAAATGAATAAATATCCGAATTTTTTTTCTTTCTACTTTTACATAAACTGGAGGGTGTATCAGAAACTGATCATATCTGATAGGGTCTGCTTGGTGAGAGGAGTATGATGTTGGTAGGCCTGAAACTCCCTAATGACCCAAGCAAAACACATCACTTCCGGCATTAAATGTAGTAAGGCGTATATTTAAAGTTGGAGATTCTGCCTTGAGGTTAGAACTATGTTTATTTTGTTTTTGCCTCCTGCCTAAAGACAAGAACATATTGGAAAGAGATGAACAGATACAACCTTCTAATCCTAACTTTACAGTCATGAAGTTAAAACTGGTTGTATGATAAAAATTTACAATGAAAAAAGAACAGATATTTAAATGTCTGTTGTAACTTACAGTAAATGGGAAGTACCATTTCAAAGGAATGCCATACTGCCCAGGGAAGACAGCTTCGACATACCATGCTATGACTGCATAAAGAAAAGCGTCAAGTAGTAACATCAACATAACATGTAACATTGTAAATGGATCATCAACTGAAGTGCTGCTTGCAATGTTATCCCATTGAATCCCGACACCTGAAAAGAAAACCAAAAATAAAGAATACACAACATTTTCTTAATGGTTGAAATTAAATCCAACAAAGAAAAAAAACCCTGTAATTTGCTTTAAGCATTGCAAAAATATTTTATTTTATTGTATTGTATTAATTTTTGTTGGGAATTTGTTGACTTAAACCCTCAAAAAAGAGGAGTTAGTCATTTAGACATGTGATAACTTCCAATCAAATAACGAAGCGACACACCAAGACTGCCATCAACACACGAAGTGTTTCATTTATTTTAAAACAATAACAACTGAAAAAAGTCTAAGGGCAAGTAACTCACCACAACAAAAAATGGTTTCGGGCTGATAACCCCTGACCCGACAGTTATTAGAGTCTGTAGGTATTAACTATTTCTGACTAAAGTGAATTTCAACACTCCTCCTCACTTGCAGTCAGACTTGTTCAATGATTTCTCTAACACCTAACATTTCTCTGAGCTTCACAAATCGTGAGTTCAGAAGTGGTTTTGTCAACATATCAGCAACCATGTTCTTGCTTTCCCAATATTCAAGTTGAATAGCTTTCTTTTCAACTTGTTCACGGATATAATAGAACTTAATGTCAATATGTTTTGCTCGTCCATGATATTGAGGATTTTTCGCCATGCCTATTGTGGATTGGTTATCCTCATATATGAGTGTTGATTTGGCTGAGGCTTCATTGAGATCATTTTGAAGACGTTTCATCCATACAGCTTCTTGTGCTGCACTTGCCAATGCCATGTATTCTGCTTCAGCTGTAGATAATGCCACACAAGATTGTTTTTTTGCTTCTCCAACTGACAGCAGCTCCACTCAATTTAAATTAGTAGCATGAAGTTGACCTGGGGTCATCCAAATCACCAGCCCAGTCTGTATCAGAATATCTAATGAAATCCGTCACCTTCTCTATGTCATACAACAACCCATAGTTCTGTGTACCATTTAGATAACGCATGATGTGTTTAATGGACTTCCAGTGTTCCATAGTCGTCCTGGAACAAAATCTGGCTACATTACTGACAGCATAGGCAATATCGGGTCTTGTTCTTGTTGAAAGATACAATAGACTTCCGATTGCCGACTGATACAATTCGTGATTGAATAACTTGCTGTCCTCAGTGGCTTTGGTTAGCTTTGCACCAGTATCAATTGGTGTTGCTGTAGGTTTGGAATTTTCCATTTGAAATCTTTTCAAGTCTTCTGCTGTATATGCTGGTTGTCAGATCCAGATCTTTCCTGACCCTGGATAAGCAATTTTGACACCCAAAAAGTAATAGAGTTTTCCCATATCCTTGATGTCAAAACTTTCTGAGATGCTTTTAACGAATTCTTGGATACGTGTCGAAGACTTGCTCGCCAGAATAATATCATCAACATAAACACTTGCTATGAAGAGCTCTCCTCCTGAAGTTAGTGTGTAGATACAAGGATCATTTTCTAACAGTTTGAAATGCATCTTCTTCAGCTGACTGTTAAGGGCTTCATTCCAACATCTTGGCGACTGTTTCAAACCATATAGGCTTCGATTCAGTTTATAGACAAGATGCTCTTTGCCTTTGACTTCAAATCCTTCCGGCTGCTTCATATAGATGTCTTCATTTAACTCACCATTCAAAAATGCCGTGGTTATGTCCAACTGGTGTAGTTTGAGATCATGTTTAGCTGCCAATGCTATAACAGTTCGAACTGATTCGAACCTTACAACTGGACAAAAGGTCTCATCGTAGTCAACTCCATGTTTTTGAAGAAAACCTTGAGCTACGAGTCGAGCTTTGTGTTGTTTCATGTTTCCACCACTATCATATTTTCTTTTGAACACCCACTTACTTCCAATAGCTTTTCGTCCACAGGGTAATTTAGCAAGATCCCATACTTTATTAAAATTTAGTGAATTTATTTCACTTTCCATTGCTTTCATCCATTCCCTTTTCTCAGGACTGGAAAGTGCTTCTTTTACTGTTAATGGGTCATCCAACCTGTGAGCAATGTATACCCATTCACCATACTGATCTGGGGCTTTTCTAATCCTTGGTGATCTTCGGGGTTCTGTGGCCTCTTGTGAATTCTCATCATCATCATCACTGCTGATGTTTTCACATTCAACCTCCACTAAAGGTTGAGTTTCATCTTCTTCTGTCCCCCTGTTCACTTATGGATGCTGTTTCATTAAATCTGACATCTCTGCTATGGAAGACTTTCGATGTGTCTGTATCAAAGAGTCTATACCCTTTAATACCAATGCCATATCCAAGGAAGATGCTCTTCTTTGCTTTAGGATCCATTTTAGATCTTTCATCCTTTGGTATATGAGCATAAGCACTACATCCAAAAATGCGTAAATGATTAACATTTGGTTTGTAGCCTTTCCACATTTCATATAGTGTCATTACTTTTACGGCAGTTGTTGGGCTTCGGTTTCGAACATATGAAGCTGTCGATAGAGCCTCTGCCCAAAATTTCTTAGGCAGCTTCGAATCTGACAACATTGCTCGTACAGTTTCCCTCAATCTCCGATTCCTTCTCTCTGCTACTCCATTTTGCTCTGGTGTTTTAGGAACAGTGCGCTCATGGCGAATACCATTCTTTTTTAAGTAATCTTCAAACTTTTTTAAAGTGCATTCACCGCCATTATCAGCGCGTAGTGTCTTGATTTTTTCACCTCGGGATTTCTCCACCATGCATTTCCACTCCAGGATTTTTTTAAAAACTTCGCTTTTGTTTTTAAGAATGTATATCCATACATATCTTGATTTATCGTCAATAAATGTGACAAAATATTCTGCTCCACTGAGTGATTTTGCCTCTAATCTTCCACAAACATCACTGTGCACAATTTCGAGCAGTTTTGTGGCTCGCCTACTGCCAAATTTTGGAATTGAAGAACGATGATGTTTTCCATCCACACATGGCTCACAAAATTTTATGTCCTTTGTTACATCATAGTCAAGTCCATTTACTAGTTGATCTGTTGCTAGCTTCTGTAAATTCTTCATTCCAAGATGACCAAAACGTTGATGCCAAATCTCCTTCTTTGTGTCACCACCCGAGCATATAATTGCTGCATGGGTTGTCCCCTGTTCATCAATACAGTTCAAGTAGTACATGTTACCAACTTTTGAACCTGTAGCAACTACATTCCATTTTTCATCCAGAAGATGACAACATGACTCTGTGAATGTAAACGATTTTCCTGATCTGGTCGCCTTAGACACACTAAGCAACTTGTAAGATAACTTGGGAACGTATAGGGTCTCAAATAATCAACATCTTTGTGGTTTTTCGTCAGACACTCTCACATTTAAATCAACAGTCCCTATCCCAAATGCTTTAACTGAGTGTCCATCACCGAGGGTTATATCCTCCGCTTTATCTAATTTTTTCATATTGATAAATTTATCAATATCATGGCACATATGACGTGTCGCTCCAGAGTCCACCATCCATGAGCTCTTTTCATTATTATTGGTTGTTAATGCGTGGTGAGCAAACAATCCAACAACATGTTCGTTTTTAGAACAAATAGGCTCCACTTTCGTTTTCTTCGTTAAGAAAGCTTTCTTCTTTGGATAGTCCCTTTTTACACTTTCTGTAGAGTCTTCTCCGAGTAGACGACAGTTACGTTTCAGATGTCCAAATTTACCACAGTAAAGACATTTATGTCCCTTTTTGTTGATATGGTGTTTTGATGTCATGGCTTTTGACTCAGCATCACCCGTTTGCTTTTCTCTCGTTTTATTTTCCTCGTATAGCAGTCGTTCTGTGACTAAAGCCCATTTAGGTACATCTTGACTTGCTTGAAGTGCTGTCACTAACATATCATAAGATTCAGGAAGGCTAGCCAGGAGATGTACTACTCTATCTTCCTCATTAAGGGAATCGCCGATAACAGATAACTCATCGAATGTTTCTGTCATCAATTTTATGGAATTATGAACGGAATCACCTTCCTTCAATTTAAGAGAATATAATCCCCTCCTTAATGCTAGTTTGTTAGCCCATGTCTTCTTCTGAAACTGGTCAGCTAATATTTTTCCATACTACTCCCAGATCGTCTGGATCCCCAATTTGGTACACAAGTGATGGTTCTAGAGAGAGTACAATCGTCGCCAATGCGCGATCTTTGCGCGATAAATACTTCGCATGTAATCCCATTTCTGTTCTAGAATCAGGAACAATTTCTGTTCCATTAACGATGTTCCAAACACCATCTCTTATTAATGCCATTTTGCATTGTACCTTCAAAGTAGCATAATTAGTCCCATTCAGCGGTACAAGATTAACAAGTTTTATCTCCATTGTTGTGTTCAAGGATACTTCAATTATAAATAATATAAAAGATATTTAAATCATAAACGACACAAAAACCTCTTCCAAGAACGACAAATTAAAGATGGCGAAAAAATGAGCTCGACGTGACTCGCGCTTACTGGGCCCATAACCTTTTGCTGGGAATTTGTTGACTTAAACCCTCAAAATATAGACATACCTTTTTCTCTCTGGCAAGCGCAGTTAGTCATTTAGACATGAGATAACTTCCGATCAAATAACGAAGCAACACATCAGGACTGCTATCAACACACGAGGTGTTTCATTTATTTTGAAACAATAACAACTGAAAAAAAAGTCTAAAGGCTGGTAACTCATCCCTACAAAAAATGGTTTCGGACAGATAACCTCTGGCCCGACTGTAATTAGAGTCTGTAGGTATTAACTATTTCTGACTAAAGTGAATTTCAACAATTTTGAGGGCTATTGCAATGCGAAATAATAATTGAATCTAATTAATTTCAAAGTAAAAATTTCATCGTCAGAGACTTTTTTTTCATATGAACATGATGTTGGATGTTCAAATTTTTTGGATGTTGTAAACTTGGTGTCACATGGTGTGTTAGAATGCCATGTTGGGTGTTGTAATCATTTAAACGACATGCAGAATAGATGCATTGCTTTCCCGATTAAAACTAATTCTTTCCTCAATAAAAAGATGTGGTACTTTTCGATGGAATATAAACAGACAGGCATAAATACAGTATTGGATAAAAATAAAAAATAAACAGAAAGTGAATAAACAGAACCCCTTTTTTTTTTATCAGTGCCACAAATTTTAAAGAAACTTCAGTGGCTTAGGCACACATAGGAAGTGAGTATTTTCCTTGATTATTTTTGCCTAAGTTTCCTAAGTTGGAGCAAAAAATTATAACTTTCTAAAATGAATTTTTTTTTGTAATAAAAACGAATAGGAAATTTCAAAGAATTTCCTTTTCTTTGATTTGACATCTTAATTTGTGATTAGTCCTTTGTTAATAGGTTGTAAGCCGTTGTCTGAGTTTGAAAAAAGTCAAATTGTGACATACAATGATTGTGGACTGTCACTTGGCGATATTACAAAGAAATAAAATTGCCATTATTCATCAATTGATGTTTTTCTCAAAAATAATTAGAAAACTAGAAATTATCATTAAAAAGAAATATCAGCACGGATATCCCTGACCATCTCTCGCCACCCCTCCCTATCGTCCATTGTTTTCGGCAGGTCTTCAGGACTACATCCCGTATTGGCACAGTGCTGTTATATGTAGGTTTGAGCTGGTCGTCCTGCCTTTGCTCGGTCATGTGAAGGGGTCCACAAGAGTACATCACTTATGAGCTCGTCCCTACTTCTCTAGCAATGTCTCGCATGTCTGGTTCGTCTAACTTTGATAGTTTTTGTGATGGGTGGTAAGTGGTTGTACAGCTACTGCTTTGTGGGGTGCTGCCTCCAGGACTTGTTCAATATTGCTCGCAGCATTTTTGTGTAGTTGTTGTCAAGCTTTTTCTCTATCCGTTTCGTTAGCGTCCATGTTTTGCATCCATATAGCAGTATCGACACGACCGCTGCTTGGAAGAAACTGCATTTTATTTTATCAGTCAGGTCTGACTTCCATATGATCGATATTCTATCAATAGCTGTCCATGCCGTTGCTAGTTGCGTGTTGATGTCTGTCTCGGTTGATGAGACACTGCTTCCTAGGTAGGTGAACTTGTCAACTAGTCTCAGAGAGCTACCGTTTAGTGTGGAGATGTCGCCTGTTTGATTAAAGCACAAATATTCCATCTTGTGTGCATTGACATGGAGGCCAATGCCTGTAGCGACTCGTTCCAAACTTCGTTGCAGGGTTTAGGCTTGGGCGGGTGTATTTGCCAGAAGCACTATGTCATTAGTGTAGTAGGTTCTTCAGCCTTGGTGAGGCAACTAGTCTAGGAGAAGGAAAACTCTGAATTCAAACCTGTTAAACTCCGCTTAAAAATTGACCTTGTGTGATATCCTGCCCGATTGGAGGGGTTGGTAAATAGGATTAGTGTAGTAGGTGTCGGTAATTGTTTTTGCGGGGTACCTTCTGCTCCTTTCACTCGATAAAATCAAAGAAAACGGTTTCAAATTTTATACTTACGCCTTGAATTTTCTTAAATTTTGTCATATGCGCTACCGGTGAACATTAATAGGTATGTCCCATTCCTCATAAATACGTTGGACACTATTGTGAACGTGGGTATATATATATATATATATATAAGCAAGCTAGATTAGTAGGCCTTTGGTAGTTAGTTTGATTCTCATTGGGTGCCTTATACTTCTGGCCTTGATACTTCCCCGGCCTTTTGGCTGGGTCGTCTGGCATTCGTGTCGGATGGGGTATCGAAATCAATGGCAGATTCGAGGCCGAAAGGCCCCCAACTTCGGTTGGGCCACCTTCGGGTGGGCGAGCTGCAACCTTTGTCCCCTATGTATAGCACTAGACCTTGCTGTCTAGTTTAAGCTATAACCCGGCATACGTGCCCGGATCCAAATTCGGATTCGTGAAACTGCTTGCCTCATTAGAGCCACATTGCACTTAGTTGGTCGATGAGCAGCAGAGGCCAGCAGGGTTCGAGTCTCGGCTCGTTCCCGACCTTCCCTTCCCCTTTATCCCCACTTTAATCGGCCTTCGGGCTTTTGACCTTGTGTCAAGTCCAGTCTGGTGGGAGGCAGCGACAAATACAATACTTCTGGCCTTGTTCCAAACTATGGTAAACTTTTGTAAATGATTAACTCCTGAAGTATGTAATGGCTAACAAGCTATACTATCAAGCCAGTGTTAGTGAGTTTGATTCATACTAGGTGCTCCATAATTCTCACCTTGTGCCAAACTAAGATAAGCTTTCACAAATAACCATTACTACTGTCCCATCGGTACTTTGAGCAGTGTAATCATATTTACCAACCCCTCCACTCGAGCAGGATGTGACACAAGGTCAATTCTTAAGCAGAGTTTAACAGGTTTGATTTCAGAGTTTTCCTTCTCCTAGACTAGTTGCCTCACCAAAGCTGAAGAACCTAGTCTGCCCTACTATTTACACATAGCTGGAGGGAGAATAATTGGATTCATACCTTTTCCAAGGGTATTAGTGCTATGTGAAATGCAATTAGTCTCGGCCAGGATTTGAACTCGTGTCGCCGTGTCCATTTCCTCGGACAGTAACCATTACACCACGGGCACCTCCTAACACTTTGAGCAGTGTAATGGTCAGTAAGCTAGACTTGTAGGGAATTGTTAGTGAGTTTGATTATCATTGGGAGCCTCTTCTGACCTCATTACTTTGCATATCTTGTCGTTTAGGGATATTTGAATATGTCATTGTCTCAACTCGGAAGACAAGCCCAATATAATCTACAACATAATAACCGATCTTACCTTGACCTTCAAACATTCCAAGTAATTGACCACCGTACGATAGGGCGACATTAAAAAATAGACAGGTGACGATCTTCACTGTAAGGCTCACACTTTTATACCGAGGACTGATGAACATGTATGGCATATACATAAGGAAGTAAAACAACCCCGTAGCAGCAGCACCAGAATTAGCTGAAAAATAAACAAATAAAATAGAATTTAGGTGTGGAGCATAAGTAATAGAGCAGTTAATAGTAAAAAGAGTCTACAAGAAAATAGAACATTTCAAATATGGGAATTTTAAGTAAATTCCCATATTTGGTTTGTTGAATGATGCATCAACCTTTGTGGGTTATCTAATGCCAAAGAACACTAGTGTTACTATTTAACCCATAGTTGGGGCTGTTAAGGGGCTCTTACTCTTTCCCAAGAGATGCAGTTGGTGTATTCTGTATTCATCATCCCAAGAGATGCAGTGGTGTATTCTGTATTCATCATCCCAAGAGATGCAGTGGTGTATTCTGTATTCATCATCCCAAGAGATGCAGTGGTGTATTCTGTATTCATCATCCCAAGAGATGCAGTGGTGTATTCTGTATTCATCATCCCAAGAGATGCAGTGGTGTATTCTGTATTCATCATCCCAAGAGATGCAGTTGGTGTATTCTGTATTCATCATCCCAAGAGATGCAGTGGTGTATTCTGTATTCATCATCCCAAGAGATGCAGTGGTGTATTCTGTATTCATCATCCCAAGAGATGCAGTGGTGTATTCTGTATTCATCATCCCAAGAGATGCAGTGGTGTATTCTGTATTCATCATCCCAAGAGATGCAGTGGTGTATTCTGTATTCATCATCCCAAGAGATGCAGTGGTGTATTCTGTATTCATCATCCCAAGAGATGCAGTGGTGTATTCTGTATTCATCATCCCAAGAGATGCAGTGGTGTATTCTGTATTCATCATCCCAAGAGATGCAGTGGTGTATTCTGTATTCATCATCCCAAGAGATGCAGTGGTGTATTCTGTATTCATCATCCCAAGAGATGCAGTGGTGTATTCTGTATTCATCATCCCAAGAGATGCAGTGGTGTATTCTGTATTCATCATCCCAAGAGATGCAGTGGTGTATTCTGTATTCATCATCCCAAGAGATGCAGTGGTGTATTCTGTATTCATCATCCCAAGAGATGCAGTTGGTGTATTCTGTATTCATCATCCTAAGAGATGCAGTGGTGTATTCTGTATTCATCATCCCAAGAGATGCAGTGGTGTATTCTGTATTCATCATCCCAAGAGATGCAGTGGTGTATTCTGTATTCATCATCCCAAGAGATGCAGTGGTGTATTCTGTATTCATCATCCCAAGAGATGCAGTTGGTGTATTCTGTATTCATCATCCCAAGAGATGCAGTGGTGTATTCTGTATTCATCATCCCAAGAGATGCAGTGGTGTATTCTGTATTCATCATCCCAAGAGATGCAGTGGTGTATTCTGTATTCATCATCCCAAGAGATGCAGTGGTGTATTCTGTATTCATCATCCCAAGAGATGCAGTGGTGTATTCTGTATTCATCATCCCAAGAGATGCAGTGGTGTATTCTGTATTCATCATCCCAAGAGATGCAGAGGTGTATTCTGTATTCATCATCCCAAGAGATGCAGTGGTGTATTCTGTATTCATCATCCCAAGAGATGCAGTGGTGTATTCTGTATTCATCATCCCAAGAGATGCAGTGGTGTATTCTGTATTCATCATCCCAAGAGATGCAGTGGTGTATTCTGTATTCATCATCCCAAGAGATGCAGTGGTGTATTCTGTATTCATCATCCCAAGAGATGCAGTGGTGTATTCTGTATTCATCATCCCAAGAGATGCAGTGGTGTATTCTGTATTCATCATCCCAAGAGATGCAGTGGTGTATTCTGTATTCATCATCCCAAGAGATGCAGTGGTGTATTCTGTATTCATCATCCCAAGAGATGCAGTGGTGTATTCTGTATTCATCATCCCAAGAGATGCAGTGGTGTATTCTGTATTCATCATCCCAAGAGATGCAGTGGTGTATTCTGTATTCATCATCCCAAGAGATGCAGTGGTGTATTCTGTATTCATCATCCCAAGAGATGCAGTTGGTGTATTCTGTATTCATCATCCCAAGAGATGCAGTGGTGTATTCTGTATTCATCATCCCAAGAGATGCAGTGGTGTATTCTGTATTCATCATCCCAAGAGATGCAGTGGTGTATTCTGTATTCATCATCCCAAGAGATGCAGTGGTGTATTCTGTATTCATCATCCCAAGAGATGCAGTGGTGTATTCTGTATTCATCATCCCAAGAGATGCAGTGGTGTATTCTGTATTCATCATCCCAAGAGATGCAGTGGTGTAGTCTGTATTCATCATCCCAAGAGATGCAGTGGTGTATTCTGTATTCATCATCCCAAGAGATGCAGTGGTGTAGTCTGTATTCATCATCCCAAGAGATGCAGTTGGTGTATTCTGTATTCATCATCCCAAGAGATGCAGTTGGTGTATTCTGTATTCATCATCCCAAGAGATGCAGTGGTGTATTCTGTATTCATCATCCCAAGAGATGCAGTGGTGTATTCTGTATTCATCATCCCAAGAGATGCAGTTGGTGTATTCTGTATTTATCATCCCAAGAGATGCAGTGGTGTATTCTGTATTCATCATCCCAAGAGATGCAGTGGTGTATTCTGTATTCATCATCCCAAGAGATGCAGTGGTGTATTCTGTATTCATCATCCCAAGAGATGCAGTGGTGTATTCTGTATTCATCATCCCAAGAGATGCAGTGGTGTATTCTGTATTCATCATCCCAAGAGATGCAGTGGTGTAGTCTGTATTCATCATCCCAAGAGATGCAGTGGTGTATTCTGTATTCATCATCCCAAGAGATGCAGTGGTGTAGTCTGTATTCATCATCCCAAGAGATGCAGTTGGTGTATTCTGTATTCATCATCCCAAGAGATGCAGTTGGTGTATTCTGTATTCATCATCCCAAGAGATGCAGTGGTGTATTCTGTATTCATCATCCCAAGAGATGCAGTGGTGTATTCTGTATTCATCATCCCAAGAGATGCAGTTGGTGTATTCTGTATTCATCATCCCAAGAGATGCAGTGGTGTATTCTGTATTCATCATCCCAAGAGATGCAGTGGTGTATTCTGTATTCATCATCCCAAGAGATGCAGTGGTGTATTCTGTATTCATCATCCCAAGAGATGCAGTGGTGTATTCTGTATTCATCATCCCAAGAGATGCAGTGGTGTATTCTGTATTCATCATCCCAAGAGATGCAGTGGTGTATTCTGTATTCATCATCCCAAGAGATGCAGTGGTGTATTCTGTATTCATCATCCCAAGAGATGCAGTGGTGTATTCTGTATTCATCATCCCAAGAGATGCAGTGGTGTATTCTGTATTCATCATCCCAAGAGATGCAGTGGTGTATTCTGTATTCATCATCCCAAGAGATGCAGTGGTGTATTCTGTATTCATCATCCCAAGAGATGCAGTGGTGTATTCTGTATTCATCATCCCAAGAGATGCAGTGGTGTATTCTGTATTCATCATCCCAAGAGATGCAGTGGTGTATTCTGTATTCATCATCCCAAGAGATGCAGTGGTGTATTCTGTATTCATCATCCCAAGAGATGCAGTGGTGTATTCTGTATTCATCATCCCAAGAGATGCAGTGGTGTATTCTGTATTCATCATCCCAAGAGATGCAGTGGTGTATTCTGTATTCATCATCCCAAGAGATGCAGTGGTGTATTCTGTATTCATCATCCCAAGAGATGCAGTGGTGTATTCTGTATTCATCATCCCAAGAGATGCAGTGGTGTATTCTGTATTCATCATCCCAAGAGATGCAGTGGTGTATTCTGTATTCATCATCCCAAGAGATGCAGTGGTGTATTCTGTATTCATCATCCCAAGAGATGCAGTGGTGTATTCTGTATTCATCATCCCAAGAGATGCAGTGGTGTATTCTGTATTCATCATCCCAAGAGATGCAGTTGGTGTATTCTGTATTCATCATCCCAAGAGATGCAGTGGTGTATTCTGTATTCATCATCCCAAGAGATGCAGTGGTGTATTCTGTATTCATCATCCCAAGAGATGCAGTGGTGTATTCTGTATTCATCTCTAGCTGGCAGGGCTTTGACAAAGAATTCTTCGACTGTACAGTGATGATGAGTTAATATGTTTAAAGAATTCAAATGGTTGATTTTGCCAGAAAGTAATTAATAAAAGTATTCAAGAACTATGGCTAATTTTAATTTTAATTTTAATTTGAATTTTCTAAACGTTACATTCTATTCATTTAGTCACTTTTTCATTGTAACTTTTCTTGGTTACATTTTTTCATCGGAGGCAACACCCAACAAAGCACCAACTGTACGGCCACCTACCTCCCATCATGAAAACTATCAAAGTTAGACGAACCAGACATACAGGACACTGCCGGAGAACCAGGGACGAGCTCATCAGTGATGTTATCCTATGGACCCCCTCACATGGCCGAGCAAAAGCAGGACGACCAGCTCAAACCTATATACAGCAGCTCTGTGAGGATACGGGATGTAGCCCTGAGGACCTGCCAAAAGCGATGAACGATAGGGAGGGGTGGCGAGAGAGGGTCAGGGATATCTATGCTGTCGGCACGACATAATGATATATATATATATATATATATATAGAGAGAGAGAGAGAGAGAGTGTGTGTGTGTGTGTATGTGTGTGTGTTTCAGAAAAATTGATATCAGTTTGTAACCTGATAACATGATCTATTCTTGATCAAATGGTCTCAAATTTTAACCACAAAAACAATTGAAAATTGTATGTTTAATTTTTTTTTTTCTTTTCAGGTATAAAAAAAGGGCATTTAAACATTAAACATAGAATTTAGAGTTGTTTCCATATACGCTGTTAAAATTATCTCAAATTTTAACAAAAATTGGTCAAGTTATTAGATTAAAAAATGATATCGGTTTTTCTAATATATATATATATATATTCAAATCCATTCTCCCACTCCAACATTTGCTATGGATGACATTAAATGATTCGTAGATACAAGGACCTACTTATCACAGCACATTCCTTCAAAAACAGGAGGACTTTTCTAAACATCCGTCGTTGCCACTTGGATTACCTTGTTATCAATTTTTCTACACACACACACACACACACACACATATATATATACATATATATATATATTGTTGTGGCCCCGGAAAAGGTCACTAATGAAAACGCAAACACGGATATCAGATAACAGATTATATTACACAAGAAACATAGAGTTACATAGAAAAGGTAAGAAGTCTCGTACTGTTCGGATAACACCGATATGGATCTGCCCCTCTGGCAGAGAAATCTCTCAGTACTAATAATGGTGAGAAGAGTCCATTATGGTGAGATGGGTAAGGCTCCCACAACATATATATAGTTATGAGAAAAGGAAGATGATAGAGAACATTAAAATGACAAGTTTTGCTATAAAGATAAATTCTGATTGCTTAGTTAATAATGCACATAGCTAAACCAAATTCCATCGCCTACGAACAAGGAAAAACTTGTCAAGTAGGTTCAATTATTGCACAAAATTTGGGATATTTTGCCCCAAATTTCTTCGTTCATCTAGTTTTTTCATTCATTCCATTCCCTCAAATGCACACGCGGACTTTGCTTCAAGATTGAGAGTAATCTTAATTAAATCATTATTAAGGAAGTTGTTTAAATTTACACTTTGCACTTCATCATCGTTTGTTTATTTAAATGAGCCATGTATTTTTGATTGGTTGGTTGGTTGTTTGGGTTTTATGCCATATCAACCTTTGTAGGTTATTTAACGCCAAATCCATTTTTATGAAAATCGTTCTCTTTTAAACACTTCAGTTTAGCATAAATTCGCAGTTTAAATGCAAAAATCAGTATAGTGAAGGAAGCATGGTTTAGTTCTATCTAACCCATACATAGGACCCTTATCAGGTGCTACCACTCCGGACAAGAGTGGACCTGGGAGCGATGGTAATGAAGAGGTACTTCGCATTCCCCAAAGCTCCAGCATTGCTGGAACCTCATCATCAGATTGTTTAGTGTCATATGCAAGACACTCGTTGGGGGGTTTCTTACCCCTCTGCAAAGGTGCAGTCGGTGTATTCTACAGTTGCAGCCGCCTGGGCAATGTATTTTTGAACGAGCTGTATGTGAATGACACATCAATAGTGACCATCTGTTCGGTGAATGATGTCTGATAATTAGTCTAAATGATCCAGTGATTTTTCTTCTTTAGTTCTAAAGATATTTAATGTGAGCAACACATCTGTAGTGGTCATCACAATTCAATCAGATATTGTTTGGTGTACAATATATGGCAACTAGTCTATGTGAGTTTTTCCTTATTATAAAATGATTTATAGATGCAAACGAGAGAATCCACCGCTACACTACTCAGGTGGACTGCTATGGTCTTATCCCTCCTGCTATAACAGTAGTCTCCCAAAGGGGTCTGTATTTGGTCGTGGCCTCCGCGATATATATTACAAGTGATTCTGATTTAAAAATTCTTGCAATAAAAACAAAAGTGATTGTGATTTTTCATAATTAAATTAAAAATATGAAAATTTAAGCAAGGTTTGTTAAATTGCTTTTAAAATTTAAACGAATAAACGAAAAATTTTGTCTTTAAAACCCTGTTTATTTACAAACACGACCGACAGTGATGTTTATATTTTCTTATTAATTATTGTTTTTCTTAATTTTAATTAAAATTAATAAAAACCAGTATAAATCAAAACATGTCTCTTTCTTTTCTTTCTTGTTACATTTTTAAAAGTTTTAAAATCTTTAATAAAAAACGACTTTGTGATTATAAATCAACGTTGTCATGAAGCAAGAGATTCATAGATCCACCGACGTGACGTCACATTTCATCGAGCAGGCCTGGGTATTAGCGACGGCCATGGTTTGGTGTGCTTGTGTAGAACTACTGTGGCTGTGATGCTAACTGCTCCACTTGTCAGTACAGCAAAAGCCAGTGTGACAGGATAAAGCCCATGACCCTGAAGCAATAAAAAGTCTGAGGGGGTGGGGATATATATATTTAAAATTCCAAGAATGTTGCACTTTGAATAAATGCCAGTATAACACACTTACCTTTTGAGAAGAAAGTACTAAGCATGAAGCAGAAAGAAATTGAGGTGAGAGAATAAATCAGGAAAAAAATTAGGAGAATCTCTGGTTTGGTGTATTGAATGACGCTGCCATTTGACCCAACACGAACAGTCAACATCACAGTCATGAGACAAGTGGATATAAGCATGAAGAAAAAGTATTTAATGAACCAGGTCAACCAATGGGTCCAATTACTCAAGCCCATCATCTTCATGGCTTCCTAAAAAGAAGAAAGAAAGAAAGAGAAAATAAAGTCTGGTTTAAATTTATTGGTCAAGGTATAAGCATTACTGGAACTGTTTGATTGGTTATCGTTCTAGGAAGTGAACTAGGCTACTAAAGTATATATCCAGAACGAGGCTGTTAGCATTTCACTGAGTACTAATACCCATTGAAATAGGCATGAATCCAAATATTCTCCTAGCTATGGGCAAACTGGATTTTTTGGCCTTGATATAGCAACAAGTCAAAAACTAGAACTTGTAGGGGTGAGTGAAAGTATTTTTGCTATTTATGGACCCCGACAATTTTACGTTGATTTTATGTATATTGAATAAGGTGTAATATTCCCCTACAAGTTTGATGTTGAAGATAGGTTTTGAATAGGGCATAATACAGGCACATGGAAAAAGTGGTAAATGAAGGAAACCAGTGAATTAAATGAGTGAAGATATGAAACAAGTCCACGCGCCGCAACAGAATTTTCATGTTGCCTTTGAAATGAGTGAAATATATTCTTAAATGTTTCGAATGTTTAGGAAATTTTGTGGGCTCATTTTACGTCGTTGGGTTGAGTGTTCTCTCAAGAAGTAAGGTTTCAAATTTTTAGGAGGTAATGTAGAAAGAGTTCCATGTACTATGAGTATATTTAATTTATTTTTTAATATTTGGCTGCGTGTTCTAAGTCGGAGTTTACCATTTTGTAGTAGTATCTGTGAAAGAATTTATCTGTATTTTTATGGACGCCGACTATTTAATGTTTAGTTTTTGATATTTAAAATAAGGGTTTAGTTGTTAGGCTTCTCCACAAGTTTAATGCTTTAGTTTTGTATTTGAAAGAGAGTGTTTTGTTTAGAATAAAAGGTAGTATATGGCATAATATAGACATAATATAGGCACATGGATAAAGTAGTAAATGAAGGAAACCAGTGAATTAAATGAGTGAAGATATGCAACAAATGAGTAAGAGATATGAAACAAATAATGGTTGTAAAACGGCGTGGACAAAATGAACATTTAAAACAAGGCGAACAAACAAACCAAATTTATATACAATAATAACAAAACTTACATTAATACATAAAAGTATTACTAACTCTACTAACAAAATAATAGTGTGTATATATGTGTGAGCTCGTGTGTGTGTGTGTGTGTGTGTGTGTAACACAACTAAGCTACAAAAAGAATTGCAAGTTTAAAATGTCCTTTTTCTATGGTTAGAAACAAGCAGTTTTTCAGAGACGGGAAAGCGTCTCATAGTCCTTGTATATGAATGTCTGCGAGGCCTATTCATGGTGTTGCTGCTGTGGAGAAATTTGGTCAAAGAGAAAGAGGGTGCTTGAAGACGACGTATTTATAGAAAATACGCGTCTTGTAAGTGGCTCAAAGACGCAGGACTTGAATTTACGCGCGCCGACGTAGTTGTAAGCATATCACGTGGTCCTCCTGGCCAATGGTTTCCCGAGACTGAACATTGAGCGTCCGCCATCTTTGTGGGAACAAGTGGCATACCGCCCAAAATAATTTGTAGGAGTGTAAAGTCCTATAAACTCTGAATTCAAACCAGATCTGAAAAGAAATTAACTTTACCACGTTGTTTCCTGCCTGCGACAAACTATATGAGCAACAAACTAATAGCTAAAGCGAGTAACAAGATAAACCATTGAATCTTTTGAAGCAGTTACAAATGTTACCTCTTTATTTTACCACTTAGAAATGTTACCTCTTTATTTAATCAGTTACGAATGTTACCTCTTTATTTTATCATTTACAAATGTAACCTCTTTATTTAATCAGTAACAAATGTTACCTCTTATTTTCATCACTTACGCATGTTACCTCTTTATTTTATCAGTTACGAATGTTACCACTTTATTCTATCAGTTACAAATGTTACCTCTTTATTTTATCACTTACAAATGTTATCTCTTTATTTTTTCAGTAACAAATGTTACCTCTTTATTTTATCACTTACTAATGTTACCTCTTTATTTAATCACTTACAAATATTACCTCATAATTTAATCAGTTACAAATGTTACCTCTTTATTTTATCACTTACAAATGTTACCCCTTTATTTTTTCAGTAACAAATGTTACCTCTTTATTTTATCAGTTACAAATGTTACCTCTTTATTTTATCAGTTACGAATGTTACCTCTTTATTTTATCAGTTACGAATGTTACCTCTTTATTTTTTCAGTAACAAATGTTACCTCTTTATTTTATCAGTTACGAATGTTACCTCTTTATTTTATCACTTACAAATGTTACCTCTTTATTTTATCAGTTACAAATGTTACGTCTTTATTTTATCACTTATGTATGTTACCTCTTTATCTTATCAATTAGGAATGTTACCTCTTTATTTTATGAGTTACAAATGTTACCTCCTTATTTTATCACTCACAAATGTTACCTCTTTATTTCTTCACTTACATATGTTACGTCTTTATTTAATCAGTTACAAATGTTACCTCTTTAGTTTATCACTTATGAACGTTACCTCTTTATTTCGTCAGTTGTAAAGGTAATCCCTTTTTTCATTAATTAAAAAAGTTAACCTCTAATTTTATCAGTTACAAAATTCATCTCTTATTTCATCAAATGCAAAAGTTATCCCCTTATTTCATCTGTTACAAAGTAGACACCATAATCTGAGAAAAATCTTACTTAACATGTCAATTTTGGTCAATACTTCCACAAATTTAATGATTCATCTGTTTGTTATTAAAATGTCCTTAAATTCTTTTTGTTATCATTTTCTTCTAAATTTAATCTTTTCTAATTTAATCTTAGATATTTTTTATGCTGTTGCTGTTTATAACTCGATTAGGCAATGTTTTGAATTAATTTTGAATAAATAAGAATATTTTCGGTCTAATACCCTCTGGGATCATCATGATGTCGCGCCATCAGCTCGAATATTCCTGACCCTCTCCCGCCACCCTTCTCTATCGTCTATCGCTTCCAGTAAGTCTTCAAGGCTATATCCTGTATTGACACAGCTGTTGTATGCAGGTCCTAGCTGGACATCATGCCTTTGCTCATCCATGCGAGGGGGTCCACAGGAGTACATCACTTATGAGTTCGTCTCTACTTCTCTACCAGTGTCCCGCATTTCTGGTTCTTCTAACTTGGGTAGTTTTCATGATGGGTGGGAAGTGGCCGTACAGCTGCTTCTTTGTGGGGTGCTGCCTCCAGGATTTGTTCAATCCTAAGTGTTTCTTATTTTCTAGAAGAATGGAATTGCTCTACCATTTTTGCAAATTAACCTTTTATAAATAAATTGGTTGAGATATACATAACAATGTGTGATAATGCCTTGTTTAGAACATGGCCATTTATCGTTTATCGTTTAATGAATATTCATTCAAAATGCTAATGATTTGATGCCTATCTTCCGCACCTAAAAACATTACAGATTTATGTGCACTATATGTATAAATAGATATTTACCAAACTGAGGTAGGAAGATTGTTTAGAAGCTATCTTCCAAATGAGGAGGATCGGGCAGCTTTGAAAATCAGCCTTCTTAATCTTGGCTTTTATCTCGGAGCTGTATTTACTAAGCTTAGTTTAGTAAATGACTAAACCAAATGGAGGTAAGAGGATTGTGTGGCAGCAATTTTCCAATTGGGGAGGGCCTATCTGCCTTGAAAATTATCCTTCTTAATCCTGCATAAAATCTGGGCTCAGTATTTACTCTGCTTAGTTTAATAGATGACAAAGTGAAATGGAGGTAGGAATATTGTGTTACACCAATCTTTCAAGTGGGGAGGGCTTGCCTGCCAGCCTTTTTAATCCTGGATCTTATCTGGGCTCAGTATTTATTCTGCTTAGTCTAATAAATGACAAGGTGAAATGGAGGTAGGAATATTGTGTAGCACCAATCTTTCAAGTGGGGAGGGCTTGCCTGCCAGCCTTTTTAATCCTGGATCTTATCTGGGCTCAGTATTTATTCTGCTTAGTCTAATAAATGACAAGGTGAAATGGAGGTAGGAAGATTGTGTAGCACCAATCTTCCAAGTGGGGAGGGCTTGCCTGCCAGCCTTTTTAATCCTGGATCTTATTTGGGCTCAGTATTTATTCTGCTTAGTCTAATAAATGACAAGGTGAAATGGAGGTAGGAAGATTGTGTAGCACCAATCTTCCAAGTGGGGAGGGCTTGCCTGCCAGCCTTTTTAATCCTGGATCTTATCAGGGCTCAGTATTTATTCTGCTTAGTCTAATAAATGACAAGGTGAAATGGAAGTAGGAAGATCGTGTAGTACCAAATCTGTATTATTAAAAAGACTGTTTACCTTAAGTCGTTTCTCTTTTTCTTCGATAATTTCTTTAACGATGTTCAGGCCGACAATGCTGAAACTGATAAACAGAAGAAGTGGGAATTGGTTCTGTAGGACCATTATCATTCTGTCGTCATTATATGGAGGATATGGGTGCCGTTGGAGCTTAATGTTGGTATTATTAAAGAAACTACCGCTTTGTGGTTGAAGATATTGCAATAGACGTTTTGTCAGGGCAAGTTGTAAAGTGAAGAATCCTCTTTCATAATAGTCTGGAAAAAATTAAAAAGAAAAATGAAGAATCCAGAAAAATAAAATTAAACTTTAAAATTCATCACAATTATTACTGTTACTATTAATATCATTGTAAGTAAGTTGGTTTCTGACGTAGGCTCTAACGCTGACCGATATGTCTTGCTTAGCCGGGGAATTTTCACCAAAATCAAATCTCTTGGCTTTCCTTCTTGAATTGAAAGAACTGCCACAATTCACCACGTTGTGAATTTTTGGCCCGAATGGCGGTGTTTTAGTTACCTCAGATCGTTTCAACAGTGAAAGTCAATCTAATTTTGGCTGGTATTTACGACGAAGAAAAATCGCTATTTATGGAGAAAATAGTTTCTGTCGTGATTCACAAGAACACACACACAGAAAAAAAGAAAAGAAAGGGGGGTGTCCTCGTGGTGTAATGGTTAAAAGCGATGGACTGCGGAATCGTAGTACGCGAGTTCGTACTCCAGTCGCGCTATTACGTTCACTTTCGGGCAAAATACCCTTGGGAAAGGTATGAACCCCATTATCCTCCCAGCTATGGGTTAAATAGTAGCACTACTATTTTTCTAGAAGAATGGCTTTGGCATTAAATAATCTACAAAGGTTGATATGCCATTAAAACAAAGAAACCAAACCAAACCAAACAAAAAAAGAAAAGCAACACTTTCGATTTTTGTCTAATACAAATTTCTCAAAGCGATTGTCTTTATCTCGTCATAGAAGAATTTACATAAATGCGTAGAGTACAAAAGAAAAAGGTCACACGAAACTTATTCGTTCGTTTTAGAAAGTGACAGAGAGATTACAAAGAGAGTGTAAGGGTGACAATTAATGATTCTTGGTTACTTATAAAAGTTTGTTTATCTCGGCTTCTTGTTGACATAACAATTGGGATTCGCCAAGTTCCTATGTCAACTATTAATTCTAATTGGGCCAGCATAATTCACAAAGTCGTTCTGTCTTATCGAACTCTCGTTTTGAACTCTCAACTCTGAACTGCAAACTCAACTCAACTCCGAGCTCTGAATTAATTTCTGATTTTTCCCAAAGCTACTGAATGGGCTCTGAACTGATTCCCGATTTCACTCTCAACTGCCGACTGGACTCTGCGCACTGCTTATATGAATTGGGGGCGGGGTCTCGACAATTTTTGGCCACGCCCATGAATAATGATATGTAAATTGCCTGGACCAACTGATATTTTGTATATCATTTAAAAACTCCAGAAGGCCGTTTTTTTTAAGAGGTACTAAAAATGAAATCTGGACGCCCCGCTGATATCTGTCCGGAAAAATATTATCAAATCGACAAAATCCACTTATCCCGTCTCCTCTTTCTTACATCTGGAATACTTTAGACCCCACAAGATTTCATTAACCCTTTTATCACAGGATTTAATCAACAAATCCATTTCTCCACTCCCCAAACCATCACCTTACCCGCTAAAGACTCAATTCCAAGAACGTCGTTCCAAAAATAAATAAATAAATAAAATAAGATAGAAAATAAAATGATAAAATAAAAAAAAAAGATATTAGGAATTTACTTATTCGTTAAATATAGAAAAACAAACTTATTTCTAAATTCATCCTTTAATCCGTTTAATTAATAAATTCTCTCTAATCCCTTAGAATCGTTAATTAATTAATCCACCTGGAGGGGAGTCTTCTCTGTCACAGGATGACGGTAGTCAAGGATGACTCGAAAGCTCCCTTTTCAATAGCTACTACACCGAGGTGTAGGGAAGGGCACTACTCCTTTTCCTAAGATTGACCCACTTTACCCTTGATCTGTACTTTATAATGCTGAGTGTTAAGGCATCAAGTACCATTTTTTTGAGTTTTTGGTATGACTCGACCTGGGATTGAACCCCTGTCTCCTGGCGAACAGTCTAAAAACTATGCCAATGGACATATTATAAATATTAATATTATACAATATAATAATATATTACTTATGATTTATTAAAAAAATAAGGGAAGACAAAAGGGGGAGACTAAAGTTTTGAAATATTTTCGTAACATGAAGTACTATTCGGCAAGTCTGAATGTCTTTGCCAAACCTAGTGGATAGAGTGTTCGCCAATGGCCCGGAAGACCCGGGTTCAATCCCAGGTTGAGTCATACCAAAGACTTAAAAAATGGTACTTGATACCTCCTTACTTAACAGTCAGCATTATAAGGTACGTATCAAGGGTAAAGTGGAGCAATCCAGGAGAAGGAGTAGCGCCCTTCCCTACACCTCAGTGTAGTAGCTATAGAAAAGAGAGCGTTTGGGTCGCCCTCGACTACAATCGCCAATTTTACTTAAAAAGACAATGAACCATGCTCGGCTGACAAGCTTGCCTGATACTCTCCGAGCACTACTCACCAGATTTGCCTCCATGGTTTGGAGCATAGCCTCAAAATACATGGTTTTAGACTGAACTGATCTTAGCAAAGTGAGCTATGAGAGTATGTCTAAATAATAACGCCTCTAGATACAGCAATTATGAAAGCATTTCAATAACCTTTGACAAAGAATTACCCTGGCACTTGTCAAACAAAATAGACATTCTGCTTAAGAGGAATTTGCTTAAATTGAGCGCCATCCAAAATGCTGCAAGGATTGGCATTTGTAAATTTGGTTCCGGTGATAGAGAAGAGGACTTTAATTCTTCTCACTTGGCACATTTACATAAACAGGAAAATTGGGAATACAATCGGATTACAAAAGACGACATAGTGTTCGCCAATGGTCCTGAAGACCAGGGTTCAAACCCAGGTCGCGTCATACCAAAGACTTTAAAAATGGTATTTGATACCTCCTTGCTTAACACTCAGCAATATAAAGGTATGTATCAAGGGTAAAGTGAAGCAATTCAGGAAAAGGAGTAGCACTCTCCCCTACACCTCGTGTAGTAGCCATTGAAAAGGGAGCTTTCTGGTCGCCCTCGACTATGGTCGCCAACTTTACTTTGATTACATTCTTATGCGGCATTTCTGCAATGTCACAGAAAACTAACAAAGTCTGGTGGTATTGTAAGATACTGCTGGGGTGGTACTCTGGGTTGGTATTTAATGATACTTTGGCTCCAAAACTCTTTGTCGAGTCGGCTGGGGCTGTAGAATACACCGACTGCTTCTCTGCAGAGGGGTAAGACCACCCCCAATGAGTGTCCTGGTATATGACACTAAACAATCTGATGGTGAGGTTCCAGCAGTGCAGGAACTTTGGGGAATGAGGAGTATCCATTCATTGCCATCGCTCCCAGGTCCACTCTGGCCCGGCGTGGTAACACCTGATAGGGCCCTATCTATGGGTTAAATAAAACTAATAGAATTCTTATGCTAAACTGAATTAAATAGCATAAATTATCTCCTTATTTTATCAATTATACAAGTCAGACCTTATTTCATAAACTGCAAGAGTGATTCCCCTTTTATTACCTGGTGTATTCCCACATGGACTGTTTTCACTTCGAGGGCCTTGAATCTGAAAAACAGGAAACATTTGGTCTGTCCTCCATGTTTGTGAACGGAAAAAACTGGATGCACGTTCATTGGTAGACTTCATTCTTATTTTGAACGTCCAGGAATTTGGTACTCCAGAAAAATTGGCCGGAAATACAATGCCACCAATATAAAAGGCAGAATTTGAAGTTCCTGAGAAATATTGCACCATTTTTTCTTCCGTAGGAAAACCTTTAAAAATAAGAGAAGACAGCAAGAAAAGAATTTTGGCTATATCCATCATGTGTTAAGTACTTCATGTAGTAAATTTTTCGTGTGGTAAAATTATCGCATGGAAAATTCATTGCCAATAAATTTATCAAAGGTAAATTCATTGAGTCAGATTATTTGCTCTTATAATCTAGGGTTTCCTTAACACTTTGTTTCATTTAAGAATATGATAAAAAGATCTAATTTAGTCATTAAATCAGTTTCCCTAATACCTTAGATTGTTTTATTAGATCCTTAAAAGCAATGATTAAATTCTGAATTTAGTCATAAAATTGGTTTCCCTAATCCTTTAGATCTTTTTTATGAAATCCTTAAAAGCAATAATTAAATTCTGAATTTAGTCATCAAAGCAGTTTCCCTAATTCCTTTAGATTTTTTTATTAAATTCTTAAAAGCAATAATTAAATACTGAATTTAATCATAAAAGCAGTTTCCTTAATCCTTTAGATTGTTTTATTAAATCCTTAAAAGCAATAATTAAATTCTGAATTTAGTCATCAAAGCAGTTTCCCTAATCCTTTAGATCTTTTTTATGAAATTCTTAAAAGCAATAATTAAATTCTGAATTTAGTCATCAAAGCAGTTTCCCTAATCCTTTAGATTGTTTTATTAAATCCTTAAAAACAATAATTAAATACTGAATTTAATCATCAAAGCAGTTTCCCTAATCCTTTAGATTGTTTTATTAAATCCTTGAAAGCAATAATTAAATTCTGAATTTAGTCATCAAAGCAGTTTCCCTAATCCTTTAGATTGTTTTATTAAATTCTTAAAAGCAATAATTAAATTCTGAATTTAGTCATCAAATCAATTTTTTTTCTAGTTTTTTTTTATTTTTTTATTAAAACTTAAAAAAATTGATTAAATAATTTACCTCTGATAAGTTTACTACACGATGATATACATAAAGATAAAGTTACTGTTCAGTTACAAAATTAATAATCTTTTATTTACACCCCACCAAATAGAACTATTTCTTTAAAGGTGTCCCCAGGCTGATGAGAGTTTTTTAAAAAGGGGGGAATTTCACAATAATCTAAGACATTCATTTTAAAGAATTTAAAAAAGAATTGTCAATCTGGAAAATAACACAGAAAAAAAAATATAGTAAATGTTTTCTCTTTAAAAAACAAACAAACAACACATTCCCAATATTAAGACAACGACAACAACCAAGTGAAAAATTGTCTCGATTGATTAATTTATTTCAACATGTCAAATTGTCTAAGTTTATTTTATGCACGCAGGTGAGGGAAGCATGTTCAAATATGAGCTTTTTCTGTCGGTTCTTCAGATTTTTTTTTTCTTTGCACACGGTCTTATCGAATATGAATCATTTTTAAACAGATCTATTAGGCCCATAGATGGGACTCTAACAGGTACTAACATTCTGGGTCAGAGTGGACCTAGGAGTAATGGCAATGAAGGGGTACTCAACACTCCCCAGATTTCAACTAGAGCCTCACAACTAGATGCATATACAGGACACCATTTTCTGGGGGAGGTATCTAACCCCTCTTCAGCCCCCACCCCGACAAGGTGAAAAATTGCCTTGAGAAAAGCAATATTTACTTTCATTTTTCCAGTTTTTTAAGTCCTAAAAATAAGACATCCATTTACAAAAATGCCCTGTTTTATTTATATTTAATGGATGATCTTTTAAATAAGTGAAAAAATATCCTTTTAAATATTAATTTTAAAAAAATCATTTAAATGGAAACATAAAAAAAAACCAAAAAAAAACCCCAAAAACATTGGTTCCAAAAAATGGAAACCTATTGTAAAATAAACTTTTTTTTACTTAATTACTGAAAATCTTGAGTGAATCGTTACTTTTTTTTTAGTGCTGAAACAGGTGCCTTTTTTTGTTCGTAACAACCGAAACCCAAGTTAATCTTTCTAAAAGTTATTGTAGTCTCACCCATCATTCTTGGTGTCGGACGGGGAGGATGAAAATTAATTTTACGTTAGTATCAGGGAGATTTTGCCCCAGGCAGCACTTGTCCCCCCCCCAGGTAAAAGAGATATGAGCTGAAGTTATTGTTCAGTTCCGAAGATGCGTCTGAAAGGAAATTCCAACATAATTAAGCAATTTTATCCCCACAATCATTTTGATGATTTCGTCAACCGTAGATTAAATATAGCGTTGATTTTATGAATTTTATTCCATCTAACCTTCGGGATCAGTGTTTTAATCTCGTCCACTTGTCTCTGTTATAGTAAAATACATCAAATCTCTTCTGATTCACCCACTTAACTCTTCACACACCTAACTACTAAAACACACAAAACACAGACCCACAGACATCGACACTGTAGAAGAAAATAACATCTACCGGATGTTGACCCAACAACGGCCAGTGTCAAACAGAGAAAATCAAGGCTTCTGCGCATAGGCTCCACGCATAGTCTATCCAAAATCCCCAGAAAATTCTCAGTTATAAAAAAAAAGTGTATTTTTCAACCAATCATATTTTTTCCACAAGTAGTATTTTCTGGAACCGGTGTTTAAAGTCGGGAACATATAAATTGGGCAAGCAGAGGTCACACGGGCAGTTGAATCATCGGCCGCGCTAAGAGCGTTACCCGACAACACCGTCCAACCAGATCAAAGCAACCACTTTTCGCTGAATAGATGACCCCACCCCATTAGCCAGCCAAATATATCATCCGCTTGTTTATTTTATTTATTCAATAAACAAAATAAACTAAATCTTCTCGTCAGACTTATTTTTCTTACAATCACATTCTTGTATATAACATCTCTCTTTCGGATGCTGATTTTCTTTCTTTTTTATATATTTATTACAGATCGATTCATTCCACGCGACCATTTCATTTTTGTACTTTCAATGCATTCACAATATAACATGTTTTGGTCCGGAAACAGTAATTACCGATAAGATACATTTTTGTGGAGGACTAAGTACCTTCCGTAGTTTCAATTCACAATATAATTCCTCTACTTAAAAAAGAAAAATGTAGATCCATATCCTTGCCCTTGAGGTCATAATAATTACGCGGATGCATATTTCTAATTCCTCTTGGGAAGACGTGGCCCTGGAGGTGACCGTGTTCTCTGCAAAGAGTACGGATGTAACTTGCAAAACACATTTAGGTCAATAGGCTGCACAGTTACCATGACTCATTAATTGTGGCGTCACTTATGTGCGATATGAACTGTGGGTCAGTTGTAAAGCTTCGGCTTCGGACTTCGCAATCTGTGGTCGCTGGTTCGATCTCCAGGGGTGGAGATCACGGTATACACTGCTGATGAGACCTAATAAGGTCGAAACAGCTGTCCAGTGTTTCCGTATGTTGTGCGTTGGCAGAAGTAAAGAGGACAAAATTGACTTTGCTTACACACATGTATATGCGTGTGATTGTGTGTGTGATATTGTGTATATATATGTGTGTGACTGTAAGTATGAGCCTTTTGTTTTCTTAAGACCACACGTGCGTTTTTGCTAGTGGTTTATGACCTTTCGGGACGTGTCACTTTCCAGTAGTTGGTAAAAGAACGTGGCATGCTTCTTCGATCTGTGTCCTGTGTAATGCTTTCTGTCGCGCTTGCCTCTCTCTGTTGGTAGTGGAATGCCTTAGTTAACTAAATTCTTCGTTATTTATACTTTTGGAGGGAACTCTAGTGGATCAAAAATAGGATTTTGTTAAGTTTTATTGCGGGCCCTAAAATTCAAGCGCGCAGACATTTCTTGACCAATCAGATTCGTATAATTACTTATTTATTTTGGAGCCTAAATATTTTTCTGTTATTAGTTTCTGAGCCAAATTTTCATAATGTTATTTTGTGTTTTTCGCTGATTGTTTGAAAAATATAAAAGTGTAACTTCAATGTTAATGTGATTTTGATCTGAAATTTCTAGAATGTTCTTATTTATGTTTTTGGAGTCGATTATTTTAAGGCCAAAAAAAATGTGTATTCTATAAGGTCAACGCCCAAATTATACAGTTGGCTAGTGGTTGGCCAAAACTTAGCCTGTAAGCCTAAATGAGGATAGGCTATGATGACGAGTGTAATATAATGGCTGAGAGATTTCGTTTTATATATCTTGCCTTTCAGTTTAGTTAGGCTGAGAACCTTTGGATTAGCGCATGGGTTAGTTAGGTGCAACATGAGCGCAGGTGTCCACGCGCGTGCGGGTAGGATATGTCATCCACAGATGTCAAAATAAAAACCCCAGATAGGAAATAGGACCAGGAGGTGTGAATGACGTCATGCACTGGAAGCGTGGGCTGAGGATTTTGAGATTTGAGAAAAGTCAGTGAGTTGAGTTCCTGCGTCCGAACGGGGAGGTTGTCTTTCGGGGCTCGTCGGCGCCTGACGTGCGTTGGCAGAGTGAGTTGAATTTTAGCGTCCGAGGAAGACGGTTGACTTTCGGGGCTCGCCGAGTCCTTGCGGTAGGTGTCACACGTGGTTTGGGGCAGATGGAAAAGTCAGCGTAGAAAGATTGTATCTCTTTCCTTATGTCGAAAAACCTTACTCAAAGGTAATAAAAAGTTTCGTGCCTGAACTAAGAAGTCGTAAGCGTTTTTCGTGCTTCGGGATTCCTATGTTATCTATGTGCGTTATGGACATTATGAACGTTTTGCGTACCGGTAAGAAAATGTCTATTTCACATATTCATGTATGGCTATGTAACAACCAGTAGCAAAAGCATATAAGTTTATTGGAATCTAATTTCATTACAAGTTCCCCTACCTAGGAAGCAGTGTCTCATCAACCAAGACAGACATCGACATGTAGTATAATGGCCGAGGGATTTCGTTTTATGCCTTTGGGTTTAGTTAGGTTGAGAACCTTTCGGTTCAGTGCATGGGTTACTTCGGTACAACATTAACGCAGGTGTTCACGCGCGCGGGCGGAGCGGACGTGTCACTCAGAGATGTCACAATAGCCCAGATGGGAAACGGGGCTGCAGAGTGTGGGTGACGTCACGCACCGTGAGCGCGCGGAGGATTTGGGGGATTTTGAAAAAGTCAGTGAGTTGAGTTGAGTCCTGCCTCGGGAGAAAACGGTTGACTTTCACTTGCTCGCGGAGG